>JAENPR010000991.1:0-241502 GCA_018135685.1 Themeda triandra
TAATTACGTTAACATCCGGCCTGGGGGAGAGCATCCCCGTGTATCAAGCTAAGTCTTCCTACTTGTCTATTCATTCATAGAGCTTGCTTTGTTTAAAACAACTAAAAAAGATGCATAACCATAGAAACCCGTAAAGATTTCCTTATTTATCCTTTCTCGCTTTTTGGAGAGCTCTTGCAATCAGATTAAAAGTGATTCCTAGAATAAACTCTACATGGAGATGATGAATAGTTGCTCCCCGTAATTCCTTTCAAGTACCTAGTTTTCAACCTTGCACTCTCCCGAGTTTTGGACACAACTGTCTAGATTTGAGATTTGCTCAACTCCGAAACTTGTGGGTAGCAAACACTTGATCTAAGTCTAGGTGGTTGACGGGTATGATATGGGAAGGTTTTTGAGCAGTCCATCTTGTTCCTAGAGATACTAGAGTTCGGAGAATTTATCTCGTGAAAATCTTAAATTATTGCATGATGAGTTCCTTTATGACGAGAGTTCAAATTCCTACCACAGCCATATATTCGTGCTTACTAGATTAGGAAAACCCAGCTATTGATATAGATCATTTTGTAGGCATTGAGTGTAGTTGTTATAGGCATTGAGTGTGGTTATCTTGTGGACCCATAAGGAATCGGTCTTACGGTTAAAGTCAATACTATGTGCTCTCCATCCATTGATCTATGCTACTTCGTCCTCGAAGCATGCACCCATTTTATATCTACTACATTCATTTTGTGCTACTTCGTCCTTAGAAGTACCACCCACATATAGATCCACATCCACCACATATTGTGCTATCTCTACGGAGATACGCACTTATGCTCCTACCCCGGGAGTACGCATTCCCCCACATATTGTGCTTGTCTCTACCCCGGAGATACGCACCTATGCTGCTCTTACCCTGGGAGTACGCATCCATCCATCCATCCACATACACATACTCCATTCATTTCACTTCATCCAGAAAAGGTTCTACTCCTATCCTGGGAGTGAACATCTAGAAATAATCATCGCTGTTCCATTTGCCTACATAAAAGCTCCAGTCGTTATCATTTCAAGTTATACACTCTCCGTTGCTAAAGTTCATTTCGAGAGGATTGGTTTTCTCTGAAAAAAAAGAAGAAGAAAAAAAAAGAGAAGAAAGAAGAGAGAAAAGAGAGAGCGACCAAGTCCTTCCTTTCAAGAAGTTTCAAAGTTTCCGAATAAAGGGAGTCATGTTATCCCCAAAGGAGCAAGTGTAGAAGTAGATGTTCACCAAGTGATCACCCCTCATAATCATTTCCTTATCATCATCATCTTATCATCCATCCCATTTCCTCATTCACATGCACATATGACTTTATTATTATTTTAGTTCCTATTGGATCCATGGTTTAACTGTGCAATATATGCAAGTGAGTTTGAGTGTCTCCCCACCTATGAGCTCCACATAAGCCTATTAGAAAGTAGGGTGAGAGAGAGAAGGCATTTTCCACTATGCCTTAGTTCCACAAATACCACATATTCTGAGAGAAGAGAGAAGGCATACACTACTCATGCCTTAGAGAGGATCCAGAAATACCACAAATGAGAGATCTGAAAGGTTCATACAAGGAACTCTGAGTTTTTATTTGAAAATCTTGCAAAAACTCCAGAATAATAGTTGATCAAAGAACGAGAAACATAGCGCTTGACTTGACCGTTCTGTCTTTCAACTGCTCAAGACCCAAAGTGACGGTTACAAGCCCCATGGTGAAAGGTAATATGAGTAAGTTTTGAGTCGAATAGTTCACTCTAATCCGGGAGGAGAGTTCTTGTTTGAACGCATGTGTACTTTTGAGGCGTTAAAGCATTGTAGCAACTCCGATCCGCACTGGAGTTTATCTTTGCTCGAGAGACGAGCAAAAGGAAAGCTTGGGGAGTTGTTGACGGTCGTTAAGTGCCAATTTTTACGGTCAACTAAACATGAGAAACGACTAAAATATGTTCACCAACTAGATATAGGGGTTATCTTGACGTAATTCCACGAGTTTTGGTGAATGTCCTGTTTTCGCGGGGTGTCACCTGAAAATACCCAAGGAAGGCCCACATGTCATGATTACATAGAGAGAAAGACCGAACGGGTAAAATTGTATATTCTAGAAGACTCCGAAGGCAAACCCTGGAAGCGGGGACCCACCGGGCAGAGTGGTGGGTCGGCCGGCTCCCTCTGCGGGTCTGGGCCGGCCACCTCCACCAATCGGGTGGAGGCTCGCGGATCCTGCCTCCACCGACCTTGAGGAGCAATAATTATCGTCCGTTTAGGTCGGTTTGATCCGAGGGCTGTGGTGCATCCTAGAGGGCTATATAAGCAGGGCCCCTGGCCCCTGGAGGAGGCATCCCTTAAACCCTAATTCATTATCTCCCAGTGGGATCAGAGGTAGAGGTGTCCCTTGAAAGGATGACCTCTCCTCTCTAGGGATTAGGTCTAGCTTCTCCAATGTAATAGATTAGTATCTTGGGAGAGAGGTCGAGTTGGGATCTTGCTCAAGGTTCGGATCTAGTCATGGAGGCTTGGTATAGCCTTGTATCTTCACTTCAATATTCTGTAAGACTTATACTTATTCTCTTATTCACATGGCTATGCTTACTTTCATTATATCTTTCTAGTTGAGTTTATCATTGCTTTTGTGTGCTAGTTCATAGAGTGCTTAGTCTTTGCTTTACCATGGTTTGGGCTAATAGCCGAGCCTCATGTAAGCGTGGTGCTTACACGATGCTCGCCCGTGAGTACACCCCGTTCCTAGTTGTATGGTAGTTACGGGAGGTGATGCCCTGGCCCATATCTCTGTCGGCGGGTTCTTAAATTGTAGGACCGTAGTCACGTCGGTAGAGGTATCCTTTGTGTTGCTCTCTGTCTAGTGACGTCCCGAAGTGCACAAGAGTGTGGTAAGTCTTAGCATAGTTGGGTATATCTTTGACCATGTGATAAGAATATCATAGGAATCGACCTCACCCTAGATCTCCCAAGTTAACTAGTTGTATATCTTTAGAGACCTATCCCATGTGTGACATATTGTATAAATCCTATCATTTCATGTATCATTTATCCCCGCTATAGTTAGTTGGTTTACTAAGTTAGTAGATGCATGATGGTGAGTTATTAGATTCTTTAACCCTTGCTTCCCGTGGTAAAATATAAATAACGATACCGGTTTACTCCCGGTAAAATGCTACAATGGTAAGTTCAGGCGCTTGCGGAATCCTTCATATTTTATGTGCACTTAATTTATACCAACGAGAGTCGGTGTGCCTCACCTCACGGTGGCGCGTCCTCCTTCATCGGGGGCCTCGACTCCTTGTGCAGGAGGACCCTCTTCTGAAAAATGCGTGTCAATTAGGAGCTATGGAGCTCAAAAAAGGAAAGAAAAAACCGCTCGACCGAGCCGTCGGTCGCATTGGCTACACGCTCGAAGTCACCAAGAGAAAGGGGGCTCGATGTAGCGTACCTCGGGGAAGTAGTCGGCGTCCGGAAGCATGGGGAAGTAATGGACCTGCTCCCGCCCAAAATACTTGTCATCGACCGCCTGGCGAACCCGCTCGGCGACGATGGCGGGCGGGAGGGCCTCGGCTGACATCCGACTCGCCTCGAGCCAGAGAGGGTCGGCGTCGGCCGTCATCTGGTCCAACCGCAGCGGGCGCTCGACCAGAGGGAGCACCCGGCGGCTGTGGAACCCAGCGATGACGTGGGCGACGTTGAAGGGCGTCTTGTTCACCTTCAGCCTTCGAAGCACCTCCATTGCGTTGACGAGGGGGTCGAGATGCTTGTGGTACTCTTTCGGCTTCCCGTGGTTCCAGTTGAACCCGGGCTCGGTAAGCACCGTCCCGGTGTACTCTGGGAAATGGCCTCCCTCATTGCGGAGGTAGAACCACTCCGCGGCCCACCCGGCGTTGTTCGAAGACAACGCGCCCGGGAGCCAAATCTCTCTCCGCTTCAGAGAAAGTAGGCAGGAGCCCGCCCGGACGAAGCGGCGTGCGCTCTCCCCCGCACGCCTCATCCCCGCCGCCTGGGTGAAGAGTTGGGCCTTGAAGACGAGGACGAAGAAGTCCCACTGCGGCGCCATCCCCAGGTACCCCTCGAGGACACCGGCGTAGACGGCGGCGTGGGAGATGGAGTTCGGGGAGAAGTGTTGAAGCTCAACCCCGAAGTGGTGGGGGAGCGCTCTCATGAACCGGCTCGAGCGTGCACCCAGCCCGCGCCGATGGAACCTGACGAAGCTCACCACGTAGCCCGCCGGTGGGGCGGGCTCGTGATGGTCGGCGACCGGCACCAACCACTCCGCCGGACCCTCCGAAGGATTGGGGAGCAAGAACCCCTCCGCCACGAGGCGCTTGAGCTCCTCCTTGGTGACGGTTGACCGCGCCCATGGCAGCGGGTCAAGCATCACCGTGGGCGCCGGCGGCTGGGCGACCTCCTTCCCCTTGCCGGATCCTCGCCCGACGGTCTTGCTGGTTCCCTGACCGGCGGCGCTGCTGGATTTCCTCCCCATGGCTATGGTGGCGGAGCTTGGTGGACTACGGCGATGCAAGGCGAAGAAGGACGGCGGCCGCGGTGGGAGCGACGGCGGCGACGGTGCTCAAGCTTTGGGCGGCGGCGCTGGGGCAGAGAGCAGGAGCGCTTGGGGATTGAGGGCGACGGCTGAAAAATGCTAAGTGTGGAAGGAAGAAAAACACTGTGCCCCCCTCCCATATTTATAGATGCCAGGGTCGAACGGCAACCGTGCCATCCGACGGCTGGGGCACCTCGATCCAACGGCCATCGCCACCCGATGAACGCGCCCGGGAAAGGTAACTGCATTTAATGCGCCTGTCCAACTTCCCCCTATCCCGCCTTTGCAGGGGCACGCGCCACGAAGCGGAGCAGAACCGTTGCGGGCCCACCACTACCACGCCGCGCCGGTTTCCGCCTAAAAAGACGCGCCCTCGACGGTTGGATTCCCCTCGACAGTTGAAACGACGCGACGTTTCGGCCAGGCGGTTCCTTACACGATAAAGTAACTCGGGACTCTGGTCCCACACGTAAGTCTCGAGGGAACGAAGGCTGACCCTCGAAAGGGTTCGAATAGCCGCCCTCGAGCACCCGAGTCAGGGGCGACCCACGGGGAGCCAATACGAGGCCACGCTCGAGAACGAACTCTCGAGGCCCCCATGGACGTATCCAAGGCCAAATACAGTGCAACTGTAGGATCCCTCGATGGGAGGCAGTCGAGCCGCCGGCCTCCAATGAACGAGGCTGGTACCCTGGTCGCTATGTATAGCGCTTTTATGAGAGTGCTTCCGAGCCTCGAAGTCGTCTCCCCTCGAAAGGGAACGAACTCTCACTTGGATTTCCCGTTACCAGCTCATCAAGGTACTCGATGCTCGCCCAGCCGAGGGTAGCACAAGTCCCCTCGCCTTACGACCCAACCGAAAGGGATCCAGTGAGAACGCTGAAAAAATGGCAACAGCCTAGCCTTACGAGGCTCGGGGGCTCGAGCCACATTCGGCGCCCCTCGACGAAAGAGGGTAAGAAACACTCGAGGGCTCGACAACACGAACAAACCCCTCGAGGAAGCACTACAACTCCAGTTAAAACTGGTACCCCTCGAGGCGACTCACTCAAAGCCCCCAGAGGAGTGACCCACTCCTCCGGGGCCTCGGCTCTAAGGCTCCCTCACTCTAAGGCTCGATGAACCTAATCTAGGTACTTCAACTCCACTTCATCATCCCTTGCCTGAGGCTTCACCCTCAAACAAGGGCTCGGGGAGGTGACGGAAACCCCTCGAGCGAACGACCGCTCGAGGAGGTGACGGAAACCCCTCGAGCGAACGACCGCTCGAGGGGGTGACGGAAGCCCCTCGAGCGGACGACCGCTCGAAACGGTGACGGAAACCCCTCGGGCGAACGACCGCTCGAGGGGGTGACGGAGACACCTCGAGCGAACGGACGCTCGAACAAACCTCTCGAGACCACTCTCGCCAGACACCCCACGTGGCTACAGGACCCTGTAACAGTAGAAAGTACACCTACTCCGCCTAACCCCATGGCTACAGCACATCAAACAGTGAGAAGTACTCCGGTCACTTCTCCTGTTTGGCCACCCACACCCGGGATTCAGGCATGACAGATGCCACTATTCCACCACGCCGAGCACTGTGCCGCGTACGGCACCCCATCGGAACGCGATTGTCAACTCTCCGTACCGTCGAACCCGTCGCTCCGTCCCATCGCTCGGACCAATCACCTCTCGAAGCGATCATCAACTGTTCGAGGGATGATGACGGACGTGACCTGAACATGGGGCGTACAGTGCCCTGTCTTTCCCGCCTCGACCACCATACGACGGAGTTCCCGGGCGAACCATCATCGCCCATGCCTCGATTACGCCAGCCCACGCTAGGGAAGGATGGGCAGGCCATCATCACCCCGTACTGTACATCTGACCCGGATTTCCCGTGGCTCAGTCACCTCATCCTGGGCGTCGACCACTCGAGTCGTCCCCCCCGAAATAGTAGGGGACCGCTCGAGCAATGATGACGACCACCCGTGACGCGCGTCGCCTGCAGTGACCTATCTTTCCCGCCTCGACGACTACACGCCGGAGTTCCCGGGGAAAGACGACCGCCTGTCGACACCAGGTCATCATCGCCCGGCCAGGCCATCATCACTCGCGCTGTCACGGGCTCGAACCAGGTAAAAGCATGGATCCACAGGCTCGGACCGGACCAAGGGGAGCGTCTACAGTCTCGACGACAGGACGTGACACCCGTGCCTCGACGTCATGCCCACGGTAGCCCTAACCACCATGTGACCCCGGGCCTCCCCTTGGCCTATAAAAGGGGACGCTGGGGCTAGAATAGAAAAAAGGCCGATAGCAAGGCAAACACATACGAATCACACACTCTCGTTCTCAAACCGCTAAGTCCCAGGACTCGCTTGTAATAGCCCCTGTACAAGCACTTCGGTGCAAGGAAATACAAGATCATCCCCCCCCGCTGGACGTAGGGCCTTCTCTTGCCCGAACCAGGATAAATCCTTGTGTTCTTCTTGCATCACCATCCGGATTAGGGAGCACGCACACAAATTTACTTGTTGGTGTTAGACCCCCCGGTTTTGAAACACCGACATCTAGTGTAAGAAGCTTGCTGCCTGGGTATTCAGAGAAGTCCCAAAATTCACCCCATCTTATTGCACCAAAGACATCAAAGAACTCCTCATCCATACCTGTGCTATGGAGGAGTCTAGGATCAAGTACCTTGGTGTGTTCGAAGTTACAGCCGCGGATGTCGTTGAAGATGGCCATCTCTCGAGGAGTTAGTCATATGCCAGTTTTTGGGTCTCGTGTCCTCAGGGGCTGTGCTTCTTCATTGAGTTCTTGTTCATGCATCTCCTGCTCGTGCGCTTGCTCCTCCATGTCATGCATGGAATGTTCACCTCCGGAGTGGTGTGAACTCCTTGATGAGCTCCTGTTGAACGCTGCACACACCTTGCTTGTTGCGCCCTTGAGTGGGTTCTTCATGCCTATTAGGGAAGAATGGCGAACACCACTCGAACAAGAGAGGTTAGTGAAAAATTGATGAACCTTCTTACCGGATGACTCCCTCTCTTGACTCCTTCGGGCGATGAACACTTGAACAAGTAGGAAATATTTTTGGGATTTTTGTTTTGTTTTTAGAGAGTGGAAAATCTTGCTAGAGCTTGAGAGAGAGGGAGTTCAGGTTGTCGAGGCTTTCTAATGGTTTTGGGTGAGTAAATGTGATCACAGGCATGGGGATAGAAAGAGGGAAGAAGTGGAGGTGCCGAGGCACCAAGAAGGGGTCGGCCAACCCCTGCCTCTCCTCCTCTTGCTATGTGCCAAAAGCTAGAGTGAATGGAGGTCACTCCTTGTCTAGTGGACCACCAACTTTGCCGGTTTCCCTCCCTTGGATGCTTGTCCATGGATTCCTTTCTTGAAGTGAGTGATGAATGGAATAAAGGGGAAAAAGAGGAGACAAGGCATGACCATGGCAGGTGCATGCTTGCTCAAGGGATGTTTGCCGGGAAAGAATTTCAGGATGGTGATTTATTTAAGGGCTTAGACAAGAATCTTTCCCATACTTAGCAAGAGAAGATTTGATTTAGGGTTGTATGAGTGGAAGATGGAGTTTGTCATGAAGAATTTTTTTCTGCTTCTTGGTTTCACTCATGATTATTTTATGTGTGCATTTCTTTATTAAAGCAAGAGATAAGAGAGAAGAGACTCTAGTCCTAAAGTGCAAGTGGACATTTTTTTCCCGACCTTGCAAAGTGCTTTGCCTATGCATACAAAACATCTCATGCCAGAAGTGAGAGGAGGTGGGCCCAACCCTAGGGTAGGCCGACGCCCTCACAACACCCATGTGGTTTTGTTGTTGGTGAAACATGCAGGGAATGGCATGAATTGGAATGAACAAAAGATGGCAGGTGGGAGGCGCCATGGAGTGGTCGGCCGGCCCCACCATGAGCTCCTCCTGGTGTCGACTTTGCTCAACGGGTTAAACATTTATTTATTTTAATTTTAAACTTAACTAAAGTCGACAGGAAAAAAAGGGTTGGAAATAAATGCTAAAAGAAAATGAAGAAAATAAATAAAGTAAATAAATAAAGTAAAAGTAAATTAAGTGTTAGTGTACTTACCTTGATGGAAGAGTTATTCCCTTAGGTCCTTTCAATAGGACTCCTCCTTGGTCTGGTGTAAGAATTTTCTTTGGAGGTTTCGCCGGTTGTGTCACTTTCTTGTTCCATATTTGCTTGCTCTTTGCTCGTGGCCTTGGATTGGTCTTCTTCTTTGGTTTGGTTATGAGAGTAACAGTTACCAAATCCACCGCCATGATCGCTGAGCACGCGCAACTTTGGGTTTGAAGTTGAATTTTTCTTGGGTCCCATTGACAGGTGAATTGAATTACTCCGGCTCCAACATCAATATGTGCATTGGCGGTGCCGAGAAATGGTCTTTCGAGGATGAGTGGTGTCTTCTTGTCTACTTCCATATCAAGTACCACGAAGTCCACGGGAATGAAGAATTCGCGTATCTTAACAGGGATGTTTTCTGCTACTCCCGCTAGATGGTGAATTGACTGATCCGCCAACTACAAATATATTGATGTAGGGGACAGAACAGCGTGATTTAGTTTATCAAAAACTATCTTTGGCATGACACTAACGCTTGCTCCCAAGTCGCACAGTGCATGCTCGAAGTGCTGTGACCCAATGGAGCAGTCGATGGTGGGACATCCAGGATCTTTCTTCTTTTCCGATAGTTGGTTTAGTATAGCCGCGCTGCATTCTTCAGTTAGTTTAATTACCTCTGTTGTGGGCAGCAGGTGCTTGTTGTTGAGGATGTCCCTTAGGTACTTGGCATAGGTTGGAACCTGCATTGCATCAAGTAATGGAATATTGACATATAATTGACGAGTTACCTCAACAAATTTTCCAAACTACTCGTCGGTTGTTTGTTTCCTTGTTCTTGGAAAGGGCATCAGTATGTTGGTGTCGTAGAACTCGTGTGGAGCTGTCTTTCCATAGAACTTGGTGCTTTCTTCCTTGGATGGTGGTTCCTCCTCTTCTTCTTTTTCTTCCTCATCTTCCTTATTCTTTCTTGCGGTCTTCCTTGTCGGATTAGGATATGGTGGATCACGAGTGGTCTTACCCCCTCTCATGGCCATCGCATTTAAAGTATTGCAAGAATTCACAGGAAATGGGATGAAGGTAGCAACTGTGTTTATTTGAGACTCTAATACTTTATTAAAGTCTGATTGGTCCTTAACAGAAGAAGCAAGGGACTCCATTTTAGCGGTTAATGATTCAAGAGTCTTGTAATTAGCTAACAACCTTCTATTTATGTCTTCATTAATTTTAGCTTGATTCATGACAAGATCTCTAAGCGAAGGCCAATTGGAATTGCTAGTGTTACCTTGGCCTTTGAAGTGCGAAGTCATTCCTCCTTGCTGAGGTTGCAGATTGTTGATGGCGTAAACGACTTCGTGGCTTGTACTTTGCACCTTGCACTTTTGATTTGTCTCAATTGCTCGGAGAGGTGTATTGTTGGATAGCCTCTCGATCTTTCTTCGTTTGGATCGTTCATCCAATTTCTTCATCAAGAGCTCCATCTTTTGAGAGATGGCACTCACTTCTTCAATTGTGTTTGTGCCTCTCTTCTTTGGTTGAGGATGTTCTTCACTCCACCCTTGATTTGTCACTATGTTCTCAATGAGACTCTTGGCTTGTGTGACATTAAGGGAGGTGAACGCTCCTCTTGCAGTGGCATCAAGGTGGCTACGGGCTGCTGGAGTTAACCCATGATAGAAACCTTGAATCAGGACCCATTCCTTGATTCCATGATGTGGACACTCTCGAATGTACTCCTGGAGATGTTCCCATGCTTCAGGAATAGTCTCATCTGCCTATTGTTGGAAGCTTGAAATCTTGGCCCTCAGAGCAGATGTCTTGCCCATTGGGAAGAATTTCTTGAGGAATGCATTGGCACACCTTCTCCAGGTATTGACATCGTCGGGCTGAGCGTAAAACCATTGCTTCGCTTTCCCTAGCAGGGAGAATGGGAATAAGTGAAGACGGATGGCGTCAGCTGTGACCCCTTTGATGGCAATAGTGCCACACACCTCCAAAAAGTGCTAGAGATGTGCATTTGCATCCTCATGTGGCTTCCCACAAAATGTATTGGCTTGCACCATGGAGATTAGCGATGGCTTAATCTCAAAGTCGACTTCTTCTACCTCCACTCTTGGTCCTCTGGTTACGTGAGCGACCGAGGAGGATGAGAAGTCGGAGATTGAGGTAGCCATTGACTGTTTGATTGTTGGTGCTGAGCCTCCTTCCTTGAGTGAATTCAAGTGTGAGCTGGATCTCCGACGGGGTACTAGACGGTGTCAGAGCTCCTTCGGGATGTCTCAGGATTTTCTAATGTGGTTGCCTTGAATTGGAACTCACTCATGCACAAATTTCCCGCCTTCACAATATAGAGAAGCAAAGGCAAGGGGTAAACCCCCTACAGCTAATTGATACTAAACTGATGATAGTTTTCCAGATTCGATCTTATTAAAATTTCTAGGCTATGCTTTCCCCGGCAACGGCGCCAGAAATGCTTGTTGGCAAATCTTAACGCAACCACCAAAGATTGGTGACGGCGCCAGAGATGCCTGTGGGGTACTTCAGAGTCTATTGGATAATTCCGCAAGCGCACAGAATGTACCATTGTAGCACTTCACCTGGGAGTATTCCAAGGTATCGTATTTACATTTATCCTAAGGGAAAGCAATAGCTAGAAATGATAGTAGGAAGGAAATCCCTATCTCAATCTAGCGGCAACTAGCGTAGAAGGGGAAATGACGAAGGTTAGAAGGAAGGTGATGATTCAAAGATAACTAAAAGATAACTAGTGCAGTGTAGCTAGGTTAGAGGACAACGAGTGAGTTAAGGACTCCTATGATTCTAATTCTACTTTCATGTTCTAATCTAATCAAACAGTGGAAACAAACTAGGATTGCTACCTTACTACTTGGCTGCTGGGGATAGGCGGGAGAACAGGAGACAGAACCCCTGATCAAGTGGCTATACTCTAATGGGCGCCCTACCTTTTAAGAACTAGTTCATACGTGAGGAGAATCCTAATGCCGAGCAGGACCTGTCACTTCCCGCCAATGCGCCCCTACTATCCATCCAAACCAGCGGCGTCCAACGGTGAGTTTTAGCCTAAGCACCGCGCTTACACTAACTCTCACTACTCTAGCTGAGTATACGACCTAACTAGAGCACCTTGCTACAGGCGTTGATAACAACCAAGGCGTGATCACAGGATCACAATCTAGCGTGTAACTACTATAAGACTAACTTAGAACACTACAACACTATTGCAGGAATAATATTGCACTAAGTAAATACTCAGAAAAGTAAAATAAGAATACTATATTAAGTAAATAAAGTCTTACAAAGAGAAAGATACAAGAGGAATACCGAGACTCTCCGTAAGACGACTCGAGACCTCGAGCTTCGCTCGACTCAACTCTAACTCCCACACAAGACTACTACACTTGTATGAGTGAACTAATGAATCACTGAATAATCTTATTAAATCATGTCTTGGGAGTGTGGATGAAGCCTCATATTTATAGGGGAGGTAGAGTAGGGGCTACTCCATGCCACATCATCGATCCGTGTGCTCCCCATCTCTCTACCCTTGGATAAACCGCCTCTTGAACCGACTTGAATGGATGCTTGAGATTAATTGTCACATGGGAAGCGTTTTGGAGTCGGTGGAGTAGCAATCGACGTAGTTGGGCACAGGGAGGGGGTCGGCCGACCCCCTCACTGAAATGTGGGCCCTGTCCCACTCTTCTGGAAGGAATTTTGAGGTCGGTGGGATGAAGTGGCAGGTTGGGTCCCATCAGTGGGGGTCGGCCGACCCCCCTATGATAGGGTTGGCCCACCGGCTTCCTTCATCTGGTGTCCCCACGTGTCATGGAGCAAGTCTCACTTGTTGGTTGCTTTGGTTCTTTTGTGTGGGCCCATGAATCCATGTACTCTCATCTTTCACCCTTGAACGAAAACATAGTTGGGATCTGAGGGTGAAAAATGACTTGCTGAGGCTTGACATATATCGTGCCACATCACTAGGCCCTGGACCTCCCCATGGTGGGGTCGGCCGACCCCACCTTTTTGGGTCTAGAGGCTCATTTTCTCCCAAATAAATTTTCCTACATCCAAATACTAAGAGTACAAGTGGAACCATTTATTGATAAAAATATGTCTATGTCATGTTATTCTTCCTCTATTTCCAAGACTGTTGACGGTGTTTTGATGTGGATTTTTAGGGCATATCCACTGTCAACAGTGTGTTACATGCAATAAGTCTTATGAGATTTCACATTTCGCCTATTCTGCTTTTGTTGCCAATTTTGAGCCCAAAGATGTTGGACATGCTTTATCTAATCCAGATTGGGTTAATGCTATGCATGAGGAACTAGAGAACTTTGTACCAAGTCTGGGTTTTAGTGCCACCTCCACCAAATTGCCATCCCATAGGAGCCAAGTGGGTCTTCAAGAACAAACAAAGTGAGGATGGGGTTGTGGTGAGGAACAAGGCTAGGTTGGTTGCTCAGGGGTTTTGCCAGAAATAGGGGATAGACTTTGAGGAAACCTTTACTCCTATTGCCCATTTAGAAGCCATTAGGATCCTCCTAAGCCATTACGATCCTCCTAGCCTTTGTAGCTTCGAAAGGGTTCAAGCTATATCAGATGGATGTAAAGAGTGCCTTCTTGAACAGGTACATAGAAGAGGAAGTGTATGTGAGGCAACCCCTGGCTTTGAAAATCCCAAGCATCCTGACCATGTTTACAAACTCCACAAAGCCTTGTATGGCCTAAAACAAGCCCTGAGAGCATGGTATGAGCGGTTGAAGTCTTTTCTGCTGGGCAAGTGTTTTACCATGGGTTCAGTTGACAAAACCTTGTTTCTTCTCAAGCATGGCAATGACACTCTCTTGGTGTATATTTACATGGATGATATCATCTTTGGTGGCTCCTCTCATGCCCTTGTGGCAAAGTTTTCTGATATGATGAGCAGGGAGTTCGAGATGAGTATGATGGGTGAGTTGACATTCTTTCTTGGGTTGCAAATCAAGCAAACTCGGGAAGGAACATTTGTACATCAAGAGAAGTACACTAAGGACCTGCTAAAGAAATTTGACATGGGCGAGGCCAAGCCTCTCTCAACGCCCATGTCAACCATGATCGCCATGGACGCTGACCTAGAGGGAGAGGCCGTGGACCAGAAAGGGTACCGCAGCATGATCGGGTCGTTGCTGTACTTGACAGTGACGAGGCTGGACATTCAGTTCGCTGTCTGCCTTTGCGCATGCTTCCAATCTTCTCCATGAGCTTCGCATCTCCAAGCCGTCAAGAGGATTTTGAGGTACTTGCGCTTCACACCGGAGCACGGTCTTTGGTATTTGACCTCTTCTACTCTCTCTCTTTCGGGCTATTCGGATGCTAATTATGCTGGTTGTCGAGTTGAGAGGAAGTCTACCTCTGGTACTTGTGAGTTTTTAGGTTCGTCTCTTATTTTGTGGTCTTCTCGTAAGCAATCAAACATTTCCCAATCCACTTGTGAGGCTGAGTATGTTGCTGCTACTGCGTGTTGCTCCTAGCTGCTTTGGATAGTTGCTACCTTGAGGGATTTTGGCCTAAACTTCACTCGAGTGCCCCATTACTGTGATAGCCCCAGTGCCATAAGTGTTGACAAAAACCCAGTGCTCCACACAAAGACCAAACACATTGAGGTGCGCTACCATTTTCTAAGAGACCACCAAGAGAAAGGTGACATTGACCTACAGCACATCCGAACCCAACACCAGATTGTAGATATCTTCACAAACCCTCTCGACCAAGCCCAGTTTGCCCATTTGCGAGGGGAGTTGGGTGTTTGCTTCCCATTATAGATGTGGGAAGTTTTGTATCTTGTTGTATAGTTCTTTTTCTTCTTCTTTTGCTTTGTTTTTGCTTTTACTCTTTTGTATCATATTGCATTGTGTCTCATCATGTATAATAGAGCATTTGTTAAGCTTCATGGTTATAGCAGTTTGAATACAATTATGCTCTTGCTAGTATGCCTTGTTTATATGTGATGGTGCTTGCAAGCTTAGGCTCCTTTTGATCATATTGGCACATGTTATGAGCTAAGCCTGTTTTTCAATGTAAACTTGCTTAATACATGATGAAATCTAAAAATGTTCACCATTGAGGTTGGTACTTAGCATGCATAGGTTTGTGAGATTCTTTGTTCTATCTTGTGTATGCTAAGTGCCTATGGCTCATGCATTGATTCATACACTGACTGGCTGACACCTACATGACCTTATGGCAAAATTATTGAAAGACTCTTATCATGGTCATAAAAATAAAATAAAAAATGATGATGATGCACAAAGGACTGGCAAGGGCCTACATGACTTTGTGGCAAAATAATCTGAGTGCATAAGGGACTGGCAAGTGCCTACGTGACCTTGTGGCAAAATTCAAAGACCAGCATAAGGGATTGGTGTGCCTTTGACAGATGTATGGGCGCTGCCTGGGATAGTCCCTTGGGGTACATGGGATATGTTGACGGTAATTAACTCTAATTTTAAACCGTCAACTAATTCAGGAAAAGGTCTAAAATGATTTATAAAGTAGGGTTATAGGGGTTTATTCTAATGAGTTCCACGAGTTGTGTTGTTCTGACTTGTCTTGCAGGATATTTGATATTTCACCATATAAAAGTATCGCAAGTGAAGAATCTAAGCACACCATTGCGGAGAGCTCGTCGAGATGATCGAGATGGACATATCATTTGCTACATTTGGAGCACCGGAGAGAAAGTCCTCGATGATACGACTCAGAAGACTGTAGAAGATCCTAGAACCATCATCATCACAAGACCAGGGACTAAACCAACAAGATTCCATAGCTCTGTGAAATAATATTTTCCAGGGATTTATCCAGAAGCTAGGAAAGGAAGGAATCCATCCAAGACATGACTCATTGCGCGAACGGATCAGAAAGTGGCACTAGAAGGATGTGGAAAACACCAGAAGGCACGGGAATGAAACAGAGGCCCAGCGGCTGCCAGGTGGGACCGGCCGGCCCCACATGTCAGGCTGGTCGGCCTAGCCCCACTGCTAGGTGGGCCCTCCTTTGCGTGGCGGCCTCCAACCGACCTCTACGATGCATCTTGACCATTGTTCCATGTCGGTTTGATCCGAGGGCTACGGTTCATCCCACCGGGGTATATAAGGAGAGGTAGACCCCCCTGAGGCATCCATCATCTCATATCTTTCATTCATTGTTTAGTTCAGAGGTGTCCCTTGAAGGATAACCTAGAGCTCCACCAGCTAGGGCAGAGCTAGAACATAAGAATAGGAATTAGAGGAGGCAAGCTACGCTTGGATTCCAGATCTAGTTGCGAGGAGGCTAGGTACAACCTTGTACTTCTCTCTTGAATTCAACTTTATTAATCTTTTTGTGCTATTTGTCTTCTAGTTCATTGTGTTTATCTTCTAGTTCATCTATTTGTTTGTCTAGTTCATTGTTCTTGTTCTAGTTCGTCTAGTTCGTCTTTCTAGTTCGTCTAGTTCATCGTGTTCTTGTCTAGTTTGTGTTGATCCTCTAGTTCTTGTTCTAGTTTGTGTATGAGTCGAATACTTGATAAGACTTAGTATAATTCTAGATTCATAATTATAATGTTTTGTCGGCGCAGAAATTCACACCGACGGTCACTTGCAAGCCAAACAGACCAAGGCGCGATCTCCTCTCGCCTCCCGCGGCTATCTCCAAGATAGCCGATCCGGTTGAGCCAAGGCATGCCGGTCAATTTGACCCTAGAATTGACAAGGAGGAAAAGAATAGTCAAATTATGGAACCTACCGGTGTGATTCCAGGCAGTTCCGAGTGTATGGCTAAATAGCCGATCAGATCAGGATAGTGACTAGAGAGTCAAAATCCATTATGCATGTTAAAATAATGACGATGAATAATCATGCATTGAATAAAGTAATTAATCATGTCACGGACAGATAAATGATTGTGGAGTAAAGTCTAGACACGATTCATACTCTAAATGGTAAAGAACGAGCTAAATCAGCTACTTGAGTACACATAAGAAGCACAAAGCCATTAGCCAATCAAGTCTATTCGATACGTTATGGAAATATGGGACGTGCAAGTTCTTCTAGGAAATCGGCTATTTTAGCCGATACCGACGTGAGAACGAACTAAGTGCATAGACGACTTTGTGATAAAACACGCTAATCTGATCTACCTCCGTGAGATCGATGACTTAACCCACTGCAGCCACCTAAATAGAAAAGATTGACAACTTCTACCATAAAACCATCTACACCCTAGAACGCGCACATGTCACGAACAAGATTGATAAGATTTGGCTAATGAAAGCACAAGATCGATCATCAAACTATAGATCTAGATGGCACAAGCATTGATGATAATTGAATCTAGAAAGATATAAGCCAAATCTACCAATCTTGATCGGGCAAAGATGTTGTTGCAATAAAATAAACATTAAAACCCCACAACAAACATCGATAACTTAATGAATCTACCGGGTTGCCAAGCCAAGTAGAGCCGATAACTAGCAATGGTAACTTGATGAATCTACTAGATTGCCAAATCTAGCAGAGCCGATAACTAGCCTATGCTAACTCATACGACAGGAGGTCAAACCGGCCCTTTTAATCGTCAACATAAACTGTTAGCACGCGCGATACTAGATAAGAGGTCGAACCGGCCAAATCTAGCGTAAACACGAACCCCTTGGCCATACCAATGCGTTGAAAGGAGGTCGAATCGGCCCGATCTAGCACAAGCATGTCCACTTTCACAGATGCATCAACAGGAGGTCGAACCGGCCCTATCTAGCACAAGCGAAAGCCATAGCGATACTTACAGAGCAAGGGAGAGGTCGAACCAGCCAAGCCTGATGCAAATACACCGAAATCCTAGGAACTAAGGGTTTGGTGGCTGGAGGCTGAAAGTTGTATTGAATGATTGATCCCCTTTACAATATGCCGGGGCTTACATATTTATACCCTGGGCTTTGACCAATTCCTAATTTATTATGACTCAAAAATAGGAAAAAGACTAAAATAACTGCCTATTTTAAATAACTTGGGCCTTACTATTCCTGCATTGTAGAGTCCCATGTCGTTGACGTGCAACTTCGCGTAGCTAGGTCGGAATCTACGTAGCTTACGTGTTTCCTTCAAATAGTCGATCTTGTTTTAGCCGATCCATGCTGATTTTTGGCCGATCCTTCAAAATCTAGCCATTGTCAATACTCAACCACCGGTAGCACTTCTCTTGAGAACTTCACCCAAATGCTTGCTAATCCAAATTTTGGTGCAAACACATGCCCCCCCCAGTTTTGGGATAAAATTATTTTATTCCAAAATTCTTCTCTTCGGTCTTTCTCGGTTAACTTCATTTTCAATGGGAATTCTTTTGTCTTTCTTGGGAACATCACCCGTTGCTCCCGAAAACCCGTGGACAAATTTTCTTCTCGTCCATTCACACAGTTATCCCAATTAATGACCCTTGCCAATTCACCTTCCAACACGCCCTCTCAAGCCTATAAGTTGAGATTTCTACTCTGTTTCAACTCATGTTTCCAAGTCTTCTCCGCTCTAGCCCACAAAATTTCCGAAAGCAAAAAACCCCCATCCAACCTTTCTCACCTCAGCCCCTAAGCAATGGCGAGCAGCAGGCGCCCAGCGGAGGCGGAGGAGGTGACCTCCCGTTGGAACCCCTTGAGGGCATCCTCGGTGGTGAGCGGGGAGGGAGCCGAGTGGGACGTGACCTCACGTCGCATCTCCCAGAAGAGGTAATCTTTTCTTCAAAGTTTTCTTTGAATCGACTCTTTCTGACTCACCCGATTTTTGTAGGACGGACAGCGGCGGCACCCCCGGATCCTCCGTGGGGAGTGATCGTCCCATGGCCCTGGATTTGGCCCAGGCGAGGGGAGACCTTGCACAGCTCAGGTCTACCAACATCAAGCTGGCATCTGAAGCCCTGGATGTCCAGCTTGTTCTAGAGGAGAAGGATGGGGAGATCGCCAAGATCACCTAGGAGCGCGATAACACCAGGTACCAAACTGCTGGTAGGTATTGATTCTCTCTTCCTGATTGCCTTCAAGATTCCATTTCCTCACCCCCTGTTACTGTTCCTTCTTTCAGCTTTGGCAGCAAGGCTTGAGGCCCTTGAAGCCGCCATCGCCCGCCTCGCTGAGACCGCACACGCTGCTGGCGCGACGGCGATTGATCAGGTGGAGGAGGTCAACCGGCTCATCCCCAAGATCTCCCATGCAGCTATAGGGCATGGTGCAGCGCTTGCCTTCAACGCCGTCCGGATCTACGACGGCCTTGACCTGTGCAACTTCGACATTTTCGAAGCGGAGATTGGGGACGAGGTGGAGGAGACCGTCGGCATCATGAAGAAGGCCAGGAAGGACCTCGCCGATGTAGTCGACTATGGCATCCCAATCGAGAATGTGCAAGATTGGGAGGACCAGTAGATTGTACTAGGATGCAGTCCTTAATCCCTGGCCATGTAAAGAAATAAATTTATCAATGAAATTTCTTTTTGCCCCCATATATGCTTCGAACCTGGTCCTTCGAGATCAGTATGTATGTTGAATTTCTTGAATCTTTGTCTTTATATTTTGCTCTAAAGGTGATGCATATCACATCGGCTATCACCAATGTCTTCACCGGTCATTTTGTGCTAAAGGCGATGAACACATCGGCTATTTTATAACCAGCGATTTAAATTACTTTTCATAATAACTGAACTTTTAATCCATCATCACGCTGGGATAATACTTCTTGAGGAATTTACCATTTATAGCTCTCTTGAAAACTTCCCCTTAAAATCCCTCGAGAATATAAGCATTGCCCGGGACAACTTGATCAATAAAATACGGTCCTTCCCAATTTGGAGACCATTTGCCAAACCTATTGTCCTTTACTCCAATCGGTAGCCTGAGTTTCCAAACAAGTTCATCTTTCTCAAACTCCCTGAGCTTAACCTTCTTATTGTAATGCTTGGCAATTTTTAGTTTATTAGCTTCGATTGTCTCCAAAGTTCTTAGCCGATGATAATGTAAATCTTCCAAATTATCGATCATAAGTTTATTGTAATCATCGGCTGTTAATTCTTTCTGTAACTCAACTCTTCTGGAACCAGATTGAATTTCCCAAGGCATTACTGCATGATGACCATATACCAACTCAAAGGGAGAACACTTAGTTGATCCATGCTGAGCCATCCGATATGCCCATAGCGCTTCATTCAGAGTCAAGTGCCACTTTCTAGGTTGCTCATTTATCTTTTTCTTGATCAGCTTAATTAGGATCTGATTAGAAGCTTCCCTATCCATTAGCTCCGAGCATAATAGGGAGAAGAATTGATTAATCTGATGCCCATCTCTTCAGCAAACTCTTCAAACTCTCCCGATGTAAACATGGTGCCTTGATCGGTTGTAATTGATTCTGGGATCCCAAATCGATAAATAATGTGTTCTCTGACAAATTTCACCATATTCTTAGAGGTGACTAACTTTAAAGGAATAGCTTCAACCCATTTAGTAAAGTAGTCTGTAGCCACCAATATAAACTTATGTCCTTTACTGGAAGGTGGATAAATTTGCCCGATCAAGTCTATTCCCCATCCTCTGAATGGCCAAGGCTTCATGATAGGGTTCATTGCAGAAGCTGGTGTTCTCTGAATATTACCAAATCTTCAATACTCCTGGCAACCTCTGTAAAACTTGAAACAGTCTTCTAACATGGTAGGCCTAAAGTATCCAGCTCTTCTGATCACCCACTTCATCTTATTTGCAGATTGATGTGCTCCACAAATCCCTTCATGAACTTGTCTCGTGATAAACTTAGCTTCTTCATGGCTAACACACCTCATAAGTACACCATCAATTGTTCTATAATATAATTGATCTCCAAGCAGAACAAACTTCATCGCTTTGTACCTGAGTTTCTTGGTGACTTTCTGTGATGGATTCCTCTTTCATGCATCATGAACCCCAAGAATTGACCAGCAGAAACTCCGAAAGCACAGTTGAGTGGATTCATTTTCAAACCATTCCTTCTTGTGCACTCCAAAGTTTCTCTCAAATTAGCCAGGTGTTGCTCATATCCTCCTGATTTGACGACCACATCATCGATGCATATCTCAACTATTTTGCTGATCAACTTATGATATATATAATTCATAGCTCTTTGATAAGTTGCACCGGCATTCTTTAAACCGAAAGTCATGACTACCCACTCAAATAAGCCAATTGCTCCTGGGCATCTAAATGCTGTTTTGGAGATATCCTCATCTGCCATAAATATTTGATTATAACCAGCATTGCCATCCATGAAACTTATTACCTTGTGCCCAGCAGCTGCATCAACGAGCACCTCGGCTACCGGCATTGGATACCCATGCATCGGAGTAGCTTTGTTTAGATCTCTAAAATCAATGCACACTCTCATCTTGCCATTTTTTTTGTAGACAGGGACAATGTTGGAGATCCAGTCTGCATACCGACACGATCTAATGAATTTAGCTTCAAGCAATCTTTCGATCTCTGTTGACGGTCGTTAAGTATCAATTTTATACCGTCAACGCAGCAAGAGAAAGGACTAATATGAGTTCACATGTTAGATATAGGGGTTACACTGACAGAATTCCACGAGTTTTGGTGATTGTCTATTTCTGCAGGGGGTTATCAGAAAGAGAACCAAAGGAGGCCCACATGTCATGATTACATAGAGATAAAGACCGAACGGGTGAAAAAGTATAATCTAGAGACTCCGAAGGCGACACCGAAAGCGAGGGCCCACCGCGGCAGGCCGGCGGCCGGCCGCCCAAGGGGGAGTCGGCCGACTCCCCCACCTCGCCCAATCACGTTGAGTCTCGCGGATCCCGCTCCACCGCCTTTGAGGATGAATAATTATCGTCCATTTAGGTCGGTTTGATCCGAGGGCTATGGTTCATCCTAGGGGGCTATATATTCGAGCCCCCGGCCCCCGGGTGAAACCCTAATTCATTCAAGAGTTCATTCTCTCATCGAATTCGAGAAGCCGAGCCACCATCTCAATTAGAGCTCCATAGTTTAGTAGCATAGCTACATAGGAATAGATCTAGAGGGAATCAAGCCTAGCTTGGAGTCCGGATCTGTCGGAGTTCTTGGTAATTCCCCTCTACATTCTTGTAATATTCGTTCGTGATACTATGAGTAGTACTTTATTCTATTCTATTATATCAGACTTGACTTTGCTCTATTTTATTATGTTCTCAATTATATTGTTCTTAGTCTACTTTGATTATATGTTTAGCATAGTTGGACTAGAATTATGTTTATGCATAGGATCGTATAGCGCTTGCTCATTAGATCGATGGGTGAGTGGTAAATATTGTGTAGGCGTGGTGCCTAGACCGTATTTATCCGCGATTGCACCCTATATTCCGGATCGTGAGGTAGATCGCGGGAGTGACAGTCCTGTTGAGTCCTTTGTAGCCCTTCTCCCGAGTATAGGTCTAGCGTAACAAACCTATTACATTGAAGTCATTGCTTTGTGTCTCTAGTCTTCTCTCGGTAATATCACTATGCATAGATGTAACCTTTTCCCGCCATGATTGCTAGATGTTCTTGCACTAATCATTGTATGCTTTGACTTTATAGTTAGAATAACATAGGATTACACCCTAGATTGTCCTAGTCCATGCTAGTGTTATAAGCTTAGAGTGCTAAGTTGAGATGGCTATTACTATTATTTTATGTGGCTAAATGCTCTCATTTATCTTATGTCATTTATCATTCATTCCTATATTTTATGTGACACTTACCCCGTATGAGATGATCGATACGAGACAAGGTTGAGCTCTCCATTATTGCATGTGCATTGCTCATCACTCATTATCCAAAGGCATTCCCTTCCCAGTGGTAAAATTATAAATAACGATACCCGGATTACTCCTGGTTAAAATGCTACATCGGTATTATCTCGTGCGCTTGCGGATCCCATATTTATTTCTAGTAGCAAGCTTGCATTATTTAGTACCAGCATTTTTGGCGCCATGTTGGGGATGACAACCTAACACTGAGTGGCATTAGAAATGTCGGCAAGCATTTTTGGCGCCGTTGCCGGGGAAGGTTGAAGGCCAATGGATAATGAGCAGCATTGCACTACATAATGAGATTGAGCACTGTCACCATTCTCTACTCATACTGACCTTACCCTTGTCTTTCGTCTATTTTATATCTTATGCGGGGTAATGTATGAAAAAGACTACTCTTCCCGATAATTATATTGACAATCCGAAGCTTTAATCGGGAAAGCCTAAGCAAGTTGAAGAAGACCAATCAATCATCATCATCATCAACTCAACTTGGAAGTTTGTCGGAAGCGTAAAGTCAACCTTTCGTTCGAGACTTGACACCGGCGTTTGAAGCCATGGTGAACAAGTCACTCCGCGAGTTCTCGCTCCCACTACGGACAACATTCGTACGGGACCGCCCTGCGGACATCGAAGGAGCTTTGAGCTCAAGCCTCGCGCGATCAACATGGTGCAAGCAAGCCGGTTCGTGGGAAGGCCCATGAAGATGCTAGTGCTCATCTCCAACACTTCCCGGAGATTTGTAGCACATTCACTATCAAGGATGTCCCCGAGAGATGCTATACTACTTCGCCTCTTCCCATTCTCACTCTTGGGGAGAGCGAGCGTGCTGGTTCTACGCCAATAAGGAGAAGAATACTACGTGGGCACTATGTTCCACCAATTTCTTGGCGAAATTCTTCCCCATGGGCAAGACAAATGCTCTTCGTGGGAAGATATCAAGCTTTCAAAGCAACATCATGATGAGACCTGTCCCGAAGCTTGGGAGCGCTTTCAAGATTACATCCTCGAGTGTCCTCATCATGGCATGGAGAATTGGCCGCTTATGCGGACATTTTACCATGGGCTTAGCAACAAAGACACGTGAGACGATGGATGCCGCCGCCGGAGGTGCATTCTTATCACTCACTATTCCTCAAGCCCACGGCTCTTGTGGAGAAGATGGCATCCAACCAAGGTTGGAGTGAAGAAAGAACTCGAGACCCGCAAAAGAGGAGGAGGAATGCACCAGTGAAGGAGGTAGACATGTCGTCTCGCCAAAATGGATCTCGCTAATGAAGAGGCTCGATGAGAGAGCCCCGAGAGAAGAAAGAAGTCATGCACATACATGATGCTCGCATGACATGTGAAGAGTGTGGAGAGACGGGCACACAAGGTGCTAACCGCCCGTAGCCGGGAAGGAGGATGTGAACTACCTCAACAACAACAACAACAATAATAATTACTATCGTCCTCGCAGAATCAAGGTTGGAATCAAGCAGAGGCCTAACTACTCGTGCAATTATTCGGCAACTATCAAGGTAACAACTCCTCCTACAATAATTACAACCAGCCGCCTTTGAGAGAGTTAGTGCGAATCAAGGCAAGATGATGGACAATGGTCCAAGAAGCCGACATCAAATGACAAGGTCCTAGAGACACTCGAATCAACAGAATGGATGGCTTTTCCAATGCCATCAAGAGTCGCTTCGGCTTCAACAAGATACTTGAGTCGTGTGTACAATAGCTTGTTAACCTTGCTCCCTCCACCGGCCAAGGTAAATTGGCAGACAACCCGAAGAGCTCAAAAGCGCAAACCTTGTTGATATATTCAATGTAGAAGATAGCCGGAGTGGTCCATCGAAAGGGTCATGGATTGACTCAACTCTGCCAATCAAGAAGGGCGATCTAGGGAGACCAGTCATTCCGATCTCCATTGGAAGTACCAATTTCAATGAGGCAATCTGTGACTTCGGTGCAAGCATCAACATCATGCCAAGAGTGATATACGAGAAGCTATTCAGATGCCCCTTAGCATACACAACCATGTGCTTGCAGCTTGCAGATCAGTCACTCCGTGTTCCTTTGGGAATACTAGAAGATATATGTGTACGAGTGGGCAACTCGTATGTTCCTGGCAGACTTCGTGGTAGTGGATACAAAGGGCGGTGATGAAAGGTCCCCTATCATTGCGGGACGACCATTCTTGAACACCGCCGGAGCCATCATGTATGCCAACACCGCCAAGATCATCTTCAATATCAAGGGCAAGAGAGAGACCTTCTTCTTCAAGAATAGAGTCTTTGCAGTTCCCAAGACACCCTCATCAACGTAATGCTGAGAAGAAGAAGAATCCGGCTAAGAAGAGCAAGAACAAGAATAAGAAGACCAAGAAGACGGAGAAGTGAGGATGGTCACCGCAGTCCATAAGGAGCATGACCACTTACTCAGTCCCCACGTCGTCGATCAAGAAGGATGATCCGTGTGTCCCAACCATTCAAGGCTCCATCAACGAAGCTCTTTCAATAAAGCATGTTCGTGACACCGGATCAAAGCGTCAACATCATGGCCAAGGTAACCTATGAGTATCTATATGGCACTATGCCTTTGGAGCCTACCTATGCACAAATGCAGATGGCAGATCAGACATTCCGCTTCGTCGAAGGAGAAGTGAAGGATGTCCTCATCCAGATAGATGATCACTATGTCCCTACAGACTTCCTAGTCGTCGATATGGGAGATGACTACGATCCTCCAATCATCCTAGGAAGACCATTCCCGAACACCACCGAGCTATCATCTATATTGGAACAAGGAGAGATCCATTTCCACTTTCCCACCGAGAAGGTACGCCGCTACTTCAAGCAATAATTATATAATCACCGAGGAGCCCAAGAAGAACAGAGCAAGGAGAAGGCAAGCGCACGTACCGTCGCGTAACAAGAAGAACATCACTACGTATGGATGGGCTGACTATGAGGGAGAAGTGTCAAGATATGAAGACCGGTACCCTGAAGATAAGAACGTTGTAGAAAAAGAGGTGCTACCAGCAGAAGAGAAACAAGTGATCCAAGAAGCTTCCTCCTCAAGGTCATCCTCTCCAACAAAGAAGGTGTGGAAGGTAAAAGCAAAATCAGAATTAATTCCTACACACGAGGCGATGTCATCCGAGGCGCCAGCCAATGCGCCCCTTGAAAAATGAGCGAACATGACAAGTCCTGTTCGGAGGACTTAAAACCACCGAACGCCGCGCCAAGAGGTAACTTGGTATTTATCGCAATTACCTTTCAAAGCATTGCATTTTTGCCTAAGCATATTTATTTCCCCCACTTATATTCTTGTTGCATCTTTACTCTTTTATCTCTCGCATTAGAAAAGAAAATAAAGATGTTATGCATTTGCATTCGAAAATTGTTAAGCCCCATGTGGATAATCATTCACCGTGGTGGCACAAAAATAATTTCTCAAAGATATTTATTTTTCCCCGTCTCGCATTCCTTAAATAATAAAAAGATAAAAATATTTCTTGTGATCCCGTTAGAATGAGTTTTAAGTTAGGAAAGTTCTAGACAACTAAGGTCTAGAGGTTTTATCACTAACACTTAATCAGTTCCACAAGCTTTGTTGTCTATTTGAGCTTCACGAGCATAAAGGATCATGAAGAGCCGACAGCGAGAAGGACATCCAAGTCCCCGTCGGAGTGCTTTGCCCGCGACACTTGAACGCTGTCTCCAACGGCAACTATCTACGACACTCCCGGAGGACTAGAACATCTTCGGTGCTTGTCGCAACATCGCGAGACTATGTCAACATCCAGCTTGGGGGAGAGCATCCCCGTGTACCAAGCTAAGTGTTTCCAACTTATTTATTTATACCTTGTTAAGGTATGTTTTGTTAAAACAACTAAAAAAGTTGCATAACCATAGAAACCGAGAAAAATTTTCTTATTTATCTTTTGGAGAGCTCTTGCAACTGTCTTTAAAGTGATCCCTAGAATAAACTCTACATGGAGATGATGAATAGTTGCTCTGCGTAATTCCTTTCAAGTACCTAGTTTTCAACCTTGCACTCTCCCGAGTTTTGGACACAACCGTTTAGATTTGAGATTTGCTCGAACCCGAAACTTGTGGGTAGCAAACACTTGATCTAAGTCTAGGTGGTTGACGGGTATGATATGGGAAGGTTTTGAGTGTCCATCTTGTTCCAAGAGATACTAGAGTTCGGAGAATTTATCTTTGAAAATATAAAATTCTTGCATGATGAGTTCCTTTATGACGAGAGTTCGATTCCTACCATGACCATATATTCATTCTTACTAGATTAGGAAAACCCATCTGTTTATATAGATCACACCGTAGGTTTGAGTGTAGACTTTATAGGCATTGAGTGTGGTTATGCCGTGGACCCATAAGGAATTAGTCACGCTAGTTAAGGTCAATACTATGTGCTCTCCATCCATTGATCCATGCTACTTACGTCCTCGAAGCATGCACCCATTTTATAAATGTTACACTCATTCCGTGTTACTCGTTCCTAGAAGTACCACCCACACATAAAGATTCACATCCACCACATATTGTGCTATCTCTACCCCGGGAGGTACGCACTTATGCCGCTCCTGCCTCGGGAGTACGCATCCATCCATCTATCCACATATACATACGCCATTCACTTCACTTCATCCGAGAAAAGGTTCTATTCCTATCCTGGGAGTGAACATCTAGAAATAATCATCGCCGTTTCATTGCCTACATAAAAGCTCCAATCATTATCATTTTGAGTTCTATACTCCCCATTGCTAAAGTTTCGTTTTCAGAGGATTGGTTGCTCTAAAAAAAAAAAAGAGAAAAAAAAGAGAGAGAAAAGAAAAGAATAGCCAAGTCCTTCCTTTCAAGAAGTTTCAAGAAGTTTCAAGGTTTCCGAATAAAGGGAGTCATGTTATCCCCAAAGGAGCGAGTGTAGAAGTAGATGTTCACCAGTTGAGTACCCCTCATAATCATTTTATCACCATCATCCCATTATCATCCTATCATCATCTTATTATCCTTTCCACTTCCTCATTCACATGCACATATGACTTTATTATTATTTTAGTTCCTAATGGATCCATGTCTTAACCGTGCAATATATGCAAGTGAGTTTGAGTGTCTCCCCACCTATGAGCTCCACATAAGCCTATTAGAAAGTAGGGTGAGAGAGAGAAGGCACTTTCCACTATGCCTTAGTTCCATAAATACCACATATTCCGAGAGAGAGAGAAGGCATACACTATTCATGCCTTGGAGAGGATCCAGAAATACCACAAATGAGAGACTTGAGAGGTTCATACAAGGAACTCTGAGTTTTATTTCAAAACTTTGCAAAAACTCCGGGATAATAGTTGATCAAAGAACGAGAAACATGGCGCTTGACTTGACCGTTCTATCTTTCAACTACTCAAGACCCAAGTGATGGTTACAAGTCCCATGGTGAAAGGTAATGTGAGTAAGTTTTGAGTCAAAATAGTTCACTCTAATCCGGAGGAGAGTTCTTGTTTGAACGCATGTGTACTTGTGAGGAGTGAAGGCATTGTAGCAACTCCCGATCCATCATGAGTCTATCTTTGCTCGGGGACGAGCAAAAGGTAAGCTTGGGGAGTTTGTTGACGGTCGTTAAGTATCAATTTTATACCGTCAACGCAGCAAGAGAAAGGACTAATATGAGTTCACATGTTAGATATAGGGGTTACAGCGATGAATTCCACGAGTTTTGGTGATTGTCTATTTCGCGGGGGTTATCGGAAAAGAGAACCAAAGGAGGCCCACATGTCATGATTACATAGAGATAAAGACCGAACGGGTGAAAAAGTATAATCTAGAAGACTCCGAGAAGGAGACACAAAGCGGGGGCCCACCGGCAGGCCGCGGTCGGCCGCCCAAGGGGGAGTCGGCCGACTCCCCACCTCGCCCAATCACGTTGAGTCTCGCGGATCCCGCCTCCACCGCCTTTGAGGATGAATAATTATCGTCCATTTAGGTCGGTTCGATCCGAGGGCTATGGTTCATCCTAGGGGGCTATATATTCGAGCCCCGGCCCCCGGGTGAAACCCTAATTCATTCAAGAGTTCATTCTCTCATCGAATTCGAGAAGCCAGAGCCACCATCTCAATTAGAGCTCCATAGTTTAGTAGCATAGCTACATAGGAATAGATCTAGAGGGAATCAAGCCTAGCTTGGAGTCCGGATCCGTCGGAGTTCTTGGTAATTCCCCTCTACATTCTTGTAATATTCATCATTGTTCGTGATACTATGAGTAGTACTTTATTCTATTCTATTATATCGACTTGACTTTGCTCTATTTGATTATGTTCTCAATTATATTGTTCTTAGTCTACTTTGATTATATGTTTAGCATAGTTGGACTAGAATTTTGTTTATGCATAGGATCGTATAGCGCTTGCTCATTAGATCGATGGGTGAGTGGTAAATATTGTGTAGGCGTGGTGCCTAGACCGTATTTATCTGCGATTGCACCCTATATTCCGGATCGTGAGGTAGATCGCGGGTGTGACGATTCTGTTGAGTCCTTTGTAGCCCTTCTCCCGAGTATAGGTCTAGCGAACAAACCTATTACATTGAAGTCATTGCTATGTCTCTAGTCTTCTCTCGGTAATATCACTATGCATAGATGTAACCTTTTCCCGCCATGATTGCTAGATGTTCTTGCACTAATCATTGTATGCTTTGACTTTATAGTTAGAATAACATAGGATTACACCCTAGATTGTCCTAGTCCATGCTAGTGTTATAAGCTTAGAGTGCTAAGTTGAGATGGCTATTACTATTATTTTATGTGGCTAAATGCTCTCATTTATCTTATGTCATTTATCATTCATTCCTATATTTTATGTGACACTTACCCCGTATGAGATGATCGATACGAGACAAGGTTGAGCTCTCCATTATTGCATGTGCATTGCTCATCACTCATTATCCAGTGCATTCCCTTCCCGGTGGTAAAATTATAAATAACGATACTGGATTACTCCTGGTTAAAATGCTACATCGGTATTATCGTGCGCTTGCGGATCCCATATTTATTTCTAGTAGCGAGTTGCATTATTTAGTACCAGCATTTTTGGCGCCATGTTGGGGATGACAACCTAACACCGAGTGGCATTAGAAATGTCAACAATCTCCTTTTTCACATCATCAAATATTTCAGGCTTGAATCTTCTAGGAGGTTGCTTGAAAGGTCGGTACCCATCCTTGATTGGCAATCGATGCTCCACAATTGACTTGTCTAATCCAGGCATTTCATAGTATTCCCAGGCAAAACAATCTTTATACTCTTTCAATAACTCTATCAGCCTGGTTCTGAATTCAAGGTCAAGCTTGGAACTTATATACGTCGGCCTTGGCCTATCACCGGGTCCAATATCTATTTCTGCCAAAATGTCGGCTGATGTAAAACCATGTCCCAGCTTCCCTTCAGTACCGTCGATTGGATTATTCATTTTAAATAAATCTTTTAGAGACGACTTCTTGGATCGGCTGTTGGCTTTCATCATTGATGATGACGAAGTCTCCTCGGAACTCTTTTCTAGAAAGGCACTCAAACTTCTGAAGATCTCCATATTTCTGGTTGGTAGAAGGAAGGCTGTTTGAATCATCTGCAGGGATCACTTCCACTCTCTGGTTTACCCATTACAGCACATACTAATGCATAGTTGAAGGAATACAACAGTTGGCATGTATCCAGTCCCTTCCAAGAAGTGAACTGTAGAATCCTTCTCCATCGATCACAAAGAATGTAGTGATTATGGTTTTGCTGCCAACTGTTAATTTAACATTAATTGCCCCCTGAGCATCTGAGATCCTGTCTGCGAAGTCCCTCAACTATATCCTTGTCTTGATCAAATCTTTAGGGTTTCTCCCAAGTTTCTTGAACGTTGACATGGGCATGAGGTTAACTGTGGCACCCCCATCTACCAGCATCCTGTTTACAGGCTTGTCATCTACACGTCCTTTGATATATAGAGCCTTCAAGTGACGATGTTGCCTCGGCTTACTAAACACAGCTTCTTGACTTTCTGATAATTCATGCTCGATTGGCAAGATACATTGCATTCTGATATGAGCCAATTTGCCTGAATTGGCTGTTTGTTTGGCCTTCCAAACTTGAGCCTTCTTGATCCTTTTGGCTTTTTTCAGCTTGATCTCGGTTTCCCTCAATCGTTGAACTCTTCTCTTCTGACTCCTGGTAAAGCCATTAGGACACCATTGGTCTTCTTGCCAAACATACTGAACTTCTTCCATCTCTTTATCATAGGCATCACAACGATCATGAATACTGCATTTGTTAATGTGTCGATCCTCCATAGGTCATCCAAGTCTTTCATGGACAGACCGGTGGTTGGTTTGTGACTACCGATACCCTCTGTATCGATCACTACATTCAGGGCAGTCTCTCGGTTGGCAATCTCAAACCTTCATTCCAGCAATGCCTGAAGAAAGGGCAGTTCCAATGTGCTTCAGCTTGCTCTCTTTCGTACCTTTCTTCTTCAAGCCTCCTCAGACGTTCAAGCTCTTCAAGCCATCTTCTATGATCTTTATCTTGCTGCCTCTATCACTTGTTGATGAGAATACAAGATGTGACACGAGGTCTCTTTGCAGCCGATGCAGATAACTCAGGCTGGTCAAATCAGCTATTTTGCCTTTCACGTCTTTTCTTGATTTCTCGATATTCTTCTTCAGTGAATTGCAATCTGTTATCTACTAACCCTGATTCCTTTGCTCTAGCAGAGGTCAGCACTCTAGTTTTGCCTTTTGGGAGTACTGCATTGGCCATCGCAGCACCAAAGGGAGTCTGATCAACTTTTAACTTGCCGGTATCAAAGGATAGCTTTCCAGCTTCAATAGCTTTCTGTACTTGCCTCCTGAACACGTTGCACACATTGGTGGAGTGGGTAGTAGAATTATGAGCCCTGCAATATTTCTTCCCCTTTATCTCCTCGGCACTGAGTGGCTCATGTAAGACTTTAATCAGGCCCTTGTTCAGCAAATAATCGAAGATCTTATCAGCCTTTGAGGTGTCGAAATCAAACTTCTCTTGCGTCGTACCCCAAGGATGATTAATAACACATTCCTTCTGGAGGTTCCACTCGATAGCATCAACTTCGTCGATCTCCTGATCTGAATCATATATCAAGTCCTTGTAATATCCAGCCACATTAGCTGCCTTCTGAAACCGACTCTGTTGGCGTGGTGGTTGCACAAATTCAGAAACTGCGGCCACTCTATGTGCAAGTGCTCCGAGATTTTCAAACTGCACACCAACAAGCTTCTCCCTCAGATATGGTTGCATCCCTTGAATCGCCAATTTCACCAACTGGCGGTCATTCAGGTTTAACATAAAGCATAAATTCTTCATCTGCCTGAATCTCTGCAAGTAATCAAGACCTGACTCATTGCTCTTCATCTTGATGCTAGCCAGATTGTCAATATCCTTCTCTATCGTTCCATTGTAGAAGTAGGCATGGAACTTGCTCTCCAGGTTATCCCAAGTGTTGATAGAATTTTTGGGTAGGAACGAGTACCAAGTAAAAGTAGGTCCTGATAATGACAAGGCAAAGAATCTGACTGTGAATCTCTTCAGTTGAAGCATCGCCTAACTGAGCCAGATATCTGCTTATGTGCTCCATCGTGCTTGTGTTGTCTTCTCCAGTAAACTTAGAGAATTCTGGAATCCTGTAATTGCGCGGGAGCTCCATACGGTTGTACCATTCGAGGTACGGCATGCTGTATGATTTGGAGTGATTTCTCTTCATGCCGAACTCCTTCTCCATCACTTCAGCAAGCTTCTTGATCAATTGATCATTGGGATCCGCAGATCCTCTGATGTTAGGGCACGGAGTCATCCCTCAATGATTATAGCTTGAGACATTTGCAAAACCTGCTGGTGGCGCATCGTCTCCTTCTTGACCAACTCCTCCTATAGCTTGACCCACATGATAGTCGATGTTTCTTCTGATCCTTTCAACCGTGGGAACTATTTTTCGAGCCGAATGTGGTACATTTGAAGTTGTACCAAAATCAGGTGGAGGACCACCCTTCGGCTGTGGCACAAGAGCTGCACTATCACTTGCACCATTGGAACCTGATCCCAAATTGGCCTTGGTTGAATCTTGTGCATCTTCACCATCTCTTGTTTCTGTCTTCAAATTGAAATATGAGGGGCCAAATTGGTCAATAGGGAAACCAACGAAGACATCCTTCATGATGTTCCCGAACATATTCAGAAAATAAGCTTGATGATTTGAGATGGCTTCATGTACAATCTTGTTTAACTCATCTACCACGAATTGTCTGTCTGCATCTTCTCCTTCGACAGTTTTGCCCGCCATCAAGATTTTGGGCATTGCTTGCTTCAGGACGATTTTGCCACCACGAACTCTTCCAAAGCAAAGTAGGCACTTCTGCACTAGTTGTTCAGTAGCTGTCTCGATTGCTTTCTTTTGGTCTGGGTCGAGCTGATCCAGGGCGACGTCGAGGATATTGTTGTTGGCATTTCTTAACGCAACCGCCAGAAGTATGGCAGCAACGCTAGAAATACCAGAGGGGTAATTCTATAACTATTGGATATTCTGCAAGCGCACAGAATGTACCGCTGTAGCATTTCACCGAGGAGTATTCCAAGGTTGTCGATTTATATTTCTCCCAAGGGAAAGCCTAGCTAGGAATTAATAGGGGAAGGAGATCCAGGTGTCTATAATCTAGTATCACTAGTGGAAGAGGGATAAACGGAGTGTATAGGAAGGATGGATCAATGAGTTAGCAAGAGAGTCTAGGAGGTAGAGTGATAGCTAGGTGAGAGGATAATGAGTGAGTAAGGACTCCTAGTAAAGGGAGTCAGTTCTTGGATAGCAGAGCTAAGGTACTATAGATAACTGAGCAAAGAGCGATCACTAAAGTATCTACCTCGGGCGCTTGGGATTGACCAACTCACGAGAGGAGGCGAGTCCACCCCTAGGTCCTACAGAGCAGAACTAACATGGTGGAATACGTAGGCCGGACAGGGCTGTCACCACCTGCCGGCTACCACTGCAATCCGTTGAACTGAATGCAATCCAGGGTAATCAATAGCCTAGACCCCACGTCTACACTATTAATTACTACTCTACCCGTCGACGAGGTAGAGCACTCACACCAGTGTATACTATGCAGTAAGTAGATACTGAATAATAAATACTAAGTAGCAAACAAGGAACCAGTAAATACTTTAATAATATAACTAAATGCTCAATGAAATATTCACACCTGAGCTGAAATTACAAGACCTAGAGAAGACCCCGAGCTTCGCTCGACCCACTCTAACTCCCACACTACTACTGCTACTACTATAATGGACTACATAGCTTCACATGGCTCTCAAGAGGCTTCTCCTTGATGTCTTACAAATGAGGCCTAGGGGGTCTGTTTATAGTGGAGAGGTGGAGTAGGGGCTACTCCAAGTGGGAGGTGGAGTAGGGGCTACTCCACTGCCACGTCATCGATCCGCGTGCTCTTTCCTTCTCCACCTTTGGATCCACCGACCTCCCAACCACCTTAGATGGACGGCTGTGGGAATTCCACACATGGGAAATGTGTGGGAAGGCGGTTGGAAGCCAACCGACCTTGGGAGGGGCCCACCCCCAGGTCGGCTGACCTGGAGTTGGCTAACCTATGGGTCCCACTCTCCTTCTAGAAGCTCCTGATGTCGGTGGGAGGCCAGGCCAGGTGGCAAGCCACCAAAGCCATGTCGGCCGACCTGGCATTGGGGTGCCTGGCCCACCTCTGGCTCCCTGGTGCTGTCCCCACCTGTCATATGAAGTCTTGCCCGAAGTTGAGTTCATTTGGTTCTCTGCTTGCTTCCATGTGGACCCATGGATCCATGTGCTAAGTGTCTGGATCGTTGAGAGGTAGCACACTTGGATCCAAGGGTTGGGAAGGTCTCCCTGGAGCATGGCAAGGACCATGCCATGGAAGGCAGCCCCTGGTGGGCCCAAGTCTAGGTCGGTCGACTCCGGATTATGGGGCCCACATGGGCTCATTTCCATCTTCCCCGCATTTCACAAGCTAAGAGTACAAGTGGAACTTTATTAGTGATAAATATGTTCAGGTGATGCTTATATTCCTTCCATCGAGGACTGTTGACGGGTTTTTTTGAGCATATAGAACTGGGTCTTATCTCCCGTCAACAATTGTTAACGTTGAGATCGGACGAATTTGTTGGAGCCATTGTTGACGATTGTTGTCCCACCAGGTGTGCCAAAAAGAGTGTAGGCGCAGAAATTCACACCGACGGTCTCTCGCAAGCCGAGACCAAGGCGATATCTCCTCGTCCCGCGGCTATCTCCCAAGCCGATCCGGTCGAACCAAGGCGTGCCAGTCAATTTGACCCTAGAATTAACAAGGAGGAAAAGAATAGTCAAATTATGGAACCTGCCGGTGTGATTCCAGGCAGTTCCGAGTGTATGGCTAAATAGCTGATTAGATCAGGACAGTGACTAGAGAGTCAAAATCCATTATGCATGTTAAAATAATGACTGATGAATAATCATGCATTGAATAAAGTAATTAATCATGTCACAGACAGATAAACGATTGTGGAGTAAAGTCTAGACACGATTCATACTCTAAATGGTAAAGAACGAGCTAAATCGGCTACTTGAGTACACATAAGAAGCACAAAGCCATTAACCGATCAAGTCTATTCGATACAATTATGGAAATATGGGACGTGTAAGTTCCTGGGAAATTGGCTATTTTAGCCGACACCGACGTAAGAACGAACTAAGTGCATAGACGACTTTGTGATAAAACCTGCTAATCTGATCTACCTCAATGAGATCGATGACTTAACCCGCTGCAGCCACCTAAATAGAAAAGATTGACAACTTCTACCATAAAACCATCTACACCCTAGAACGCGCACACGTCACGAACAAGATTGATAAGATTTGGCTAATGAAAGCACAAGATCGATCATCAAACTATAGATCTAGATGGCACAAGCATTGATGATAATTGAATCTAGAAAGATATAAGCCAAATCTACCAATCTTGATTGGGCAAAGATGTTGTTGCAATAAAATAAACATTAAAACCCCACAACAAACATCGATAACTTAATGAATCTACCGGGTTGCCAAGCCAAGTAGAGCCAATAACTAGCAATGGTAACTTGATGAATCTACTAGATTGCCAAATCTAGCAGAGCCGATAACTAGCCTATGCTAACTCATACGACAGGAGGTCGAACCGGCCCTGTTAAGCGTCAACATAAACTGTTAGCACGCGCGATACTAGATAAGAGGTCGAACCGGCCAAATCTAGCGTAAACACGAACCCCTTGGCCATACCAATGCATCGAAAGGAGGTCGAACCGGCCCGATCTAGCACAAGCATGTCCACTTTCACAGATGCATCAACAGGAGGTCGAACCGGCCCTATCTAGCACAAGCGAAAGCCATAGCGATACTTACAGAGCAAGCGAGACGTCGAACCAGCCAAGCCTGATGCAAATACGCCGAAATCCTAGGAACTAAGGGTTTGGTGGCCGGAGGCCGAAAGTTGTATTGAATGATTGATCCCCTTTACAATATGCCGGGGCTTACATATTTATACGTTGGGCTTTGACCAATTCCTAATTTATTACAACTCGAAAATAAGAAAAATACTAAAATAATTTCGCCTATTTTAAATAACTTGGGCCCTACTATTCCTTCATTGTAGAGTCCCATGTCGTTGACGTGCAGCTTCTGCGTAGCCAGGTCGGAATCTACGTAGCTTACATGTTTCCTTCAAATAGTCGATCTTGTTTTAGCCAATCCATCCTGATTTTTGGCCGATCCTTCAAAATCTAGCCATTGTCAATACTCAACCAGCTCTGGTAGCACTTCTCTTGAGAACTTCACCCAAATGCTTGCCAGTCCAAATTTTGGTGCAGACATGTTCATTGCCTATATTGATTATATGTTTAGTATAGTTGGAGTGGGGTGGGTGGTAGACGTTGTGTAGGCGTGGTGCTTATACATTATCTATTTGCAAATGCACCCTATATTCCGAGCCATGTGGTAGATCGTGAAGGTGACTATTATAGCTTCGTTGAGTCCTGTGTAGTCCACTCCCCGAATGTAGGACACGTACGGCTGAGTTGCGAGGTGATATCTTGCTCTGTTCCTGATCCACTTTAGCAATGTCTCTTGCATATGAATACGAGGTTATCCTAACCATGATTGCTAGATATAATTGCACTAATCAATGTAGCCCAATGACCTATAGTTAGAATAACCCTAGGAGTTAGTCTCTATTTTCTAGTTCTTTCTAGAGTCACGCCCAAGTAGGAAAATGCTCGGTGGAACCCCTTTTAGGATTACCATAATCTGTTATTAATTATCCTTTATTATGATATGATTGATCCCTGCTTTGAGTTTGATCTAGTGGAACTCTTATCACAAGTGTAAGTTATAGCTTTTATTCTTTATACCTCCAAGTGCCTTCCCAAGGTGGTAGAATTATAAATAACGATACATGGAACTTTCCTAGGTGAAATGCTACAATGGGTGTATTTTATCTATGCGCTTGGAGATAACCTTTATTCATATTTTATAAGTGCTATGATCATAAGTACAACCACATCTTTTGGTGTTGTGTTGGGGATGACAACCTAGCTTAAGCAATGCTAAGAGATGTCCCGAACATTTCTGACGCCTTTGCTAAGGAAGGGTTTGACCCTCCTATTTGTAATCGTGTTAGAAATGTCAACAAGCATTTACGGCGCCATTGCCGAGGAAGGCAAAGGAGGTTTAGAATATATTTATTTTGAATATCTAGGAATAATCTTACACATGTGATAATTGACACACACTATTGATCTTTTACTCAAAAACAGGCTTACCTGTCTTTTGTCTATTTGTGAATATCTTATGACAAGGTAATGTATGTCCGGATTTCTTCGTCCGACAAACTACATTGAGGATCCAGAGGAAATAATCGAAAAGCCGAGCCAAGCTCGGGAAGAAGAAATCCCCAACCACTTTGTCAGAAGTAGACTAGCCAAGAAGAAGTTTGACCCTAGTGTTCGAAGCCATGGCCAACAAGACTCCCTGTGAATTCTCTGCTCCAACAACTGCCAACATCAGGACTAGACCAGTAGTCAACATAGGAGATGAAGGATTTGAGCTCATGCCAGCTTTGATCAACATGGTGCAAGCCAACCAGTTCTATGGGAAAGCACATAAAGATGCAAGTGCCCATCTACAACACTTCCTGGAGATCTGCAGCACCTTCACCATCAAAGGAGTTGAAAGAGATGCCATACTACTTCGCCTTTTCCCATTCTCAGCCTTGTGAAGGGCAAAGCAATGGTTCTATGCCAACAGAGAGAAGAACACTACATGGAATATCTTCTCCACTGCTTTCCTAGCAAAGTTCTTTCCCGTAGGCAAAACCAATGCCCTACGTGCAAAGATCTCAACTTTCCAGCAACAGTATGATGAATCTGTCCCTGAGGCATGGGAACACTTTCAAGATTATATATCAGAATGCCCTCACCACGAGATGGAGGACTGGCTACTCATGCAGACATTCTATCATGGGCTCACCACTAGTGCTCATGAGAATATGGATGCAGCTGCTAGAGGATCGTTCTTGTCACTCACTATTTGTGAAGCCACCACTCTTGTTGAGAAGATTGCTTCTGACCAGGGATGGAACGAAGAACGCACTCAACCATGCAAGAGAGGAGGAATGCATCAAGTCAAAGAAGTAGACATGCTGTCTGCCAAGATGGACCTACTCATGAAGAAGCTTGACGAATGAAGTCAACAAAAGAAGGAAGTCATGCGCATCCACGATTCTCGCATAACTTGTGAAGAATGTGGAGGCACTGGCCACACAGGAAGCAACTGTCCTGTAGTCCAAGAGGATGTCAACTATATCATCAACAACGCCAATTATCGTCCTCAATAGAATCAAGGATGGAACCAATAGAATCAAGGGTGGAATCAGCAACAAAGACCTAACTACCCAGGTAACTACTCAAGTAACTACCAAGGTAATAATTTTAATCAACCACCTTTGAGAGAGATGATTGTTAATCAGAATAAAGTTATTGAAAACATGTCCAGAAAGATAGCTTCCAATGATAAAGTGCTTGAAACTATAAATAATAGAATGGATAGCTTTACTTCTACCATAAAGAATTAGCTTAGCTTTAATAAGATGATAGAATCACAAATCTCTCAGCTAGCAGCTTCAGTACCTATGGCCGAAAAAGGTAAGATTCGGGGGAATACAGAAGAATTAGAAATTGTGAATCTTGTAGATTTTCAATGCAGGAGAATACATCGTCGCACCACCCAGACCGCTGAGACCAGTATGGGGAGAAGAGGACATGCCAGAAAAGAAAGGAGATCCCGAAAGTCCCGTCATCCCCATCCGCATTGGAGCTCACACCTTCAACGAAGCCGTCTGGGATTTGGGAGCAAGTGTCAACATTATGCCTAAGGTAATCTATGAGAAAATTCATGATCAACCTTTGTTGTACACAACCATGTGTTTGTAGCTTGCAGATCAGACATTGTGCTACCCTAAGGGGATCCTTGAAAACGTGCTTATGGGAGTTGGACACTCGGCTCTACGAGTAGACTTAGTGGTGATAGAAACAGGAGGAGATGATAGGGCACCCATCATTTTGGGATGACCATTTCTCAGCACAGCCAAAGCCATCATCTACGCCGATACTGCCAAGATCTGTTTCACCATTGGGGAGACCAAGGAGAGATTCAGCTTCAAGCACCGCACGCTCACAACTCGAGTCCATCCTCAACACCCATACGACTACTTGGATTTTGACAAGATCCCAGAAAAGAAGAACAAGATTCCAGAAAAGGAAGACCTCAGAGAAGAGGTCTCCAGAAAAGAAGGCTCCAGTCAAGAAGAACGTCTACACTTATGAAGGCATCTTACCTACTCCAAACAAGAACAACAACAAGAAGGGGAAGAACCAATCAAAGCAACCTGTTCAAGAACCAGTCTAGATGGTCAACACGATTGAACCACCCTATGACCCTACTCTTCCCCCATCACACCTTGAGAAGAAGGAAGATCCTCGAGTACCTACCATTGATTATATGATCAAGGGAAGCACCTTCTACAAGACACTCTGTGACATCGGCTCAAGCATCAACATCATGTCTACGGTAACATATAAACATTTATATCGTGATAGACCCTTGTGCCTAACATATTTGCAGCTGCAGCTGGCGGACCAATCATTCCAATTTCCGAAAGGAATAGCCAAGGATGTAATAGTCAAGATTAGGGATCAAGAGGTTCCCACCGACTTCATGGTTCTGGACCTAGGTGAAGAAGACGATGTCCACCTTATCCTAGGGAGATCGTTCCTTCACACCACAAGCGCGATCATCTACATGAAGCAAGGGGAGATCCATTTTCACTTCCCTGGGGAAAAGGTTGTCACCGACCCGACCAATTCACATAAGCACAAGTATGAATATCCATGCCAAGGCGTCGAAGAACACACTTGAGCCCATGTAAACCCGGCAGTCAATCCGAAATCACGAAAGATTTCAAACTTTTCCAACAACACACCAGGAATCATAGTTCAGCAATTACAATTCACTTGATCATACATTCCGTACATAGAATAGTTACAATACTTATTAGTTGGAGGCTTAACGCAATTCGGAGTTCAAAACCCTACCCTATATTTGGAAGAACATCTTGTACCAACAGCTTTGGGCACAAGACAAGGTAAAAGGGATCTGATTTAAAATTTTGGAGACTACAAATGCAAGGTGTGTGTAGGCATCCAACATGGCATAACTACTTACTACTGTCATGTTGTTCCTACAGATATGATGGATAGCAAGATTCACTTTTAAACTGGTCTAGACATGTGACTCAAGAGATCAATGTCGTCATATCCTTAGAAACCGAAGAATATAAAAGCGAATTTTCCAAGGACGAGAATCAACACAGATTAAACCACAACTAAGTTTTCTTAACACATAACAACAGTCGCATGGTACTTGTTCTCCACTTACTACCAAAACAAGTGGATCAACCACACACTACAGAAGACAAGTTTACCAACTAACACACTACTCCATGACCACTTAGGATTACACACCATTACACATAAATTTTCACAAAAGAAGACCAACGACACAACTCTCGCGCATTACCAGCCTACATCCCATGATCATGGTCCATGCTCCCCACATCACTTACATCTTCAACTCCTCCATTATCGATATCAGGCACTTGCTGAGGTCCTTCTACCTGATCCTCTTCGGTAGTGGAATCATAATCAGCAAGAATGACTCCAAGGTCTTCCTCAGCAGCTCCAGGAGGAATGTGGTGAAGCTGAGCATTGACACGTTGCAACTCCCTGAACAAGGCACCATTGGTGATGTTTGATAGAGCCAACTGAGTTTTCAAATGACTATTCTCGTTCCAGGCTTCATTCCGTTGTTGGACGACGGTACCAAAGGCTTGCTGCCATTCGCCGAGGATACCAGCTAACTCCAAAAACTGACTTTGCGCCACAAAGGTCTCATGAACCGCGGCATTTTCCTTTTCAACCGCCTGATCCTTAGCGAGTGTCATTTGAGCAAACAATTTGTTCATCCTTTCCAGTTCTTCTGGGTGCTCTTTACTCATCACACGGTTGTAAGCCTTGACATGAGAGAGATCACATTCGAGTGACTCGAAGGCATTCTCCAAGCAAGAATAGCTCTTCATCACTGCCAACATAGCATTGGAAGCTGGACTGTTACTATCCTCAACTTCATTGTTACCAACCGCAGAGGTGGTTCCACTAAGCTGACCCCACACGGAGTGATATGGGTCACCTCGAGGAAAAACATCGGCAGTGGCACGAGCAACTTCATCTGGGAACCTCTTCATCAAATCCATCAGGGCCTTATAAGCAACCACATTGGCCCCTTCCCAGGGATTCCTACCACGAGCGATAAACAGTCGTCCACACCAAAGGGACGTGTTCTCATTCTTGGCGGGAATCACTACCTCAACCGGGAGCAACCTTGGACGCTGACTCTCAAGCTCCTTGCTCCATTGGTAACGAGGTTCTCTACCCATGGGATAGCCCATAGACTGCAGAACTCGCCACAACAGAGAAGGCATTCCATAATTCTTCAGAAACTTCTTAGCTCCACGAGGTGCACTGGTGGCAAGCTGTGGACGTGGAATCCTCACCTTGGTTGACTTTCGCTTGGTGCGCTTCATTCGGGCCATCTCGCATCACGAATTACAACTCTCGTGAGACGGAGTTTAAGTCGGTGAGTTTTATCGAAAAGAACCCTTCAATTTATAAGAAAAGAATCATGCAATTTATATGAGATGACCAAATGCCATGATGCATGCACGTTCCGTACGTCCTCACAAACCTAGGAAATCATAGATTCTAACGTCTAGGCGGTGGCATACAACGTGCTCTCAAATAACGATAACTAGTCGTACTACACGTTCTTGCGTGGTTAGCGTACCTGCAGAAAATTTCATTGCAGCCCATTTCCCCATGAATGCAAGTCGACGTAAAAATCCAGCACCTTAAGAATAAGGTCAAATCTCCGATTACAACTAACCCTATTCATCACCCTTCTCCACACAGGTCTATCCCCGATATCCCTGCGTGTAGGTGCATGCTACCCCAAATTCATCGTCAGAAGACGATCCCACACATGGGTACTTTCTCATAGTCATGTGTAAAACATGAAAATGATCGAGCACCTTTAAGCACTCCCCTAGACTGGCAGTGTATCCAGTCATGCTCTCATAGCTCACCTTACCTTGGGTGGCGAACCGACTTACCTGTGCGTAGAGGCAAAATTGATCCATACATAACCATTCAAGTGAATGGCCCTCATACAAAACCGTCGTGTATGAGCGCGATAAAGAAAATATGATGCAATTTTCCCCCAAGTCAGTCCCTAGCTAAGCCACCTAGATAGTCCTTATACGGGCATAATGGACACGACTACTGGCAACTCTTAAGTTGAACTCATAGTTTTCAAACACCTATCTAGCTATGAGTTAGCAAATAATTTTGTAGAACAAATTCTTTTTGTTTTAAAATACTCAAGTGAACAGTAATAGCTGAACCTTTGCTCCGATGCCAGCTGTCACCGACCCGACCAATTTACATAAAGCACAAGTATGAATATCCACGCCAAGGCGTCGAAGAACACACTTGAGCCCATCTAAACCCGGCAGTCAATCCGAAATCATGAAAGATTTCAAACTTTTCCAACAACACACCAGGAATCATAGTTCAGCAATTACAATTCACTTGATCATACATTCCGTACATAGAATAGTTACAATACTTATTAGTTGGAGGCTTAACGCAATTCGGAGTTACACTTTTCAGCGGAAATAATAACTCTTTTTGGAACCCACACACACACTTATTTCTTTAACATAGAGTGCCAGCCTAAGTCGCTATCCAGCAAAAGCAGTAGAAGAGATATAAGAGTTGATCTTGCCCATCGATCTACATCTTCCCGTAGTGGGATACTTGTCCATCTTGTTGCCAAACAACACTTCAAATGATCTGCAACAAGTGGGAATAAAACCCTGCGTACGTGGGGTACTCAGCTAGACTTACCCGTCTCAAACCAGAAAATAAGGACTCTTATAAGCATATGCAAGCCTATATGGTGGTTTGGCTGATCCTTTCTTGCATAAAAGACATGAGCTTATATTATCTTCATTAGATGTGCTATACTAAGCTTATCCACTTATGTAATTCCCGCCTTTGCTAGGTTTTGCTCCTGATCTATAACAACATCAAGTAGAAGTGTAAAAGCAATCATCCTTTCACATGGTTGAACATAACAATATCCATAATCCGTCCAGGCATCATAACCCCGTCACCAATTTTCCCGTTTTTGCCCTGTATTGCATGTACTCACATCAAGTTGTCCACTATCCAGGGACGATGGCGATTATAATCGATTCCTACTCAGCTGAGGGTAATTTCTCACACTAACCCCCACTCACACCGGAAGTGAGTGGTTGGTCACTGTTCTACTGTTCGGACCCGGGATTCAATAAATACGGTTGCCCCGGGCTAGCCCGGTTACCAAGTCTCTCCGGAATGACCGGCCCTTTGGAATTATAAACCGCGCCTGTGGGCAACACACTCAACTCTATTGAAAACCCAATCCAAACGAACTACTAAGCTTCGGGTGCCATATCACCACCTAAATGTGAGAAGTTGTTCAATCTTGATTGAGGGGGTGGAACAATACGTTGATCTCGCATATTTCCCGTTTGGGTATGTGCCGATTTCCCATTCGATCCAACCATATTATGTGAAGGTTATTCCTAACCTCGCGGATGATTCACCAATCAACCGACTTCTACCGTTTAGTTATTCCAGGCTAAGCAATAACGTCCTACACTTAATCAGGGTAGGTGTATAAAGTAGTCAAGGCAGGTAATGCACCAAGGGTGTCAAACAACACCTATCACTTAATGCAACATAAACAAAAAGATGACGCAAGTGTTTTGGCAAACCGTAGGAGAAATGCTCCGGGGCTTGCCTTTCGTTGTCGAGCGATGTCGAAGTTCCGAACGCTCGATCACTTCACGCCCGATTCCCGATCACCTCCTGTGCGGGAACTTCCTTCGCGACTTGTCCTTCGGGATCCTTGTCCTTCTCGACGAATCCCTAATCGCGATCCTGGAATGATGCATGGATGCATGTATAAACATACTTGTCGACATATGCATGATCACATATGGTCAATGATGATGAATGCTTTTGTAGTAACAATCCTATTCCAACTATCACTAGCAAACAAGCCAGTAAAGCAAAAGAGATTACACTCAAGCATAATCATACTAACCAAATCATAATGACCTACTCATCCTAACATACTACTTAACTACTCATCATACAACACTAATCACCATGAACAATTGACAATAAACCTAGCACACAACATCACCCATTCAAGCACCATTACTAATCACAAACATATAATCAGCAGGTCAGTAATTAAATCATAATTAAATAACCATAGACCCTATGGATATAAATGAAGACATTCTGGAAAGCTTATGAAATCCTCCATCAAACATCTGAAGACACCATAAGCTAATTCCCAGTTTAATTATACCTAAAACAGACATCATCAGGACAGATCCTGGCAAAACAGCCCCTAAACAGCCCTGATATCCAAATTGTAAGGGTCATAGCTCCTAAACCATTTATCCAATGACCTTGAAACTTTACCAGTAGATAGCTAAGCTAATTCTCCAACTTTCATCTGTAGACAAGTTGACCATAAAACCAACTTGTCATTGGGTTAACCATAGCATCATTGGGTTAACCCCTAATTAACCAATCAAGGATTTGAACAGGAACACCAAGATTGGTTGTTCCTAAAATCCTATAAAAATTACAGTAGGTAAAAAATGTCTAGTGCAACCCATCATCCAAATTTCAACTCATTTGGATGAACTAACTACCCTACACAAAAATAACAAGTGACAGGACAGATGGCATATGGAAAATACTTTGTACTACCAAGTTGATCAAATCATGGATTTGATCACACACAGGGCTACCTTATGGTGTATAAGGAGCCTACAAAAATTACCAACCACAGATCATACTCAAACAATTGATTTATGAATTATTTCCATCCTAGCTCATAAATCAGGTTTGAACTACAACTCTCTATTTCTACACAACACATGACCAAGTTAAACACTCAGAAGCAATAGCATGTCAATACAAGATCATAGAAATAAGAATCATAATTGTCTAAGATTCCTAGAATTACTTATGAATTTCCCTAGTTTAATCCATATCCCATAATTAAATAAAACCTACATATAAAAGTATCACAAACCTGGGATATGATATTTTCTATGCATAGTACACTTCATAAGAAAAATATTGCAAGTTGAATCACTTAATTTGGCCAAGTAATGAGTGAGATATGAATTTCCAAATATTTAAACAGAAATCTGGAAATTCATTTTCCTAAATCCGAATAAGACAAGGACGTTGCAGAAAGGACCCTGTCTTTTAAAGAAATTAACCAAGCCCTTTTTCGAAACCCACTCTGTCTGGCACCTTTGCACCAGGGCCCTCACCTTTCTTTAAATTCTAACACACAGGTCCCTGACGGGGAAGAACAGGGGAGGCGCCGGCGTTCGTCGTCCCCGGCCGGCGAGGCTTCACTGGCGGTCCCTGGCGGCGGCGGGGCGTCGCACCGGTCCCGCGCACCCCCTGGTGGTCCCAGCGCGGGCGGGGAACGCCCGTGGCGACCCGGCTGTGCGCGCCGGCGGCCTGGCACCGGGGCGGCACGGAGGCAGCCTTTCCTAGCGGCGCACGGCGGCGGTGAGGAGGTGCCGGAGGCGCTACGGAGGACGGCGATGATGATGATGCCAGCGAATTAGAGTGAAGACGGGCGGAAGAGCGCGAACGGGGTGAGGGTTCCGGCGACCCAAGCGGCGGTGAGTCGGCCGAATTCGCCGCGTCGACCGGGAATCGCGAGCCACGAAGGGGCGGCGAGGGTAGATCAGGGCGAGGCGGAGCTGCTGGTAGTCTCGTGGGTGAGAATGGTGGAGAAGAGGGGTGGCGCTGGCGCTCGCACAAACTGGCGGCAATGGCGGAGCAAAGAGGGAGGGAGAGCGGAGCGGCCGGGGTAAGAGCGGGGCGAGAATGAGGACGAGGGCGACGAGGTGGAGAAGCCTCTGTGTCCCCTTTCGCGCGGACGATCGACGAAGCGGCGACACGGCGGCAGGAACGGGCGCGCGGCCGACATGCCCGTCGCCACGTCCTGGGCCACGCGTCGCTGTTGTGACAAATCGCCGAACAGCTGGCGCGCGCGTCGTGGGCTGAGTTGGGCTCGCGATTTGGGCCACTTCTGGGCCGATTTTGAGCATGGGCCCAAAAGCAAAGTTAATCATCAACTGATGCTAATCACTTTCCATTAAGACACCTAAGTCATTTGGCCAAAGGATTAGGAGATAATTGGCTGCCAAAGTGGCATTGCCAATCTGCTAATTTCCTAGACCTAGGGCTAGTATTTCATTCAATTGGATGATCAAATCAACTCGAATCGATCCCAACTTTTGGCATGTCGTGTCCAACTAGATTATAACTATTTTCTCTAATTGGACCAACTTATGTTACCTAATAGAATTAGGTGAACGTGGAATGCCAATCGACGACTATAAAAACCCTTGGTAAAAACAGCCCCTAGCTACTACCTTAACCCCTCCTTTTGAGCACCTTCTAGCCCTTTTCTCAAAAAGTCGTAGTTGGATGAATTGACCCTTATAAAATCCTCTATAAACTTTGTTAAAGGGTCAAAACCTATTTTTGAACTTTCGACATACTTTTGAATAAAACCAACAACGGCATTCGAAGGCTAAACAAATCAACATATTGGTCCAAGCCAAATTTGCCAAAGTTGTTAACATAAACCTAGGTTCATTTAACGACCTAAGTATGCCTAAGTGATCTTAGTGATCAAACACCAAACACTCGTATTACTTTACCATGTTCCATGCATTTCAAGCCTAAATCAAGCAATTCTAGCAATCACACATGGAATGACATGTCATGTCTAATTAATGCCATGCATGATGATGCTTATGTTCATGAAATGCATGTGTTTAGTAAGGCCAAAAATCCTAGATGCGACAAAGGTACGCTATTACTTTAATAGCTATACTACCTATGAGAAGCCCAAGAAGAATAGGAATAGGAGACGCCACGCTCAGCGTCAAAGACAGCAAGCCATCAAGGAAGAAGGGGCTGATCAGGAGGAGGAAGCTATTGAAGGAGAAGCTGCCCTAGAGGCCAAAGAAGAAGAGAAGTTCCTGGACGAGGAACCACAGGAACAGAAACCGAGGACCAAGAAAGTGTGGAGAAAGAAAGAGATAACACCACCAAGCACTCCAACGCAAGAAGAGGGATCGCCTCCCAATTCACCAGATACTTAGGTACAGACGGAAGAGAAGAAATCAGGGGAGGACTCTGTCCCCTCAGGTAGCCCCTCAAGTGCTTGATCAAACTAGAAGGTCCGGTTTGACGGACCTAAATCTCTGAACCTTCGCCGAAAGGTTACATCGGTAGTTATCTTCATATTTATTTCCCTGCATAGTTTTCATTTTAGCATATTTATTTTCCGCATTCACCCTTGAGCATTCAGCATATTGTTGGTATTTCTTAACATCGCCGCTAAAATAGCAACGGCGCCAGAAATGCCTGGTGGGGTATATCTTATGTCTATTGGATTATTCCGCAAGCGCACAGAATACACCGCTGTAGCACTTCACCGAGGATGAGTATTCCAAGGTATCGTTATTTATTTTATCCCAAGGGAAAGCCGAGCTAGGACTGTCTAACAGGAGAGAGGAAATATCCTTATGTTTACTATAACTTAGGACCAACTAGTGTTATAGGGCGGTAAGTGATAGATAGGATAAAGGATATAAATATGAGGTACAAATCCTAATCTAAGATAACTAGTAGTGTTAGCTAGGTGGGAGGACAACGAGTGAGTATAGGACTTCTATGTTTCTAACTTAACTAAGGTGAACTCAATCCTAATAGGTAAATGAAGAAGCTAGACCGACCCTAACTACTTGTGTGAGGGGAGGAAGCGAGAGAGTAAGAGAGAACCCCTACTCAAGCGAGACCAAACTTATGTACGCCCTGCCATTTAATAACTAGTCCCTACGTGGTGGAAATCCCTAATGCCGAGCCTAATCTATCACTTCAGGCCAGTGCTGCCCACAATCTATTCGTCTGGACTAGAGGCCTCCAATGATAAGACTAAGTATGAACACCACGTTCACACTTTTTCTTACAACTCTAACTAACGATCAAATTAGCTAGAGCTCCTATGCAATATAGGACGTTGATCTACACACAAGGAGTTGGTACAAGGACCAATCTGACTTAGACAACTACACTACTAAGACTTCGCACACTATAAGACTATAGAGACTATAGACTTGCACTAAGTAAATATTGAAAGTAAATACTGAGCAAAGTAAAGAAAGAATAATATATTAAAGTAAATACTGAAGGAAAGATACAAGAGCTATACCAGACTCTTCAGAAGCTCCGAAGACCCCGAGCAAGCTCGACTCGACTCGAACTCCCACTCTAGACTAACTCTAGCTAGATCTCCAAGAATAATGAGACAATGTGTCTCTGGGACTCTATGGGATACTGGAGATCCTGGAGATGATTATAAGTGTGAACTCAGCCTCTACCTATAGGGGGAGGTGGAGTAGGGCTACTCCACCTCCATGTCAGTGATCTACGTGGTGTCACCTTGGAGCCCTTGGATGCAACCGACCCCTAAACCACCTCAAACTAGATGGTGTGGATCAAACCAGCACGTGGAGGAAATGGTGAGGCTGGTGGGAGCCAACCGACCTTGGTTGGCCACTAGGTGGGGGTTGGCCGACCCCCCAAGGATAGGTGGGGCCAGCCAGGGTCAGTTGGCTGGTGTCCCCACATGTCATGGAGTCTGGTTCACCCACTGGTTGTATGTTGTCATGTCGGTTCTTCTGACTTGTGGCCCCATGGATCCGTGTGCTCTTGATTTCCACCGTTGAGAGAAAACACACGTTGATCTGATGGCTGAGAATTGCTCCTGGGAGGTTGCCTTGGATCATGCCTGCATGGCACAATGTGGAAGCCATCCTTGCTGTATTTTGTGTCATTTTACACTCCCTGCAAAATCACAGGCTAAGAGTACAAGTGGAACTAGTTATTGATAAAATATGTTCATGAATGTTTAATCTTCCTTGCAACCGAGGCATGTTGACGGTGTTTTGATGGGGTAAAAACATGCTATAATTACCGTCAACAAGATCCCCCAAGCTTAACCTTTGCTCGTCCCGAGCAAACAATCAAACTTAGCCTCGGTGGATCAGATATTGTTGCCATGTTAACATTTCAAGAGTACCATGTGCACAACAAAGTTCTTCTCCTTGAATGAAAGATTTAGCTAAGTAAAACTCAACCATATTACCTTAGTACTCTATGGGGCTTATGGTTGAAGGATAGAATAGTTTTGACTAGAGCACTACTTTTCTTGTTCTTTAGCAAGTTTCATACCGGAGGTTTTGCAATGTTTTTCAAAAGAAATCTTAATGTTCCTCAGAATGGTACTCTCATGTCACTCAAGTGGTATTTGATTCCTCACCAAGGCACATAGTGTGTTTGCCTTTTTCAAATCATCCTACTTCTAATCAGGCTTTATGTGGAGCTCAAAGTAGGTATGGCAAGGAATAGCGTACTTACAGTGCGTATGTTGTCAAGTCAAGACTTGGACCTAAGAAGAGAAGTGACATACCACCAGATCAAGAATGGTGTAATGGATGTGGTGAATATATGGAATGGATGGTGGATGTATGATGGATGGTGAAATGGATGGATGGACTAGGTTGCTCCTTCTTTTGACTCTATCTCTCTTTCTAACTTCTATTGAGACAAGGCTAGCATTTCTCTCTCTCTTTTTATGGACTATAATGGACCTATCAAGAATAGATGTTTATTTTGCTTAGCCTTTGATTGTGTCTCACCTATTAAATGATAACTTAGAGAGAATTTTCTAACACTTAGAACATGAAGCACCCTTTTGGTGGAGATGGTGGAGATGGAGGTGCGTACTTCCAGTGTAGAAGCAGCACAAAAATATGGTATGGATGAACATGCGTACTTCCAGGATAGAAGTAGCATATAAATATGGATGCATACTCCCAGGGTAGGAGTAGCATATATATGTGGTGGTGTGTGTGATCTTGATCTTAGGAGTATGACAAACCTCTAACACAAGTAGTTAGGGTCCAAAAGCAAAAGAAGGAATCTATGCTTGAAGTGATGAATAGTGGACCACTAATTTTCAGATTCTGGCTGCATTGGGGTGCTTTGTGAGTTTGTGTGTGGCAACTGGGATACAACAGGGTGCAGAGGGGGACAAGATGGGGATCGGCCGATCCCCACTTGAGCTCCTCGAGAGCATCCAAGTTTTGACTCAGAATCAGAGCATCCAGGCAAACAAAGCCAAACATGACAAAGTGGCTGTGGGTTCAGTAGGGGTGTCGGCCGGCACCCCTATGGGGGGTCCTATTGACATTTCTTAACGCGATCACCAAAGATAGATAAAAAGTCTATCCCTAGCAACGGCGCCAGAAATGCTTGTTGGTATTTCTTAGCACAATCACTAGAAACATGTTCTAATAACTGTGCAAGAGTTGCCAACCGATAGATCACATCCTATTAGAATAATATCCGCAAGCACACGGATCTATCATTGCAGCATTTCACCCGGAAGTATTTCAGGGTATCATTATTTATATTTTCCCAAAGGAAGGCATGGGATGTTAAGTATCTAGTATGGGTATGAATATAATATTATCATGCGGAGAAACTGACCAATGTACTATACAGGGGTAAGCAAATGGTAGTTTGGATAGTGGACACACACTCAGAGCAATCTCAAAGGAATAAAGTAAAATAAAGTATAAAGAATAATCTACGAGGAGCAGGCAGGTCCTATACAGTTATGCTAGAATAGCTAATGTCACATGTTATACAAGTTAAGAGTCGACTATAGATTAGGAATATGGGGAGACCTCGGCAATAGGTCTGCCAGTCGATGGAGGCATTTATGAACTCCTACACGACATATGAACGTGGGGGATTACAAAGGACGGACATGGCTGTCACCACCTGCCGTCTACCACCTCAACCGTGGCATGCCGTCATATCTGAAGGTTCCCTCGCATCCGGACACCACATCCACATACTAAGGAGCTACCTACATCCCCCAGGACTCCCACCCTACAGATGGGCGAGCTAGGACATAGGCAAGCCCGAAGGCACATCGAACCGCTATTCCCTTTCTACAATCTAATCTAACCAAGCAAAACACATGAACAATGAAGAACAATGTAGAACACGATGAATAATTCTCACAAGAACTATAGTCTAGTTCTTGATCATTGAATATATCATGTACTAGACTATACTCTAGTTCATATGCAAGACTATATAAATATAATGAGAACTTGGCTAAGGAAGAATGCTCCATAGATTTATACCAAAGGTGTAGCTTTTCTTCCTAGGAGACAAGCTCTCCAAGGTAGCTTTGCCTAGCTCCAAAGGCCTAAGGACTATACTAAAGAACAAGTGTAGGAGGGAGAGAGAGCTCCAAATGGTGTGCGTTGAGAGGGGGGCCTCTCCTCCTCTTTTATAGGGCCTAGAAGGTGGTTCGGGGGCAAGGAGTTAAAATACCCCCGCCAACCGTCCTTCTAGGGATGAAAAGATCGAACCGCCCTTGGCCGGGCCCACGCGATGCCGGGGCTGGCGTGCCCGCGCCTAGGTGCCGCCGCCCCGTGACCGCCTTCGGCGTGTGGGCCCGGGCCGCCTCCTGGGCCGCACCTGTGGTGGTGCTTTTGGTCCATCTCAATCCTAGGTGGGATCCTTGCTCTCTTAGGCCTTTTATGCTTTCCAAAAAAGTGTATTTTATTTATAAAAATTCCTGCACTTGGTTTAATTCCTGCATAGTGACAAAACTTCCAAGTACAAGTGGAACTAGTTCAATAATAAATGTATATGTGCATAAAAATATTTATTTCTCCCGATTTGATCTAAAATTGGCGGTTATAAATTGGAGTTAAGGACTGCCAACAAGATCCCCAAGCTTACCCGTCCCGAGCGAGGTTTTGTTGTTGGGTTGTTGATCGGAGTTGCTACAATGCCGATTACATTTCAATTGTACTCAAGTTAAAAGAAAGTTTTCTACTACAATTTGAATAAATCGGCAATAATATCTACTCTTTTATTATCTTGAATAAAGTGGGGCTTCTAAATTTTCAAGTCTTAGGCGATTGCAAGATAGAACAGTTTCAAAGACCGGTGCTTTTCATTCATCCCAAGATCAACTATCTATCCGGAGGTTTTGTGAGATTTTAAAAAATTAAAGCCAAGTTCCTCAAATGACCCACTCAATCGCTCAATGTGTATGATTCCTTACTAAAGGCTTTGATGATTGCCTTTATATCCTACCTCTAGTATTTTGAGTGGAGCTTTGGGTAGGCATACAAAGGAATGGCTTGCTTACCGATCATGTGTTGCCAAGTCAAAGCCTGAACCAAGTTAAGATTAGTGTCATACACTGGGTTGCGGTGCAAGTGTGTGGAGTGGATGAATATGTACCTAATTCTAAACTATACTCCTTTGAATGTATGATCTTTCTTTTGGAAGAATTTGAGGATTTATTCTAGAGACATGGCTACCAACAATTCTCTTTCTTTTTCTTTTGCTTTTCTTTCCTACAAAAGATACTTGGGACTTGATGATGTGTCCCTTATTCTAAAATCTCCACAAATATTTATTTTCTTTTCTCAACTTTTTTTAGCCATGTATCTCTACAAAAGATGTGATGAAGAAAGATCATGGAGTATTTTCCTAACAAATATCTTTGTGCTTTTCTCCCAGTGTAGGAGTGAAAGCTTTTTGGTGGACGGAAAGGGTGCATGTTGTGCGCAGTTCTCAGTGTGAGAACCGGCTTTATTTGGTGGGTGCAAGTGAAAGCTCAACCATATGTGCATGACACAAATCTATGTTAGGTCACAAACACTTTGACAAGTCTCAACAATCGGTAAGTAGCATACGACAAAAGGGTTTGCAATATGTAGTAGAGCATGTCGTACTTGGCCTTGGTAGGTATTTCACGATCATTGAGGAACTATTATTTTTGAATTTTTAAAATAAAACTCCGGATGTTAAGTTTTCACTTTAGGACAAAGTCATTCTTTGTGGTCTATGTCACTATATCATGTCGAGCAATAACCTAGAGTAGAGCAATTGTATGCAGCCTACTAGTTCAAGTTTTTAGAGCGAGATATTTTAAAGCCGATAAACCCAAATATTAGAGAAAGCTCCATTTTAAATTGAGTACAAGAGAAACATAAGACAGAGCAACTATTCATCATCTCAACATGGGCGAATTAAATATTTTACAAAGCACATATATTTAGAGTGGAATTAAAATTTTTGTTCTTTTTAGCCTTTTTATTTTTTTTAGATGCAAGATAATTTCAGATACAAAATACTAGAATTAAACATGCTAAAAAGAAAATAAGATGCAAGAAATAAATATGCAAATGCACTTGCCTAAGTGGGAGTCCTCCCCCAAGCTATCCTGAAGCTAGATTATTTATTATTTTTATATTGGATATCTTAATTGATTTATTGCGGGGTAAAAGTTTTTACTTAATAACAAGAAATAACTTAGCAGAAATGTAGATGGTGGCATCCACCGTGTTCGTGAATGGTCGCCCCGGGATGATCGGGACATCGGTGTTGGACCCTATGTCCAATACAAGGAAGTCGACAGGGACGTAGTCATCCTTGATTCTAATCAAGATGTCCCGTGCCAGTGTTGACGGTCGTTAAGTGCCAATTTTTACCGTCAACTAGACATGAGAAAGGACCTAAATATAATTACCATCTAGATATAGGGCTTACACTAATGGAATTCCATGAGTTTTGGTGAATGTACATTTCATAGGTGTCACTGAAAATACCCAAGGAAGGCCCACATGTCAGGTTTACATAGAGATAATCGGGAACCGGTGAAAATTCCGTGTCTGGAAGGTTCGAGAAGGCTCGGACCAAACGGGAGCCCGAACGGGCTCGGTGGAGAGTCGTCCGACTCCCCACCTTGGGCGGCCGGCGCGGTTCAACCAATCGGAGTCCGCCTCGCGGATCTGTTCCACCGCCTTTGAGGATGAATAATAATCGTCCGTTTAGGTCGGTTTGATCCGAGGGCTGCGGTGCATCCTAGGGGGCTATATAAGCAGGGCCCCTGGCCCCTAGAGGAGGCATCCCATGAAACCCTAATTCATTATTTCCAGAGAGGATCAGGTGAGAGGGGTCCCTTGAATGGATCTCCTCCCTAGAGCCTAGCATTCAAGATAGATAGAGAGAGTATAGGGTGGAGGTAGAGTTGGAGGAAGCCTTAGGCATGTCGGTGTCTCCTCTCCGGTTGTACCTGCGGGATCAAGTCTCCTAACCCGAGGCTTGGTTCTAGGATTATTCTGCAATTCAACTTCTGATACGAGTAAGTTCTTGTTATTATTGCTCTTTGGTTTACGAGTTTACTTTATTCGCTTCCGGTTGGGAATAGAGTAATCGTTCGTAGCGTAAGCGTGGTGCTTGGGCTAGGTTCACTCGTGATGCTCCCTATCTGGCCAGAACTGTGGTAGTAGCGGGGAGATGCCGGTCCCTTTGTTACCTTTGTAATCCACTTCCGTCGTAGGTAAGGTAGGTCCAAAAGTGCTAGGTTAAGCATCCTCTCGTGGTGTCTTTTCTTAGGTGCTCCCATAGAGTAGTAGTTGCAAAGCTTGCCATAGGTTGGAAAGAAGACCAATGTGGTAGTAGTCCTCTCTATATCGCTCATTACCTTGTACGTAGCTCGGGGGTTAAGTATAGATTTGGGTTAGTCGGATGCACGTTTTCTCCTAGCGGATAAATAAATAACGATACTCTCGGAATATCTCCGGGTGAAGTGCTCACCGATGTCCGTGCGCTTGCGGATTATTTCTCTTTGATTCTTTCGTGTGCGTATCTAGTATCAACAAGCATTTCTGGCGCCGTTGCCGGGGAGAAAGACGGTCTGCTGAGATAACCTAAGTCGCTTAACCATGTATTGTTCTTTTTTCTTTTTTCTTGTTTTCTTTTGCATTTTATTTTCTATCGTTATAGATAACCCAAATTCCACGCCTATCCACCAATATCTTGCACCATGAGCACATGCTTAGAGCCTCTAGAACCCATGATTTTCACATCTAGCTATGGGCTACACCAATCTGCGGTTGCAATAGGTCAAAGCCAACCCTTTTCGACAGCTAGAGTCCTATCTTCTAATCAAGGGGGTAATGTACCCAAGGTCCTATCCTCATCCGGAGAGGGTAATGAACCCCAAGTCCTATCCTCTGATCAAGTAGGTAATGAACTTTTTGCTACACTTAGGGAATCTTTTAATCTTCCTATAAATTTAGGTTTAGACCTAGCCTTACAAGACCATGTTCTTCTTCAACATCTATATGTGGGTCTTGATAATATTGCCTTTGGAGGAGTTTTCCTTTCTTTACCCTTTAGTGAAGTGAGGTTTGTCCTTATTATTAATGGACACACTCCTTGCACTAGCCTTTATGATAACATCCTAGAGGTAGAGAAGGAATCATCCCCCAAACTAGAAGAGGAAGTTTCCTGACTACTTTACAAACATTTCAATCCCGGGATTTGGCTATCCATTCCAAACCGGTAGTACTCCAAAATTCTCTAAGGAAAGAAGTAATTCTATCCTTAGAAATTCTTTTTGATGGCAATTTTGGGAGAAGCGTAAACTTCCCTTTCATAAGAGATCTTTTAGCGCATACATTGTCAATCTTCTCAGGAATAGATCTTTTAGAAAGCATCTCACATCCAATCCCTTTGAAGGACATTTAGAAAGATTCAAGGATGGCATGTCAAGTGATGCCATAGAAGGAGAGCGAAGCCATCTAGAATCCACACTTATGTTCTCCCCTTCTATGCCCACATCAGATATAGAATACGAATCCATCTTTAAACCCATCCTTGACCCCTATGACTCATTCTATGCTCTTTCTCCCAAACCTCCTGATGATCCTAGAAGTCCATCTAGATATCCCATGCATAGGAATCATCAAGACCATATAGAGGATCGCAAAGAGCAACATCTATGGCTAGAGAGCATTAAAGACCTATGTGCTGTTGCCATTGAATGGATGGATAAGGCCTTAGATAAGATCATTTCGAGAGACGATCCAGGGGGAATTTTGGACATTTATGTCGAGTCACCCTTGGAAGTGGAAGATGATGGAGGCTTCAATGAGCAAAGTAGTTACTTCTTAAACACCCCATCAAGACCTTGCTCATATGAAAAATCTCCTGATTCACTTAGTCTCCCCAACATTACCCCACACGAGATTTTCAACCCCCTCATACTCCTTATTCCTACAGATATTGAAAGGGTGGTTGTAGATGCATATGTTTATCATAAATGTTGTAGATCTCATTGTGTTGAATCTTGAGATTAGGGCACATAGATTGGTGTTGGAAGGGAAACCACTTCACCATTTCACATCTTGAAGGTTTCCCAAGGACAAGCTTAGTGTCCTAAAACAAGCACTGTTTAGACCATGACATCGGTGTACACCTTTCGCTTACGTTGCCCTTGTGATATGAGCATAGAGTTATAATTTTGAAAATATTCCTTCGGGTATTTGTGTCACTAACCTTTCCAGGTTCAAAAAAAATGAAGGAATAACAAATACAAGGTATGTCCAACCAATCATTATGCAACATTGAATTACATTCATCCAATCTTGATTTCTGCCAATGTCAAGCTTGGGGAATATACTTCCATAGATACATCTTTTGCCATGTTGCTACATTATCTTGGTTGTCCCTACCTTTGGCATGCTCAAATTGCTAAACATCAATCATGCTCGCCATCACTTTGTTTGAGTAAATCTCGTAGTACTTTCATGTTACCTTTATCGCCATAGTAAGTGTTGGTTTAGAAGTACTTGGACATGCTTCTATTGGCTTTTAAATTAAGCGTGGTGCTTAGGTTAAATAGCCTTCCTTAATCGATTAGGCATGGAGTCTAGTTTGGTTATTGAACTAAAACTGCTTTAGTAGACATTGGTATATTTTGTTGGACTAACCCCCGTGAGAAAAACTCCCAAATCCAAATTGGGAAAGTCCGAGATGAACTCACATCAAAGATGAAGCAAGGCATATGATGAACTTGAACAACTTCGCATTTAAGACATAGTTCATTCATCATCCAAGAAAGGATTGAAAGAATATATGACGTGTGCTGTTCATGGTGATCCGCCAAATCACCACCGCGGTGATGGAACAAAGAAGGAGATAAGAGTGCCATAAGAAGGATCTACATGAATAGCACTCACCCAAAGGAAGTGGATGAACAAGGCGACAAGCTATGAGCAACATTGAGGACATCATAGCATTGAGCCCAAAACTCGAGCTAGGACACCAATGAGAAGCTGGGAGCAACTCGCCTCATTTTGGCCATTCAAAGACCAACTCTTGTGTTCTTGAAGACACCATCTTGCATGTCGGTAGCAAAAACAAGCATGGCATGATAAGCATGCATCCTTATGTCAACCAATCACCATCAAGGGATTGACTACCGACCAAGCCCAAGAAGGCCATGAACAACTACATTTGCAAGATGATGTCCCTAGGTCATTTGGAGATGAAGCACGCATACAAATATTAATGAAGTCCCTTCCTTGATCATCAAGGCGGATGGCGTATCATTAACCACAACTCTTCGCCATCCCGCTAGAAGACAAAGACCATCAAGGAAGAACTCGAGTCTACATCTCCAATGAACATCAATTAGTCGACCAAGGCTCAGCAAAAATCAAGAATGGTTGACAAAAGAAGATCATACAACTGTCCATCCTAGATTGGATAGTCCAAAGAAAAGAAGAATGCCAAGGAGAGATCTTTGCTCTAGAATTGAGATCCCTCTCCGACAGACTTCAGAATAGAGGATGGACAGTGTCTAAAGAACATATAGTTACAACACACTTCGAGGGATGATTCAACACATACACTTGGCTTCCAATGATGAGCAACAACAAGCTTGGGGGAGGAAGGCCACCGACTCCTCTAATGATGATCCAACAATACTCTTCCTCTTCTCAAGCCCTCGTCGCCCGGCACGTTGGTTTGCAATCCCTCCACTCACAATTACTTTCTCTCTATAAGTTTGATTGTCTTCTATAGATGTCACACACACAAGTCAAACTTAAGTCAAAGTAAAATCAATCCTTAAGAGAAGAAGTAATGTTGAGCAAATGTTCTATGCTAATTAAAATTTTCAACCCAACTTTTACGTAGCATAGAATATGACCTCTAGCTCTATGACAACTCTACCCCCTGTTATTATATTCCTTCGGGTATGTTTTGTCCACTAATCCTCTACGAGAGAAGAAACAATAATTGGAACACTAGGTCGAGGGGAGAGGCCCACTAGAAGCGCTACTCTTCATCCTAGGGTGCTCCGGTGATAGTTACGAACCCGCAACATGCACACTAAACAAGATGCCGCCAACATCACAATTAAAGGTTCGCTTCGAGACCCTAATTGGACAAGGAAAGAACATGGTGACACTTTCCTCAAGAATTACCAACTCAAGAGGTGCGAGTTCTCAAGGTCTCTACCTTTGAGACCAAATAAAGCACCGAAGGATTGAACATGACAAGAAGTCTGCTCGTGAGGACTTAAAACACCGAACCCTCGCCAAGGAGGTAACTTGGTAGTTATCCATATTTCCCATTGCATAAGTTTTCCTTTAGCATATTTACTTTTTGCATAATCAATTCTTGTTGCATTTTTGCTTTGCTATATCCGCATTAGAAAAGAAAATAGTTTTATCTTGTATTCCATCTAGAAAATGCTAAGCCCCATGTGAATAATTTTGTGGTGCGACGGCCCACAAAGATATCCCTGTGGTGGCATAAAAATAAGTTTTCATCTTAGTTGCATTTTTTCTGTCTACATACCATAAAATATAAAATTGCAAAAAAATATTAAGATCCTCCTGAAAAGATTTTATGTTAAGAAGGTTCTAGACATCCAAGGCTTAAAGGGTTATCACTAATGCTTAATCAGTTCCACAAGCTTTGTTGTCTATTTGAGCTTCACGAGAATTTAAAGGATCAAGAAGAGCTAACAGCGAAAGGACGTCCCGTCCCTTGTCGGAGTCTTGTCTTCAAGGTAAAGCGATCTTGTCTCTACAGACCATTATCCCCGACACTCAGAGGAGCAAGACGCCTTCACCGGGCCAAAGAACACCAACAGACTACGTGAACATCCGGCTTGGGGAGAGCACCCCTTGTATCCAGCTAAGTATCACTAGCTTATCTATCTATCTATTTGTTAAGTTTGCAAAAATAAAATAGAGGAGAGTATGTGAAAGTCCGCCCGCTAAAATGAACCCTACAGAATAAGCTCTTATATGGAAATGATGAATAGTTGCTCGCCGTAATTCCTTTCAAGTACCTAGTTTTCAACCTTGCACTCTCCCGAGTCTTGGACACAACCTTGTTTAGATTTGAGATTTACTCGAACCCGAAACTTGTGGGTAGCGAATGCTTGATCTAAGTCTAGGTAGTTGACGGATATGATATGGGAAAGTTTTGAGTTGTTGTCCATCTTGTTCCTAGAGATGCTAGAGTTCGGAGAGTTTATCTTTTAAAATCTTAAAATTTCTACATGATGAGTTCCCGTATGACGAGAGTTCAAAATTCCTACCACGCGGCCATACATTCATGCTTGCTAGATTAGGAAAACCCATCTATTTATATAGATCATATTGTAGTCTTGAGTGTAGTCTTTATAGGCATTGAGTATGGTTATGTTGTGGACCCATAAGGAACCAAGTCATGCGCTTAAAGTCAATACTATGTGCTCTCCATCCATTGATCTATGCTACTTCGTCCTCGAAGCATGCACCCATTTTATAAATACTACATTCATTCCGTGCTACTTCGTCCCTAGAAGTACCACCTACATATAGATCCACATCCACCACATATTGTGCTATCTCTACCCGGAGATACGCACCTATGCCGCTCCTACCTTGGGAGTACGCATTCCCCCACATATTGTGCTTGTCTCTACCCCGGAGATACGCGCTTATGCTGCTCCTACCCCGGGAGTACGCATGCATCCATCCATCCATCCATCCACAAAATACATACGCCACTCATTTCACTTCATCCGAGAAAAGGTTCTACTCCTATCCCGGGAGTGAACATCTAGAAATAATCATCGCCGTTCCATTTGCCTACATAAAAGCTCCAGTCATTATCATTTCAAGTTATACACTCCCGTTGCTAAAGTTTCGTTTTCGAGGATTGGTTGCTCTAAAAAAAAAAAAAGAGAGAGAGAAAAAAAGAAAAAGAAAAAAAGAAAAAAAAGAAGAAGAAAGTAGCCAAGTCCTTCCTTTCAAGAAGTTTCAAGGTTTCCGAATAAAGGGAGTCATGTTATCCCCAAAGGAGCAAGTGTAGAAGTAGATGTTCGTCAAGTGATCACCCCTCATAATCATTTCCTTATCATCATCATCTTATCATTCATCCCATTTCCTCATTCACATGCACATATGACTTTATTATTATTTTAGTTCTTATTGGATCCATGTCTTAACTATGCAATATATGCAAGTGAGTTTGAGTGTCTCCCCCACCTATAGCTCCACATAAGCCTATTAGAAAGTAAGGTGAGAGAGAGAAGGCACTTTCCACTATGCCTTAATTCCAAAAATACCACATATTCTGAGAGAAGAGAGAAGGCATACGCTACACATGCCTTGGAGAGGATCCAGAAATACCACAAATGAGAGACCTGAGAGGGTCATACATGGAAACTCTGAGTTTTATTTGAAAATTTTGCAAAAAACTCCGGAATAATAGTTGATCAAAGAGCGAGAAACATAGCGCTTGACTTGACCGTTCTGTCTTTCAACTGCTCAAGACCCAAGTGACGGCTACAAGCCCCATGGTGAAAGGTAATATGAGTAAGTTTTGAGTCAGAATAGTTCACTCTAATCCGGAGGAGAGTTCTTGTTTGAACGCATGTGTACTTTTGAGGCGTGAAAGCATTGTAGCAACTCCTGATCCATCATTGAGTTTATCTTTGCTCAGAGACGAGCAAAGGGTAAGCTTGGGGGAGTTGTTGACGGTCGTTAAGTGCCAATTTTTACCGTCAACTAGACATGAGAAAGGACCTAAATATAATTACCATCTAGATATAGGGCTTACACTAATGGAATTCCACGAGTTTTGGTGAATGTCCGTTTCTGCGGGGTGTCACTGAAAATACCCAAGGAAGGCCCACATGTCGTTTACATAGAGATAATCGGGAACCGGTGAAAATTCTGTCTGGAAGGTTCGAGAAGGCTCGGACCAAACGGGAGCCCGAACGGGCTCGGTGGAGAGTCGGCCGACTCCCCACCTTGGGCGGCCGACCGCGGTTCAACCAATCGAGTCGCCTCGCGGATCCCTGTTCCACCGCCTTTGAGGATGAATAATAATCGTCCGTTTAGGTCGGTTTGATCCGAGGGCCGCGGTGCATCCTAGGGGGCTATATAGCGGGGCCCCCGGCCCCCGGAGGAGGCATCCCATGAAACCCTAATTCATTATTTCCAGAGAGGATCAGGTGAGAGGGGTCCCTTGAATGGATCTCCTCCCTAGAGCCTAGCATTCAAGATAGATAGAGAGAGTATAGGGTGGAGGTAGAGTTGGAGGAAGCCCGGCATGTCGGTGTCTCCTCTCCGGTTGTACCTGCGGGATCAAGTCTCCTAACCCGAGGCTTGGTTCTAGGATTATTCTGCAATTCAACTTCTGATACGAGTAAGTTCTTGTTATTATTGCTCTTTGGTTTACGAGTTTACTTTATTCGCTTCCGGTTGGGAATAGAGTAATCGTTCGTAGCGTAAGCGTGGTGCTTGGGCTAGGTTCACTCGTAGATGCTCCCTATCTAGCCGAAACCGTGGTAGTAGCGGGGGATGATGACGGTCCCTTTGTTACCTTTGTAATCCACTTCCCGTCAAGAGGTAAGGTAGGTCCAAAAGTGCTAGGTTAAGCATCCTCTCGTGGTGTCTTTTCTTAGGTGCTCCCATAGAGTAGTAGTTGCAAAGCTTGCCATAGGTTGGAAGAAGACCGTGGTAGTAGTCCTCTCTATATCGCTCATTACCTTTTCTCGTAGCTCAGGGGTTAAGTATAGATTTGGGTTAGTCAGATGCACGTTTTCTCCTAGCGGATAAATAAATAACGATACTCTGGAATATCTCCCGGGTGAAGTGCTCACCGATATCCGTGCGCTTGCGGATTATTTCTCTTTGATTCTTTCGTGTGCGTATCTAGTATCAACACCAGCCCCTCGGGGAACCGGATTGTCTGATCCGCCATTTGCAAACGAACAAATGTGGGGTGCAAAGGACCCCTAGCAGATTATCATACGTTACCTTGGATATGATGTTGACGCCTGATCCAAGGTCACAGAAGGCGTTGTCGAAGATTTGTGGTCTAATCTGGCCGGTGATGGTTGGCAGGCCAGGATCTTCCTTCTTCGGGATGAACGGTGAATCCACCATGTTGACCCAGATGGCAGTGTGCTGAGGCTTACCGTACCTCATATTTACCAGCCTGACACCCTCAACAGGGTCCTTAGGCTTTCCAGGAATCTTACCTTACTCGAAGGATGAGACAGCTGCTGCTAACGGAGCTAATTGGGTTTCTAACATTTTATTGAAGCTCAATTTATTCTTCATAGCAGAATTAAAGCTATCCAACTTTTCATTAAGATTTTCAAGAATCTTATCATTAGCCATCATCTTTTTATTAATACTATTGTTAATTTTAGATTGGCCTAAGACAAGATCTCTTAAGGAAGGTTGGTTATTATAATTACTATTAAAATTATTGCTATAACCATTACCTTAGCCTTGGTAGAAGGGGGCGCGAGTTCCATCCTTGTTGTTGCTATTGTGGGGGTCGGTACCCATTGTTGTGGTTGTTGTTGTTGATGAAGCTCACTTCCTCCTTCATCTTGGGACAATTGTTGCCCGAGTGATCTTCTCCTCCGTACACCTCGCACCATGGTTCAGTCTCGATGGCTCGTGCGGTGGCGTAGGGCTGGATGGCCTCTGGTTCCTTCTTGGAACTTTCCTCGACTTTCTTCATAAAGAGGTCCATCTTTGCACAGAGCATGTCCACTTTGCTGAGGGCATGGACACCTTTTTTCTTGGGCTGGAGGCATTCCTCATTCCATCCTTGGTTCATCACCATTTTCTCAATGAGGTCCTTGGCATCCTTGACTTTGTGTTGCAAGAATGCCCCTCCGACGGCAGCATCAAGGTGACTACGGGCTACACTGATCAACCCGTGGTAGAAAACTTGAATGAGGAGCCATTCCTCTATCCCATGATGAGGATAGGCACGAATGTACTCCTGGAGACATTCCCATGCTTCAGGAATTGTCTCGTCAGCTTGCTGTTGGAAGCTGGAAATCTTCCCACGAAGGGCACCGGTCTTGCCCGATGGGAAGAACTTCTTGTGGAATGCGTTGGCACACTTGTCCCAGCTTGTGCTCTCCTCCTTGTTGGAGTAGAACCACTGCTTCGCCTTTCCCAGTAGTGAAAACGGGAAAAGGCGGAGACGGATGGCATCTACTGCAACATTCTTGATGGTGAAGGTGTCACATAGCTCCAGGAAGTGTTGGAGATGGGCATTGGCGTCCTCATGTGGCTTTCCACAGAACTGCTGAGATTGCACCATATTGATCAGTGCAGGCTTGAGCTCAAAGGTCGCATCCTCCAAGTTAAGCTGTGGTCCCGTCGCAACATAGTCAGTCGACGGTGCAGAGTACTCGGAGATGGTCTTGTTGGCCATGGCTTCCTGAACTAGTGGTGCTGAACTTCCCTCTGAGAACGGATCAAGGTTTGAGATGAACCTCTGAGGAGGAACTTGACGGCGTCTAGTTCTCCTCAACAACTGCTCAGGATTATCAAGGTAGTTCGACGGCAGTTGGAAACCGCTCATGCACTGTCTAATTTAACGATAACGAGAAACAAGACAAGTGAGGGGTTAGCCCCTAACACTAATGGATAACTAAGATGATAGTAAACTCCGGATTCTCTCCTGTTAAAACTCCTAGTCCGATGCTTTCCCCAAAGCAACGGCGCTTAAATGCTTGTTGGTATTTCTTAACGTCGCCGCTAAAATAGCAATGGCGCTTTAAATGCCTGTGGGGGTATATCTTATGTCTATTGGATTATTCCGCAAGTTTAGAATACACCGTAGCACTTCACCGAGGATGAGTATTCCAAGGTATCATTATTTATTTTATCCCAAGGGAAAGCCGAGCTACGACTGTCTAATAGGAGAGAGGAAATATCCTTATGTTTACTATAACTTAGGACCAACTAGTGTTATAGTGGGTAAGTGATAGATAGGATAAATGTTACAAATATGAGGTACAAATCCTAATCTAAGATAACTAGTAGTGTTAGCTAGGTGGGAGGACAACGAGTGAGTATAGGACTTCTATGTTTCTAACTTAACTAAGGTGAACTCAATCCTAATAGGTAAATGAAGAAGCTAGACTGACCCTAACTACTTGTGTGAGGGGAGGAAGCGAGAGAGTAGGAGACAGAACCCCTACTCAAGCGAGACCAAACTTATGTACGCCCTGCCATTTAATAACTAGTCCCTACGTGGTGGAAATCCCTAATGCCGAGCCCGATCTATCACTTCAGACCAGTGCTGCCCACAATCTATTCGTCTGGACTAGAGGCCTCCAACGATAAGACTAAGTATGAACACCACGTTCACACTTTTTCTTACAACTCTAACTAACGATCAAATTAGCTAGAGCTCCTATGCAATATAGGACGTTGATCTACACACAAGGAGTCGGTACAGGGACCAATCTGACTTAGACAACTACACTACTAAGACTTCGCACACTACAAGACTATAGAGACTATAGACTTGCACAAAGTAAATACTGAAAGTAAATACTGAGCAAAGTAAAAAAAGAATAATATATTAAAGTAAATACTGAAGGAAAGATACAAGAGCTATACCAAACTCTTCAGAAGCTCCGAAGACCCCGAGCAAGCTCGACTCGACTCTAACTCCCACTCTAGACTAACTCTAGCTAGATCTCCAAGAATAATGAGACAATGTGTCTCTGGGACTCTATGGGATACTGGAGATCCTAGAGATGATTACAAGTGTGAACTCAGCCTCTACTTATAGGGGGAGGTGGAGTAGGGGCTACTCCACTGCCACATCGGCGATCCGTGTGATGCCGCCTTGGAGCCTTTGGATGCAACCGACCTCCAAACCGCCTCAAACTGGATGGTGTGGATCAAACCAGCACGTGGAGGAAATGGTGAGGTCGGTGGGAGCCAACCGACCTTGGTTGGCCACCAAGTGGGGGTCGGCCGACCCCCCAAGGACAGGTGGGGCCAGCAGGGTCGGTTGGCTGGTGTCCCCACATGTCATGGAGTCTGGTTCACCCACTAGTTGCATGTTGTCACGTCGGTTCTTCTGACTTGTGGCCCCATGGATCCGTGTGCTCTTGATTTCCACCGTTGAGAGAAAACACACGTTGATCTGATGGCTGAGAATTGCTCCTGGGAGGTTGCCTTGGATCATGCTTGCATGGCACAATGTGGAAGCCACATAGGGGAGTCGGCCGACCCCCTCTATGGGCCCATCCTTGCTGTATTTTGTGTCATTTTACACTCCCTACAAATCACAAGCTAAGAGTACAAGTGGAACTAGTTATTGGTTAAATATGTTCATGAATGTTTAATCTTCCTTGCAACCGAGGCATGTTGACGGTGTTTTGATGGGGTAAAAATATGCTATAATTACCGTCAACACATATTTATAATAAAAAATAAATAAAATTTATGGCATTGCATATATATATATATATATAAAAACTTAAAAACTTAAGCCCTATGTGAATAAGTCTTGGTCTGTTTCTTGTGGAGGCATAAAAATAATTTTTGCATCTCGCATACAAAATAGAAAACCCAAAAATATTGAGATCTTGTTGAAGATTGCTTGATTGAAAAACTTTAAGGTTCCAAAAGATAGATATAAGGCATAATGGTTTTACCACTTACGCTTAACTGTTCCATGAGCTTTAAGGTTCCAAAAGATAGATATAAGCAAGATCCAATGATAAGATTAGCCAGAAGTTTTCATCCACTCTGGGAAGGACCACTTCATCGACCATCCACTTTTGGAGACCCAGAGAAACAAGGAACATCTACGTTGTCAAAATTCAAGATGAACGAATACGTCAACATCCAGCTTGGGGAGGAGCATCCCCCATGTATCTAGCTAAGTATTTCTTTCCTTATGTGTGATTTGTATTTGGAAATACATAAAAAGATAAATAACTTAGAAAACAAAATAAAAAGAGTCTACTATATCTATTTATGCTATTAAATGATTAGGTAATAAAGAGAGAGTGTACAAGTTTGATTTACCTGCCTTTAAATAATTAAGCTCAGGATAATCTGTTTGCATGGAGATGATGAATAGTTGCTCTACCGTAATCCCTTTCAAGTGTCTAGTGTTCAACCTTAAGTTCTCCTGAGTTTTAGGATACGATTGTTTTGACATGAAGATTTGCCCTAAACTTGAAACTTGTGGGTTGCAAAAGCTTGATCTAAGCCTAGGTGATTGATGAGTATGATATGAGAAGGTTTTGAGCTGCTATTTATCTTGTTCCTAGTGACGCTAGAGTTTTGGAGATTTATCTTTTGAAAAACCTAAAATTGCCGCATGATGAGTTCCTGTATGATGAGTGATTAAATTCCTACCATAGCCATATATATGTTTAGACTAGGAAAACTAGCTCATAGGCTACTTACTTTGTGTTGAGTTTGATCAACCCGTGTAAGACCCTTGTCGAGAGGTTCATCATGCCCCCAAGATCAAGATTACTTACACTCCACCCAAATATGCTGCTTCTACCCTGAAAGTACACAACAACATGCTTTCCACTTAGATCCACAAAAAATGTTCTATTCCTACCCTGGGAGTGAACAACCAAAAATATTTCCCTTTTTCTATTCCATCCATTAAACCTTATCATTATCCTCATCGCCATTCAGTAGACGCTCCAACAAGTTTTTGTTATTTATCTCTTATTCATCAGCAAAAGAAGCTTGGGATTCTAAAAAAAAGAAAAAAATGGAGAAGAAAAGTATCTAGCCCAAGTATTCTTTAAAGTCTTCAAAGTTCAAAAGAGAGAAGTTTCCCCTTAAGGAGCAAAGTAAGATAAGGTTTCCATCGTGTTTTCACCCTCACCATGTTACACCCTTTGTCACCATTGTTCCACCATATATCCACCACCACATACATAACCATTCCACATATATAGGACCACACACATGCACATCATGATCTAAGGGTATGATTTCCCCTCCGAGGATCCAGTTTTGATTGGGCAACACATGCAAGGTAAGTATGCAATATCCTTAAAATACCTCTAGCTCCACATAAGCCTTAGTTATAGGGAGAGAAGAGGGAAGGTATGATTCTATTCTTCCTTATGCCAAAAATACAACATATCTTAAGAGGAGCGAAGGCAAAACACCATTGTTGCCTTAGAGAGGAATCCACAAATACCACATATGAGAGACTTGAAAGGATCATACAAAGGAATCTCTAAGTTTTATTTTGAAAACTTTGCAAAACTTGGGATAAAGGTTGATCGAAGAGCTTAAGACATAGTGCTTGACTTGACCATTCTGCTTTTCAACTACTCAAGACCCAAGTGAAGGTTACAAGCCCCACTGCTGAAGGTAATATGGGTAAGTTGGAAGTTGAAATGGTTTGTTCTAACTCGGAGGAGAATTTTTGTTTGAACATCTATGTACTTTTGAGGTGTGAAAGCATTGTAGCAACTCCTGATCCATCTTATCAAACCAAACCACTGTTTGCTAAGGGACTAGCAAAGGATAAGCTTGGGGAAGTTTGTTGACGGTAATTAACTCCAATTTTAAACTATCAACTAATTCAGGAAAAGGTCTAAAATGATTTATAAAGTAGGGTTATAAGGGTTTATTCTAATGAGTTCCATGAGTTGTGTTGTTCTCACTTGGCTTGCAGGATATTTCATATTTCACCATATAAAAGTATCTCAAGTGAAGAATCTAAGCACACCATTGTGGAGAGCTCGTCGAGATGATCGAGACGGACATATCATTTGCTACATTTGGAGCACCAGAGAGAAAGTCCTCGATGGATACGACTCAGAAGACTCTAGAAGATCCTAGAACCATCATCATCACAAGACTAGGTGCTTATACATTATCTATCTGTGAATGCACCCTATATTCTATGCCATGTGGCAGATCGCGAAGGTGACTATTATTGCTTCGTTGAGTCCTCTGTAGTCCACTCCCCGAATGTAGGACACGTAAGGCTGAGTTACGGGGTGATATCTAGCTCTGTTCCTGATCCACATTAGAAATGTCTCTTGTGTATGAATAAGAGGTTATCCTAACTATAATTGCTAGATATAATTGCACTAATCGATGTAGCCCAATGAACTATAGTTAGAATAACCCTTGGAGTTAGTCACTATTTTCTAGTTCTTTCTAGAGTCACGCCCAAGTAGCAAAATGCTCGGTGGAACCCCTTTTTAGGATTACCATGATCTGTTATTAATTATCCTTTATTATGATATGATTGATCCCTACTTTAAGTTTGATCTAGTGGAACTCTTATCACAAGTGGAAGTTATAGCTTTTATTCTTTATACCTCCAAGTGCCTTCCTAGTGGTAGAATTATAAATAACGATACCTGGAACTTTCCTAGGTGAAATGCTACAACGGGTGTATTTTATCTCGTGCGCTTGCGGATAACCTTTATTCATATTTTATAAGTGCTATGATCATAAGTACAACCACATCTTTTGATGTTGTGTTGGGGATAACAACCTAGCTTAAGCAATGCTAAGGGATATCCCGAACATTTCTGACTCCTCTGCTAAGGAAGGGTTTGACCCTCCTATTTGTAATCATGTTAGAAATGTCAACAGGATGGCACATGGTTGATTTCCTGCTTATGTTTGCTATGTGCTAGTCTTAATGGTGAACCCTGTTTTGAGAAATGCTTAAAATTGGTCAAAATGCTTAAGTGACATATTTTATTTCATTTGATCAGTTTGAGAATTGGCTTTGACATGCGCTTGTTGCTGTACACATGATAGCACTGGTTAGAGCATCTTTGTACTCGAATTGCTATACTCTTGAAGCTTTGCATTTCTGCATTTCATTGCATTCATAGCATGTGTTGAGGGGGAGTTGCAGACACTTTTGCTTCAATCTTGATAAGTGCATTTGCCAACAAGGGGAGAATGATCCACAAATCTAGAAAGTTCGTACATTTGTGAGGATGCATTTGTCAAAGGGGAGTTGCACTCTGAGTTGTTTTTGAGTTGTTTTTGTTAGATGTGTTGAGCCTTTGCCTCTTCTTGAGGGTCTAGCTATTTTCAATGTTTTTGAGTTGTTTTTGCTAGATGTGTTGAGTCTTTACCTCTTCTTAAGGGTCTAGCTGTTTTTAAGTGCTTTTGTGCTTTGCTAGTGGTGTTGAGCCTGTTCTGCCTCTTCTTGAGGGCTAGCTTTCGTTTTGCTTGGTTGCGTCGAGCTGTTGCCCATTTCTTTGGGGACCAATCTTTGTTCAAGTTTTGCTCATTGCAAATGACCCATTTCTAGCTTCTCTTAGGCTTTTGGTCATTTGGGTGAGTTGTCTCTGGTGTTGTGTTGGTGTTGACAATGCAATCATCAATGGGGAGATTGCGGACACATGGTTTTTCCATAACCAAGGTGGAGTGGTTTTTGGTGATGAGTGATTGTCAACATGCCAACACAGTGGTGTGTGTGGGTGTGTTTCCCTAACCGTGGCACATGGATCCTGTCGAACAATGGTGTCTCTTGGCTTGTGTTGTGCAGGTGTGGAGTCCGGAGGCAGTGGTCGACGGTGTGGTGAAGATCAAGCAGGGCGTGCCGTGCTGATGGACTGGTGCAGTGAAGGGCGGACGTGAGGCTTGGATCGAGGGACCTGGAGGCCAGGTGGCTAGCCGCGGTGGCTGACACTTGGGACATCGACAAGCGCAAGTGTGCACGGTGGGGGACGTGTATGGGCTACACTACTCGTGGACAGTTTGGTGGTTTTGCCTCAAAACCATTGGCGATGGTTTGGTGGTTTCGCCTCAAAACCATCGGTGGCGGGTTTCGCAGGTTTGGGCCTCAAAACCCGGGCGAAGGTCCTGATGTGGACGGACGGCACGTGGCGGCATTGGGGAGATCGCGTGGAAGCGAGGCTACCGATGAGGAGGCGCGGTGGCCGTCGGATCAAAGGAAACTTGGACTGGACCATAACACCCCCAGCTAAATGGTTTGGTCTCTATGTACCCAAGGGCAAAAAGGGAATGTGTAATAGTGCCCATAAATAGGTTTCCCCCTCTAGTGTTCTTGGTGAGAGAGAGGTCCATGGATTCGTAGAATTCATGCTCGAACCAAGATCAAGGGAAGAGAGGCCCCTAGTCCTCTCTGTTTCCTTTGGGAGTAAAGATTTTGTTGAGTTCTTGTGATGCTTGACTTGTTCATCCTGAGCTCCCTTTTCCCCCTTTGTGATCTTTGTGATTTCTTCATTTCTTGAGTATTTTGATCCGTTCTTTTTGTGCCGGGTTGATCTATGATGTGAGTGAAAGGTTTCTACCAAAGGAAATTGGCTGGTTTCTCACGAGATCAAAGATCCATACATCTCTTGCTCTAGGTCTCCTCAAGAATGATTTTTCCTCCCCTTTTCGATTTCTCTCAATTTTCTTGGAATTGGGTGATGATCTTGAAGAAATCTTCTCAACACCCCAAGAACTTCCCTGCAAAGTTTCATGTTAATTGGACTTGATTTGATCAACTTTTGATCTTGGAATCGAGTTTTCCCGAGAGCTGCCCTGGAAAAACCGGACGCGTCCGGTATTGAACCCGGACATGTCCGGAATTTTAAAGTTTCGATTTTAGAGCTAATTTTTTGTGGAGACCTCATCCTTGGTGTCAAATAGCTCTGGTTAAATTTTCACAAATTTTGGACACCATTTGACTGGGGTTTTGGATTGTTCCCTTGGTGTTTGCTGTGTTCTAAATACCAGACGTGTCAGGTATTTCTGCACTGAACTCTATGCTGAGACAAATACCGGACGTGTTCGGTATGCAAGCCGGACGTGTCCAGTATTCCTGAAGCGGTGCTGTTTCTTCCATGGCTTGCACATTTGAGCTTCGATTCATTCGCCGTTTGTTGCATCGGTTCTGTGGTGTTCCGCTGTGTTCCTAGGAAACATCCACCCACTCATTTGGGTCATTGTCGGCACTTCTTAACGCAACCACCAAAGATTGGCAACGACGCCAGAAGTGCCCTGTGTGGGTATTTCTTATGTCTATTGGATTATTCCGCAAGCACACAAAATATACCGATGTAGCACTTCACCGAGGATGAGTATTCTAAGGTATTGTTATTTATATTATCCCAAGGGAAAGCAATAGCTAGGAATGTTTAATAAAAGGGAAGAGAGATCCTTATGTCTACTATGATCTAGTATCAACTAGTGAAGAAGGGGGTAAGTGAATGATAGGAAGGGTGGGTAATAAAGATAGCAAGAACCTAATCTAAGGATAACTGGTATAGTGTTAGCTAGGTGGGAGGACAACGAGTGAGTAAAGGACTCCTATGTATCTAACTTTACTCCTATGGACTTGATCCTAATAGATAACTGACGTAGCTAGACTGGCTCCTACAACTTGTGTGCGAGGAATATATGAGAAAGCAGGAGACAGAACCCCTGCTTAAGCGAATATTTAGCTTATGGATGCCTTACCTTTTAAGAACTAGTTCGAACGTGAGGGAAATCCTAATGCCAGACAGGACTTGTCACTTCCCGACCATGCGCCCCTACTGTCCATGCGAACCAGTGGCAATCAAAGGTAAGACTAAGTATGAGCACCACGCTCACACTTACTCTTACAACTCTAGCTAACGCGCAGATAGCTAAAGCTCCTATGCAAGATAGGACGATGATACACACACAAGGAATTGGTACAGCAAATCACTCCAACTAAGACAACTATACTACTAAGACAAGCACACAACAAGACTATAATAACTATAGACTTACACTAAGTAAATACTTAAGTAAATACTGAGTAAAGTAAAGAAAGAATAATATATTAAAAAAAGAAAGTCTTACAAAAGAGAAAAGGTACAAGAGCTGTACCAGACTCTCCAAAAGACGACTCTGGAGACCCTGAGCTTCACTCAACTCGACTCTAACTCCCACTCTAGACTAACTACTACTGCTCTTGATCTTCAAGGAAGCTTGGAAGCTTGAGGATTGAGGATTTGAAGACTTGATGATGATTCTCAAGGGTGATGGCAGCTGTTGGCATTTCTTAGCGCAATTACTAGAAATAGACATAAAGTCTATCCCCGGCAATGGTGCCAGAAATGCTTGTTGGCATTTCTTAGCGTCATCACCAGGATTGCAAAGTCCTTGGCAATGTCACTAGAAACACCACTAGGTATCTCGTAGTATTCACGAGAACAAGTCCGCAAGCGCACGTAAATACCGCAAAAGCATTTCACCCGGAAGTATTCAGGGTATCGTTATTTATATTTTCCCAAAGGAAGGCAGGGTATAAAAAAGTCTAGTAAAGACATGAACACGATAACATGATTGCATAATAGACCAATGTTCATAACAATGGGCAAAAGGGATTTATATTTGGATACATGACACACACACTCAAGCCAATCTCAAGGATAAAGAGAAAAGAAAGGATAAAGAATAACCTAGACTCTGGAGCAGGCATTCCTACATAGCTATGTCAAGACAGTAGATAATCATACAAATACACGTTTGTTATATAGGGTCAGAGGTTCTAAGTTAAGATAGTCTGGTCGTTGTTGATCCACTTCGGGCATCGGATAACACTTGGTCTGCCAAGCGTTGCCGGCCTACGGCTCTACGTCGAACCCGAACGTGGGGGATTACGAGGGACGGACAGGGCTGTCACCACCTACCGCCTACCACCTCAACCGTGGGGAACAAGGCAAACGAAGGTAGCTGCCAGCCTAGACACCACGTCTATGCTGTTAGCTACTACTCTAGCGTGAATTCAAGGCTTACCCGTCCCCGGGGTCCTTCTACTAGAGTATCCGCTATGAGGACGGACGACGAACCCGCAAACCAACATTGACCAAGACTAAATTAAGAAAGAACTCATCACCTCAACTTAGCTCTAAGTCTAAACATGTGTGTATGATAGGTTAAGCATAAAGTTCTATAAGACAAGAATGTAACATAGGAACTATATGCTAGTTCATATGTAAACAAAATATCATAAGAACTTTGCTCTAAATCAAGAACATAGCTATATTGATAGAACGAGAACAAGAACATAGAAGGATTCTCCAAAGTATTCATACCAAGCTTCTCCTTCTAGAGATCCTTGCCTCTCTCTTACAAAGCTCTTGCCAAGCTCCTACTACATCCTAAAACTACTAAAGATAGTACAAGTGTGGAGGGAGAGGGGCTCTTGTTGTGGTGTGTGGAAGGTGGGAGGCTCTCCTCCTCTTTTATAGGGTGTGGAAGGCGGTTCGGGGGCACCATCATCAAAAGCACCCGCGGGACCGCCTTCTCCACATGGAAAGAGGACGAACCGCCTTTGGCTGGGCCCGCGCCGCCTCAGGACAGGCGCGCCCGCGCCTTGGGCCCGCGCGCCCATTGTGGGCCCGCTGGGCCTCTGCTTTTGCCACCAGTGTGTGGGCCTTTCAGCTGGCTTCGAATCGGCTGGTCATTCGTCCAAATCGGAGTCCGGATGCATCCGTGGCGCCCAATTTACTGAGACATGGTCCTGCAGCCCAAGATAGAGTTGGTCTAGACTTTGGCCCTTCACCCCATGGGTTCATCTTGGATACTTGCACCCATGTTTGGATCTCCGGCAGTCTGGTAAGAGGGTTTGGCCTTGTTTGGTCTAGATTTGTCATTTGCTCTCCCTCTTTGGCTTTATGCTTTTTCCGAAAGGCGCATTTCTTTATACAATTCCATGTACTTGGTGTATATTTCTACAAAGTGTTACAACTTTCAAGTACATGTGGAATTGGGTTAGTAGCAAAGGTATATGTGTATAAAAATATATAATTCTCCCTTTTCCATCTTAAATTGGCGGTTATAAATCGGAGTTAAGGACCGCCAACAAGATCCCTCAAGCTTACCCTTGCTCGTCCCAAGCAAGGCTGGGCTTTTGGGTTGTTGATCAGGGGTTGCTACAATGCCGATCGTATTTCAAATATACCAAGTTTATAAGTAAGTTTTCAATCTATTTGAACAGATCGGCATTTCTATCCATCCTTCTATTATTTTGAGCCAATGGGGCTTTTTAGCCTTCTTGAGTCTTGGGCGATTGCAAGACGCAATGTATTCGCGGACTTTGCTTATCATTCATCCCAAGCTCAACCATCTTCCCGGAGGTTTTTGAAAGTTTTGTAAAATAAACCAAGTTCCTCAAATGACCCACTCGATCGCTCAAAGTGTATGGTAACCTCACCGAAGGCTTTGACGTTAGCCTTTGTATCCTACCTCTAGTATTTTTGAGTGGAGTTCTGGGTAGGCATACAAGGAATGGCTTACTTTACCGATCGTGTGTAGCCGAGTCAAAATCCAAACCATGTTAAGGTTAAAGCCATACACTAGGTTGAGATGTGCAAGTGTGTGAAATGGATGAGGAATGCTTCCTAACTTTGTGGTATTTTTGGGTCTCCATGCATCATGACAAACTCTATTTTATTGGTGGATGAAGAGATGAAGAAATATGGGCTATCAAAGAGTAACTAAAATTGTGTTTTTTTTTTCTTTTTGAACGGGGATCTAAGATTTCCTGTTTGTATACAAGATTGGAATATCTAAAACTTATTTCTCTCTCTTTTTTTTCTTTCTCTCTCTCTTTTTTTTCTCTTTTTTTCTCTTTTTTTTTCTTTCTCTCTTTTTTTTCTTTCTCTCTCTTTTTTTTCAACTAAGAACATAGCCCATGACTTATTGACTGGAAAAAGAGAAGGGAGAGAGATGTCATGATGGAGTGCATGGAGAATTTTTGGCAATCTACAAAAGGGGTGCGCGATCCTCAGGGTAAGGGTCGGCATTTTTATTTGGTGGAATGGTGCGCAATTCTCAGTGTAAGAATTGGCATTTTGGGCGAAAAGGGTGCTTGTTGTGCGCGATTCTCAGTGTGAGAGTCGGCAATTTATTTAGTGGGTGCAAGTGAATCTCAACCATAAGTGTAAGACCCAAATCTAGGTTAGGTTCAAACCGTGACAAGGCCCAACAATCGGTAAGAAGCATACGACAAAAAGGGTTTTGTGAACTTGTTGATAAGCATGTCGTATTTGGCCTTGGTAGGTATTTCTCGATCATTGAGGAACTATCTTTTTTCATATTTTTGAAATAAAAAAACTCCAGATGTCAGGTTTCACTCCGAACGAAGTCATAGCGGTGACCATGGCACTATATCATATCGAGCAATAACTTAGACAAGATTAAGCATGTGCACCCACTAGAGCAAATTTTTAGGATGGACATTATAAGCCGATAAATCCAAATCTAGAGAAAACTCAATTATAAACTGGGTATAAACGAAACAAGAGACAGAGCAACCAATCATTTCAACAGGGGTAGAATTAAATATTTTTATAACACATATATGGAGAGTGGAAATTTTTTTTTGTCGTACCTCAACTTTCTTTAAGATAAACAATTTATTCAAAGAAATTTGAGATATGAGTTACCTTTGCGGGGTCCTCCCCCAAGCTAGCTCCTGACTTACCATTGGCTGGACTGCTGCTAGCTGGTCCATGTTATGGCCTGATTCTCAGTTCATGACCTCCTTTAAGCATGCTAGGAAGATCCCCTCCCCAAGCTTGTCTGAGTGTTGTTGCTGGCAAGATGAATGGATGAAATGTCGAAGTTGTTGCTACGGTTGCATGATGGCTTTGCCCAGGTAAACCTCAAGACCAGCCCGCACATAGCTCAACGTGTTTGGACCATGGGACTTGATAGTTGTAGCAAAGGCTTGTAGGTGGGCCCTTCTTGCTCGTTGAAGCATCTTTAGATATGTCGGCCCAACCTACTTCTTTCCTCTCCAATTTTTTTTTTATTCTCTCCCTTTTTTATATATATTTTTTTTCTTTTTTTCTTCTCTTTTTTTAGCAAGGTAGAGCCAACTCTTTTTTTTTTCTACCCATGATGGCCTTATGGTGAGACTTTCGTCATCCTCCCCACACATAGACTTTTGTGTGAAGGTCAAGTGTGCGAGACTAGATTACCAAAGGCATCAAAGTATTTATCTCGATGTGACTCCTTGCCTTCAAGTACCGTATGTCCCTTGTTCTTCTTAATCTCCACCTGAAATGGTTAGCGACCAAGAATACCCGAAGGTGCATACTAACTTGAAAACATTGCCTTGCCTTATTGGTAAAAGATAAGATTTTTTTTTTGATAATCCGGGGTATCTCCCGGCAGTGCTTGTTTTAAGGTCATAAGCTTGACCGGCAAAACCAGGACGAAGTTTGTAGCCAGAAGCTATGATTGGCTTCCATCGATGTGGCTAAAGAACTTGTCCCAAGGAGTCAATTTTTTTGGCTTAGTTTTATTAACAAAAGATCACATGCAGCGGTTTTGAAATAGTGATTAAACATGTCGTTTAATCAAAGTAGGCAATTTAATCTAAGCTCCATGCTTAAATTAAAATACCCATGAAGATATGATCATGCATGAATCATACTTCAAACCAAAACATGCTTTATGCAAAACTTTGAAAACAAACCAAGTTTTTTTTTGAAAATAGTTTTATAAAATAAAATTACTTATATAAATATATTTTTTAAATAAAATATTAAAAGGTAACAAAACAAATAGTTTTTGTAAGATAGTTTTATAAAATATTTTTTTTGATAAAGAATTTTTTTTCCGTTATGATCAAAGGCTGCAACACAAGCAAGCTATCATGAACATGTCCTAATAAATTCTTTTAACCGGCCTTCCCAAGCAACGGCGCTTTAAATGCTTGTTGGCATTTCTTAGCGCAATTACTAGAAACAGACATAATGTCTATCCCCGGCAACGGCGCCAGAAATGCTTGTTGGCATTTCTTAGCGTCATCACCAGGATTGCAAAGTCCCTGGCAATGTCACTAGAAACACCACTAGGTATTCTGTAGTATTCACAGAACAAGTCCGCAAGCGCACAGAAATACCGTTGCAGCATTTCACCCGGAAGTATTCAGGGTATCGTTATTTATATTTTCCCAAACGAAGGCAGGGTATAAAAGAGTCTAGTAGAGACATGAACACGATAACATGATTGCATAATAGACCAATGTTCATAACAATGGGCAAAAGGGATTTATATTTGGATACATGACACACACACTCAAGCCAATCTCAAGGATAAAGAGAAAAGAAAGGATAAAGAATAACCTAGACTCTGGAGCAGGCATTCCTACATAGCTATGTCAAGACAGCAGATAATCATACAAATACACGTTTGTTATATAGGGTCAGAGGTTCTAAGTTAAGATAGTCTGGTCGCTGTTGATCCACTTCGGGCACCGGATAGCACTTGGTCTGCCAAGCGTTGCCGGCCTACGGCTCTACGTCGAACCCGAACGCGGGGGATTACGAGGGACGGATGTGGCGTCACCACCTACCGCCTACCACCTCAACCGTGGGGAACAAGGCAAACGAAGGTAGCTGCCAGCCTAGACACCACGTCTATGCTGTTAGCTACTACTCTAGCGTGAATTCAAGGCTTACCCGTCCCCGGGGTCCTTCTACTAGAGTATCCGCCACGAGGACGGACGACGAACCCGCAAACCAACATTGACCAAGACTAAATTAAGAAAGAACTCATCACCTCAACTTAGCTCTAGGTCTAAAATGTGTGTATGATAGGTTAAGCATAAAGTTCTATAAGACAAGAATGTAACATAGGAACTATATGCTAGTTCATATGTAAACAAAATATCATAAGAACTTTGCTCTAAATCAAGAACATAGCTATATTGATAGAACGAGAACAAGAACATAGAAGGATTCTCCAAAGTATTCATACCAAGCTTCTCCTTCTAGAGATCCTTGCCTCTCTCTTACAAAGCTCTTGCCAAGCTCCTACTACTACATCCTAAAACTACTAAAGATAGTACAAGTGTGGAGGAAGAGAGGCTCTTGTTGTGGTGTGTGGAAGGTGGGAGGCTCTCCTCCTCTTTTATAGGTCGTGGAAGGCGGTTCGGGGGCACTATCATCAAAAGCACCCGCAGGACCGCCTTCTCCACATGGAAAGAGGACGAACCGCCTTTGGCTGGGCCCGCGCCGCCTCAGGACAGGCGCGCCCGCGCCTTGGGCGTGCGCGCCCATTGTGGGCCTGCTGGGCCTCTGCTTTTGCCACCAGTGTGTGGGCCTTTCAGCTGGCTTCGAATCAGCTGGTCATTCGTCCAAATCGAAGTCCGGATGCATCCGTGGCGCCCAATTTACTGAGACATGGTCCTGCAACCCAAGATAGAGTTGGTCTATGTTGACGGTCGTTAACTCATAAAATTAACCGTCAACTTAGCATGCAAATGGACCTATTCATAAATACTTGATAGATATAGGGTTACTACCGACGTAATTCCACGAGTTTTGGTGAATATCTAATTCTCATAGGTGACAAACTGAAAACTACCCAAGATGGCCCACATGTCGGGTTTACATAGAGAGAAAGACCGAACGGGTGAAAAAATATAATCTAGAAGACTCCGAAGGCGACACTGAAACCGGGGCCCACCGCACCGGCCAGGGTCGGCCGACCGAGGGAGGGGAGTCGGCCGACTCCCCATCTCCACCAATCGTGGAGTCTCGCGGATCCCGCTCCACCGACTTTGAAGATCAATAATTATCGTCCATTTAGGTCGGTTTGATCCGAGGGCTATGGTTCATCCTAGGGGCTATATAAGCAGAGCCCCCGGCCCCGGGTGAAACCCTAATTCATTCTCCAATTCATTCAAGACTTCAATCCAGAGAGAGAGAGTTAGATAAAGAAGGGTCCCTCGAATGGATCTATCTCTATAGGGTATTAGTATCAAGAGAGATTGAGAGAGTATAGAGTGGAGGTAGATTTGGAGGAAGCCCGGCCTATCGGTGTCTCCTCTCCAGTGTACCTGCGGGATCAAGTCTCCTAACCCGAGGCTTGGTTTCGTAATCATTCGGCAATTCAACTTCTAATACTAGTAAGTTCGTTGTTATTATTGTTCTTTGGTTTACAAGTTTACTTTATTTCGCTTCGCGTTGGGAATAGAGTAATCATTCTTTAGCATAAGCGTGGTGCTTAGGCTAGGTTCACTTGTAGATGCTCCCTATCTGGCCGAAACCATGGTAGTAGTGAGGGAAGTGACAATCCCTTTATTACCTTTGTAATCCACTTCCCGTTGGTAGGTAAGGTAGGTCCTTTGTGCCCGGTTTAGCATCCTTTGCGGTGTCTTTTCCTCGTGTACCCCCTTAGAACAGTAGTCTCAAAGCTTGCCATAGGTTGGAAGAAGACTCGACGAAGAAGTTCTCTCTATATCGCTTAATTCTCACTTGACTAGCAGCCCCAGGGGTAGTAGTAAAGATCGGGTTAGTCTATTGCACGTTTTCTCTTAGCGGATAAAAACAAATACGATACTCGGGACTTATCTCCCGGGTGAAGTGCTCACCGATATCCGTGCGCTTATGGATTATTTCTCTTTGATTCTTTCGTGTGCGTATCTAGTGTCAACAAGCATTTCGGCGCCGTTGCCGGGGAGAAAGATGGTCTCGCTTAGATAACCTAAATCTTGCTCTTCCTTGTACCTATACTTTTATCTTTTTCTTGCACTTTACTTTTCCGTACATTTTATCTTTTTTCTATCCTTATGGATAATTCAAATTCCATTCCTATCTTTCAATTTTCTCGCACCCACGGAGACCGGCCTAGTGCCACATGAGTCATCACAACCTATCCAAACACCTAGCTATAGGCCGAGTCCGCGGTTGATTGCATTGGTCCAAAGCCTCTCCTTTTCGGGAGAAGGAGACGAAAACCCTTACCTTCACATTAGAGACTTTGAGCAAACATGTGATCTGTCTTCGCATAGAGGGCATGTCCGACAAAACCCTCCGTTGGAAGCTATTTCCTTTCTCATTAAAGGGAAAAGCTAGACAATGGTATGATAAAGCCGTAGGTAAGCAACAAGGGGATTGGGGATCCTTACGCTCCAACTTTTGCCTAGATTTCTATCCCATCTCCCAAATCGTCGACCTTAGAGTCAAGGTTCGACTATTAAGCAAGAACCCGAAGAATTTTGGCCTCATCCCGGAATCGTTTTACTACACTTTTAGGATCAGGCCCGGACCTTAGTCTACCAGATCCCATTCTTTTACAACACTTTTATAAAGGTCTGAGTAGAGATAGTAGAAAATTGCTCGACACGACTTCGGGAGGATCATTCTCGCATATCTCTGCTGAGAAAGCAAGATCAATCCTAGACCAAATCCTATCCAGTGAATTAGACTACCTCCTAGAAGTAGAACCTCAAGTAGCCGAAGACAACCCTTTGCCGATACACCATCCACCTCGCCTAACTCATGTCTTGAGCAAGACAAGGAAGACATTCCACTTCCCGATTTTATGCTAGATATTGAACCCGATCTGTTTTCCGATTTTGGAAACATCTTCAACTATCACAAGGTGAAGAAACCACAAGGCAAATATCACCCAATAAAGCCATGCAATATTGATGAGGATATTCCAGCAGGAAAGACCTCAGGAGAGTTAGTGTCTGTCATGAGCAATGAGTGGTTAGAAGAGTCAGAGCTTTCCTCTAAAATAATTCATTTGAATTCATCTTCTCTTCCCATTCATTGCATGATCAACAATGATCGCATAGACGCTCTCGCAATTCAAGTTGTGGGTATAAATATCATGTCTACCACACTAGCAAAATATTTGCAAAGAAACATGACATTGACCCCAACAGTGAAGTTCATAAGAAATCTTTCAAGACAAATTCTTCCTTGTTTAGGAATCCTACATGTCCTACCACTCCGGGTAGAAGGAACCCCTGTTCACTTAAGCTTTCATGTCTTTGACATAGGGGATTTCCACCTGTTGATAGGACAACCATTTAGAAGACTTCTTTATGAAGGACAAACTGGGAAACTAAACATTTGTTTAGGCAAGAAACTCCAGTTTGCAATGTCCATTTCACACTCTTTAAATGCTTGGACCGAGCCCCATCCACATTATGATCCGTTGGAGGAATTTAGAGCAGCCTCTCTAGAATTCCTAGTTAAACCAGAATTAGAAGATGAAGCTAGATTCTTCATAGAAGAAGAAGTCGACCCTTCGAGAATGAACCATTAGATGAGTTTACCCTACCACCTAGGCCTCCTATTGAGTTCAAACCCTTACCAGCCGGTCTTAGATATGCCTTTCTAGGAAATGATCCAGACACTCCTGTCATCATAAGTGATACTCTCACTCAGGAGCAAACTTTTCGCTTAATGGCCGTCCTAGAAAAACATCAAAAAGCTTTTGGCTACTCACTCCAGGACCTCAAAGGAATTAGTCCTGCCCTTTGTACCCATCGCATTCCCACAGATCCCAATATTCCACCATCTAGAGAACCCCAACGTAGACTCAATAATGCGATGAGGGAAGTTGTTAAGAAAGAAGTTTTAAAACTGTTGCACGCTGGGATTATCTACCCCGTGCCACACAGTGAGTGGGTCAGCCCCGTCCAAGTTGTGCCTAAAAAGGGAGGCATGATCTGTTGTCCAAAATGAGAAGAATGAGTTAATCCCTCAAAGAACCGTCACAGATGGCGAATGTGCATAGATTATAGAAAGCTTAATAAGGCAACAAGAAAAGATCATTTTCCTTTGCCTTTCATTGATGAGATGCTTGAGCGATTAGCCAACCATTCTTACTTTTGCTTCCTTGATGGATATTCGGATATCATCAAATCCCTATCCATCCTAATGATCAAAACAAAACGACCTTTACATGCCCTTATGGAACCTTTGCTTATCGTAGGATGTCTTTTGGGTTATGTAATGCACCAGCTTCTTTTCAAAGATGTATGATGTCTATATTTTCTGATATGATTGAAAAGATTATGGAAGTTTTCATGGATGATTTTTCTGTTTATGGAAAAACTTTTGATGAGTGCCTTGAAAACATAGATCGAGTTTTGCAAAGATGTGAGGAAAAACACTTAGTCCTTAATTGGGAAAGTGTCATTTCATGGTTAGAGAGGGAATAGTGCTAGGACACTTAGTGTCCGAAAGAGGCATCGAGGTAGATAGAGCCAAAATAGAAGTTATTGAACAACCGCCCCTCCTATCAATGTGAAAGGAATTAGAAGTTTCCTTGGTCATGCTGGTTTTTATCGTAGATTCATAAAGAATTTTTCTTTCATCGCTAGACCTCTTACCCGCTTATTGGCTAAGGATGTTCCTTTTGACTTTGATGATGCCCGCTTACAATCATTTGAGATCCTTAAGAAAGCGCTTATTCTCGCTCCAATTATTCAACCCCCGATTGGACTCTACCTTTTGAAATTATGTGTGATGCAAGTGACTACGCCGTAGGGCGTGTTAGGACGGACTAAGGATAAGAAGCATCATGCAATAGTTAAGGATAAGAAGCATCATGCAATAGCTTACGCTAGCAAAACTTTGACTCGGACCTCGCCTTAATTATGCTACCACCGAAAAAGAGCTCCTAGTGTTGTCTTTGCTATTGATAAGTTTAGATCCTACTTAGTGGGTGCCAAAGTGATTGTTTACACCGATCATGCCGCTTTAAAATATTTGCTCACTAAGAAAGATGCTAAACCTCGATTGATAAAATGGATTTTATTACTCCAAGAATTTGATCTAGAAATAAAAGATAAAAAAGGAGTAGAAAACTCGTTGCCGATCACTTGTCTAGAATGCGCTTTGAGAAACCACAGAACTACCCATCGACGACGCACCGGACGACATGCTCTATGGAATCAACGATCCGACCCCGGTATGTAGATATTGTTAATTTTATGGTTACAAAGTTACGTACCACCAGAGGCAACAAAAGGAAACTTATCCAGGAGAGTCGTACTCACATATGGGATGAGCCCTACCTCTTCCGAGTGTGCTCGATGGTCTACTAAGAAGATGTGTGCCAACCGAAGAAGGAATCAAAATCATTGAAAGATGCCACTCATCACCATATGGAGGTCATTATGGGGTGTTCCGTACACATGCGAAGATTTGGCAATGTGGATTTTTTGGCCAACAATGTATGAAGACACAAAAGACTTCATCGGAGATGCGGTCCTTGTCAAAGGCATGGCAACATTAATTCAAGGGATGCCATGCCACTCATCAACAATCTTCGATCGAGCTTTTTGATGTCCGGGGAATTGACTTTATGGGACCATTTCCACCGATCAAAGAAATGTGAATACATCCTAGTAGCAAAGGGACTACGTATCCAAATGGGTCGAAGCGCTGCCATGCAAAAAGGCAGATAGTTCAAGCTCCAAGAAGATGTTCGAAGAAATAATATTCCCAAGATTTGGAGTCCCAAGGATAGTAATAAGTGATGGAGGGTCACATTTCATCGACAAACGCTTTGAGCAATACTTATTGAAGCATGGGGTACGTCATAACGTTGCTACTCCGTATCACCCTCGAGACAAGTGGCCAAGCGAGAGACATCAAATAAGCAAATCAAGAATATTCTTCGAAGACAAAGTGAATGAAATGGGAACCGCATGGAAGGACAAGCTTCCCGATGCACTATGGGCATATCGAACAAAGATACAAGACACCTATTGGGATGTCACCATATCAACTAGTCTATGGAAAGACTCGCCACTTACCAAGAGAGCTAGAATTCAAAGCTCACCGGGCCATCAAGAAGTGGAATATGAATCTAGAAGCAAGCAGGAGAGAAGAGGAGGATGCAAATCTCGAATTAGAAGAATGGAGAGAGAAAGCCTATCACAACGCCAAGATATACAAAGAAAGAGTGAAAAGATGGCACGACAAGAGAATCAAGATCAAGGAGTTCACACCCGGAGACAAGGTATTACTTTTTAATTCCAGGGTCAAACTCTTCGGGCAAGGAAAGCTTCGAAGCAAATGGGAAGGACCGTTCGAAGTTGTTAGCTCATCATCGCATGGAGCCGTTACGCTTCGCAACAACGAAGGTACGATATTCAAGGTAAATGGTCAACGTCTTAAAATATTTTTAGAGCCAATTGAGGAAATAGGTGAATTAGATGAATTAAACTTCTTTCTCAATTAGGTAGTTGGGCCCGACCTTTTTACTTTTCGTTTTTCGGGGTCCAGGGTATTTTTCCGAATGACAAAAATACGCTAAATAGGTTGCGAAAAACCCTAGCAGGGGAGCCCACCTGCCAGAGTCGGCCGCCCCAAAGGGGGGGTCGGCCGACTCATGGACTCCCCCATTCGCCGTGAGCTTTTGCACTCGTGATCCTTCCATACTCTTCCTTAAGGAATTTTTGCCGATTAGGGTTTTTTGAGATCACGTTGACGCGTTATTCCTTCGGAGATTCCCTTTAGATGCCCTTTAGATGCCTCTCCATCCCCCCTATATAAAGAAGCCCAGCCTCAGGCCAACCTCATTCCATCTAAAGCCTCCTCCTCCTAGCATCAAGCTTGCTACGCAAAGAATGGAGAAGCCGAGCCGAAAACTTAGATAGGAGATTGATCCGCTTCGGGATCGATCTCAACACCATCCCAAAGGAGGAGCCTAAGTCCAAGGCCATCGTTCTTGCTGAGCCAAAACCCCTAGCCTCTATCCCTCCAAAACCTCAAGCTTACAGCCATAGCTACTTCGCCCAACCATTCATCGCTGCACCCAAGCCTTTGCTCCTAGATGGACCTCCACCAAAGGGTCCTATTGTAAAGCTCCCAGAAGGCACCAAGATCCTCCCTCCTAAGCACAATGAGATGCTTATGGGAGTGAAGACCAACAAGCAAGGGGAGATCGTTTGTGCTAAGTATAGCACTGGAGAGCGCTCGTATTTTGAAGGAGTCCGTGCTCACCCGAGCAAGGTGAAGTTCGTCCCTCCGAAGGAAGCCCCGAAAGCAGCTCTTGCCGCCTCAGAAGCTCCAAGGAAGCGCCGCAAGACCGTTGCAGACTTAGAGACGGAGCTAGAAACTCAGCGCGACATTATTGCATCTCTGCAAAACTGCCAGTGTGTCCAGAGCAGTAGTATTGTCACTCTTATAGATAGACTTCGTGCGCTAGAGAAGAGGACGGATAAGTTAGAAAAGAAGTTAGACGCTCTAGAGAAGCGAATTGATTAGATGAGATCTATCTTAGCATCGAAAGGCCTAGTGTGCTTAGATTAAAAGTTTTAGTTTGCAAGAGTGCTTAGTTAAAGTTTAGTTCAATTTTAGTTCCTTTCAATACTTGTAATCCAGGCCTTAATGAAGATGAAATAAAGTTCTAGTTATATTTATTATTGCATATGTGTTGCCTCTTTTGTCTCCACCTTGTTGTGAATGAAGATAATAGGAATCTAGTGTGGGGGAGGCAACCGACGACGAAATTAACGGATATCAGCGAATCAGCAAAAATATTTGAGAACATACGACGTAAAGATCACGCTCGGCGAAGTGGACCCCGAGGGGCCACCGCCAGTCGGCCGCCCCATATCTAGAGTCGGCCGCCCCCGGGGTGGGCCCATTTGACTCCATTTTTTCGTCCACGGTCGGGTTTGTTTCCCTACGTTCCAAATTTTATACCGATCATGTTTTTTTCGATTCGTTTGGGGAACACTTTGAATTAAATCACTTGCTATATATATTGAGAAGGTAGATTATTTTAATCATGACCCCAAGATAGACTCACACCATGATAATTCCCGGGAATCCCCGTTGCCGTTGGGAACGTATTTTATAGGGACCCCATTTTACTTAAGTTGTTGAGGACAAGTGATATAGCATGGACCATGAGAACCCGATTTCTTGATGTCTAGTTGCTTGGAGAATTTCTTTTCAAAAATCTTAAAATGTTAGCTATACTTCTCCTCCGTGGTTATAAATGCCTATAGAGCCTCGTCGACAAAATTCGAAAGACCAAGACATAAGCTTTTTATTTGTGTTGAGAATAGTCTTGGCGGTATTAGAGCCTTAGAGAAGGGTCTCTTACTCATATGATCAAGTGCACTTACACCCACATATATATCTGCTACTCCTACACTGGGAGTACGCAAAAACATGCTTTCCGCCATTCATCCATCTCCTACACTGGGAGAGGATACATACACTTTTTAGGACTTCTATATGCTCCAAGGATTGTTATCATCATCCAGTTGTTGAAAGAAGATTATTATTGTCATCATCGTCATCATGTTCAAGAAAGTTATTGTGTCCAAGATTGAGACATGGGCTATGCAAAAATATTAGTAAAAAAAAAAAGAAAGAAAGAAAAAAAAGAAAGAAAAGAAAGAAAGAGATAGCCCATGAACTCCAAAGTATTCTCGATCCCAAGAGAAGGAAGTTCAAAGAAGCTCAAAGAGTTATTCGAAGAGATCAATTCATCATTCAAGAGAAGATCAACAAAGCAATGTCCAAGAGAAGAGTGTGCAAGAGAGGGAAGGAGCATCATTATCATAAATTTAGCCACCAAATATTCCACACACTTGCACACACTTGATCTAGAGTAAGGTCCCCCTCTCCTTGGTTCCCGTTTTTGACTAATCAATATACGCAGGTAAAAATGCTATTCCTTGAAATACCTTAAACTCCACATAAGCCTTAGTAGAATAGGAGGCATACCCTTCACATGCCTCAAGTGAGTTCTATAAATACCACATACATTGAGAGATTTGAGTGCTCTATACATAATGGTAAGTTCTACAAATACCACATATAAAGAGTGATTCGAGTGTGCTACATGATGGAGAAGGGTAAGCTAAGTTTTTCTTTGCAAAAAAATGTTATAAAAACTCCGAGTGACAGGATTGATAGAAGACGGATCTCTACTTCGCGCTGTTCCATCTTTCAACTCCCCAAAGTTCAATGGTAGACACTTTTGAATCCCGCAGTGCAGGTATGATCAGGGATAATCTAATGTTGATGTCTTGGTTTGAGGCTATGCTTAAAGTAATCCATCCTTTTCCTCGAGACGAGTAAAAGACAAGTGTGGGGAGTTTGTTGACGGTCGTTAACTCATAAAATTAACCGTCAACTTAGCATGCAAATGGACCTATTCATAAATACTTGATAGATATAGGGTTACCACCGACGTAATTCCACGAGTTTTGGTGAATATCTAATTCTCGGGGTGACAAAGTGAAAACTACCCAAGATGGCCCACATGTCGGGTTTACATAGAGAGAAAGACCGAACGGGTGAAAAAATATAATCTAGAAGACTCCGTAAGGCGACACCTGAAACCCGGGGCCCACTCCGCACCGGCCGTGGTCGGCCGACCGAGTGGGAGGGAGTCGGCCGACTCCCCATCTCCACCAATCAGGTGGAGTCTCGCGGATCCTGCCTCCACCGACTTTGAAGATCAATAATTATCGTCCATTTAGGTCGGTTTGATCCGAGGGCTATGGTTCATCCTAGGGGGCTATATAAGCAGAGCCCCTGGCCCCTGGGTGAAACCCTAATTCATTCTCCTATTCATTCAAGACTTCAATCCAGAGAGAGAGAGTTAGATAGAGAAGGGTCCCTCGAATGGATCTATCTCTATAGGGTATTAGTATCAAGAGAGATTGAGAGAGTATAGAGTGGAGGTAGATTTGGAGGAAGCCCGGCCTATCGGTGTCTCCTCTCTAGTGTACCTGCGGGATCAAGTCTCCTAACCCGAGGCTTGGTTTCAGAATCATTCGGCAATTCAACTTCTAATACTAGTAAGTTCGTTGTTATTATTGTTCTTTGGTTTACAAGTTTACTTTATTCGCTTCGCGTTGGGAATAGAGTAATCGTTCTTTAGCATAAGCGTGGTGCTTAGGCTAGGTTCACTTGTAGATGCTCCCTATCCGGCCGGAACCGTGGTAGTAGTGAGGGAAGTGACAATCCCTTTATTACCTTTGTAATCCACTTCCCGTTGGTAGGTAAGGTAGGTCCTTTGTGCCCGGTTTAGCATCCTTTGCGGTGTCTTTTCCTCGTGTACCCCCTTAGAACAGTAGTCTCAAAGCTTGCCATAGGTTGGAAGAAGACCGACGAAGGAGTTCTCTCTATATCGCTTAATTCTCACTTGACTAGCAGCCCGGGGTAGTAGTAAAGATCGGGTTAGTCTATTGCACGTTTTCTCTTAGCGGATAAAAACAAATACGATACTCGGGACTTATCTCCCGGGTGAAGTGCTCACCGATATCCGTGCGCTTGCGGATTATTTCTCTTTGATTCTTTCGTGTGCGTATCTAGTGTCAACAGTCTAGACTTTGGCCCTTCACCCCATGGGTTCATCTTGGATACTTGCACCCATGTTTGGATCTCCATAGTCTCGGTAAGAGGGTTTGGCCTTGTTTGGTCTAGATTTGTCATTTGCTCTCCCTCTTTGGCTTTACGCTTTTCCGAAAGGCGCATTTCTTTATACAATTCCATGTACTTGGTGTATATTTCTGCAAAGTGTTACAACTTCCAAGTACATGTGGAATTGGGTTAGTAGCAAAGGTATATGTGTATAAAAATATATAATTCTCCCTTTTCCATCTTAAATTGGCGGTTATAAATCGGAGTTAAGGACCGCCAACATGGCAGCCTCCTTTTATAGGGGAGGTGGAGTAGGGGCTACTCCACTGCCACGTCAGCGATCCGTGTGCTCCTTGCCTTCCCACCCTTGGATGCACCGACCTCAAAACTGCCTTAGATAGACGGCTCTGATGAAGCTAGCTTAGGGGAGGTATGCAGGAGTCGGTGGGAGGCCAACCGCATTGGCTGGTCACCAAGGGAGGGTCGACCAACCCCCTTGTAAGGTCCTAGATGGCTAGAGGAGGGGTGAATAGCCTATAAATAATTCTACAAACTCACTAAGCAAACTCCGTTAGTATGACAAACGGCGGAATGCGAGTTATGCTTAGCCTACTTGGTGTTGCAAGCCTCCTATTCAACAATTCTAGTGGTTTGATCAAGTGATCACACAAACAACCAAAAGGCCGAGATAGCGCTACACAATTAAGGCTCTCGACAAACCTCTACTTTGCAGAAAGTAAAACCAAGATAGCGCTACACAGTTAAGGCTCTTGGCAAACCACAAGGCAATTCTAGAATTGTAATGCAAGAGAGGGAAAGAGCTTGTTATACCGACGCGTCGAGTCGAGGTTGCCAATCACCAAGGGGATGAACAATCAATTCAATCGGCAACAACACAAGATGATGACCAATCACCGGGAACAAGAATGATGACACAATTGTTTATCCCCGGATGTTCACTTGGGCACCGCCAAGCTACGTCACCCGTTGTGTCGACCAACACCTAGATGGTTCTTCGGTGTGACCCTCAAGTCACTAGCCCCTCAAGGCTCACCCCGCAAGGCACCGCAAGACACCACTCTCAAGCGAGGTACTCAACGACACGCACAATCCACTAGGATGCTCTTCGTGATCCCCACGAGGTGAGCTCAGACCTCTCACAAATCAACCGGAGGTGGCCAAGAACAATCACCTTCTCTTGCCAACCCCTCCAGCAATCTCCAAGCCGGCTAGGAGCGGTACTCACCATGAGTAACAAGAAATCCACTGGCTAAACCACCCACAAGTGCCACTAGATGCCCTCAAGCAATGCAAATGCACTAGGTGATCTCTCAATCTCACTTTGGATGAGCAACAAGCAAGAGAGATGAGAGGGAGAGTGTTTCTCTAGCACAAAGGATGAGCAAGTGAATAGAAATGGCCAAGAGAGCTCCCCAAGGGCCGGCCACCTTCTATTTATAAGCCCACAAGAAAATATGGCCGATTGCCCCCTCGGGTGCTCAGATCAACTGCGCCGGACGCGTCCTGCGCAGGCCGCCGGACGCGTCCGGCGCCTCCTCGCGCGCGCCCAGCACAGCCGACCGTTGGCACTGAAATCAACCTCGTGCCGCCACGTCGGCGTCCAGCGCAGCGTCCGGCGCACGCCAACGTGCGTCCGGCGCCCGCGTCCGTCGAGCCCTCGCGCCAACACTGCCACTGGAGTGCGTCCGACGTCCTTTCATCCGTCCGACGCGAAGCCACGAACGCGTCCGCCGCCGTAGACCAGCATCCTTCATCGCGCGACACGCCAACACCGTCGGACGCCGGACTAGGGCCATACCGCGTCCACCGACCGATCGCCAGCCGCGTCCGGCGCCGTTGACGGCCGTCAGCCCGAGCCGGGACCGAGGCCGCCGGACGCACGGCACCTGGCGTCCGGCGCCGCCCCGCCAAACGCCTGGCGCCCACACCGCCGGCCGGGCGAGGAGGTTTCTGGACCGCGTCCGGCTCGACGCCGCGCGTCCGGCGCCTCCCAGCAGCCGCGTCCAGCGCCAGTGACTTGGCAAAAACTTCATCGAATTGTCATCCCATCGCGTCGTCGTTGATCCACCTCAAACCAACTGCCTTTGGGTACTAACCACCACTTGTCGAACACTCACTTGAGCACAAGGGTTAGTTTTTCTCTCGAGAAACAAGGCAATGGCTTAGCTCACTAGGTTCTACATGCAATGCACTTCATGAAATCACCTAGTGGCACCCGTGCGTCGAATAGCCGATAAGACTTCCCCTCTCAATAGTGCGGCTATCGATCCTAAACCACTCACACCCTCTATGGTGTCTTGAGTGCAGAACAAAATGGCCTATAGAATATACCTTTGCCTTGAGCCCATTTTGTTCTTCCAAATGATATGAACGCTTCACACCATCACGTGACCGTCTCGATCCATCGATCTTGACTTCACTTGCTCTTCACCGTGCATCGGTCCATCGGCGCCTAGTCTTGCCCGAGCTTCACCATCGCATGGTCCTTCACTCCCAAGCCTCGACTAGCCCTTCACCTTCACAACCGGTCCATGGAGCCAAGCCTTGTCTCGATCTTCATCTTTTGGTCACATGACAAGTGTCATGCTTCATATGCAATAAGCTCATCATGTGGACAACCTTTCTCTAAATCAACCACTTTAGATAAACAAGGTTAGTCCTAGGTTTCACCAATTAGCCAAAACCAAACTAGGGACTTTCAATCTCCCCCTTTTTGGTAATTGATGACAACCCTCAACAAAGATGATTTTGATAATAAAGATGAAACAAGGTTTTGGTAGCATTAGCTGCCCCTACATATGTGCATAGAGTTTGGATTTGAAGCTTTGCACATATGCATGGATAGAAGTGTTGGGAGAGTAATTCCACCAAAGTGATGCTAAGGTATACGAAATGGACCTTTGAAGCGTGATACCCATCGGAGTTGCATTTTACACCATGCTTAGCACCATGAAGTAACTAGACATCCATCACAAACTCAAGAACCCCGTGAGATCAACATTATAAGCAAGGTTCTTGAACCACTTGTAAAATAAAGGGAATGTCTAGATACCACACGAGCCTATGCATGCTAGTAGATCATTTCATCAATCAAGTTCTATACTAGCATTGCACCACACAAGCAAGAGGACACCACTTGTATGAAAACTTGTAAAGTAAAACTATCCAAGTGCAATGAGCAAGTCATATGAGAATGCACAAACAAGTGCAACAACTTTGTTCATGAGCTTGCTCCCCCTTCTTGTGTGCATCAAAATTTTATTTACCCCTTATCATGTTTCAATCATTTTTCTCTCCCCCTTTGTCAACAAATTACCCAAAAATGGGATCAAATTGTGGAGAGAAAAGGACTTTGATGGAGTAAACAAAACTTTTAGTCAAATTTGGTTCAACCTAGAACACTTGCCAAAGATATTTAATTCAGTTTGAACCAAAAACAAGCTTTTCACACCTCATGAAAGGGTTATCTTGCCTATGTTGAATTAAACACTTATAGCAAATTTTCTAGATTCAACACTAGGATTGCAAGCCCACAAACATGTCATATGCCACCACTAGATCAAAACAATCATAGAAGCAATAGTGGTAACATATATCCATCAAAACATTTGATTTATCATGAATGCTCCAAATGCACTTATTATGTCTACATGCTACCACTTGTATAATCCTTAAGGATGAATGACATGACAAACAATTATACCTTGCTTTGTCGAAGGAGAGGCATGTAAAGTAGTGGTGGGGTGCATTCAACACATGTTTGAAAAATCAAGAATGTTCAACTCATTCCTTAGCTTGCAAAACCTTCTTTCATCAAGTGGCTTGGTGAGAATATCGGCAAGTTGATCATCGGTGCCAACACTTTCAATGGAAATATCTCCCTTTTGTTGATGATCTCTAATGAAATGATGCCTTATGTCAATGTGATTTGTTCTTCCATGTTGAACCGGGTTTTGTGTCATCTTGATTGCACTTTCATTATCACAAAACAATGGCACATTCTTGAAGTTGATGCCATAATCCTTCAAAGTTGACTTCATCCAAAGCAATTGTGCACAACAACTCCCGCACTAACATATTCGGCTTCGGCGGTAGAGATTGCCACAAGTATTTTGTTTCTTTGAGGACCATGACACAAGTGACCTTCCAAGAAGTTGACATGTACCACTTGTGCTCTTTCTATTGATCTTGCAACCACCATAGTCGGAGTCCGAATATCCAATCAATTCAAACTTTGACCCTTTTGGATACCATAGTCCAACATCTCTTGTTTGCTTCAAGTACCTCAATATTCTCTTTGCGGCCGTGAGATGACTCTCTCTAGGTGAGGCTTGATATCTAGCACACATGCAAACACTAAACATGACGTCCGGCCTTGATGCGGTGACATAAAGTAGACTTCCAATCAAAGACCGATATTCCTTTTGATTCACCATATTGCCATCAAGATCACTCTCAAGATTCCCATTGGTGCCCATTGGAGTTGAAATTGGCTTTGCATCTTGCATCCCAAACTTCTTCAACATGTCCCTTATGTATTTCCCTTGACTCACAAATGTCCCATTCTTCAATTGCTTGACTTGAAGACCAAGGAAATAGCTAAGTTCACCAATCATGGACATTTCAAACTCTTTGGCCATCATTTCACCAAATTCTTCACAATAAGCTTGATTGGTTGATCCAAAGATGATATCATCAACATATATTTGCACTATGAATAGATCATTACCAATCTTCTTGGTGAATAGAGTAGTATCAACCTTGCCCATAATGAATCCCTTGGAGAGAAGAAAGTGCCTTCTTCAATCTTTCATACCATGCTCTAGGTGCTTGCTTTTGAAGCCATACAAAGTGCTTCTTCAACTTGTACACATGATCGGGCTTCTTCTCATCTTCAAAACCGGGAGGTTGCTCAACATATACTAGCTCATTGATGATCCCATTGAGAAATGCACTCTTGACATCCATTTGATACAACTTGATGTTGTGGGCACATGCATAAGCCAATAGAATCCTTATTACTTCTAATCTTGCCACGGGAGCATATGTTTCATCATAATCAAGACCTTCTACTTGAGTGTAGCCTTGAGAAACTAGTCTTGCTTTGTTTCTCACCACATTGCCATCTTGATCTTGCTTGTTTTTGAACACCCATTTGGTTCCAATGACATTGTAGTCATCCGGCCTCTCAACTAGCTCCCACACATCATTTCTTGTGAAGTTATTGAGCTCTTCTTGCATAGCCATGATCCAATCGGCATCCTTCAAAGCTTCATCAATTTTCTTTGGCTCTATAGTTGACACAAATGATGCATGCTCACAAAACATAGCCAATCTTGATCTTGTTTGCACACCACTTCTAATATCACCAATAACACTATCAATTGGGTGATCTCTAGCAACATGTTGTGGTTGTAGCACTTGCACTTGATTGCTTGAGCTTGGTTGATCACTTGACTTGTCTTCATTGGACGAACTAGCACCATGATCTTGTACTTGAGCATTGCTAGCTTGCCTCAATGGAGAATTGAGCACTTCATCTTTATCATCTTGCACATCAATCACTTGTTTTGCTCTAATGTCCCCAATGTCCATGTTCTTCATAGCTTCAACCAATTGAGTTCCACCAACATCTTCTAGATTTTCATCTTCATCTTGTGACCCATTGGTTTCATCAAATTGCACATCATGGACTTCTTCTAGTGTACCACTTGAGTTGTTTCAAACTCTATAAGGCTTGCTTGTAGTTGAATAACCAAGTAGGAACCCCTCATCACACCTCCTATCAAACTTCCCCAATCTAGTGCCCTTCCTCAAGATGTAGCATTTGCAACCAAATACTCTAAAATAAGCAATATTGGGCTTTCTTCCATGAAGTATCTCATATGGGGTCTTCTCTAGGAATTGATGACAATAGAGCCGCTTGATGTAGAAGCATGCCGTGTTGATTGCTTCATCCCAAAATGATTGACTAACATTGTACTCATGAAGCATTGAAATAGCCATATCAAGCAATGTTCTATTCTTCCTCTCAACTAGGCCATTTGATTGTGGAGTGTACTTGGCCGAGAATTGATGACCAATGCTATAGTGATCACACAATTCTTCCATTCTTGTATTCTTGAATTCACTCCCATTGTCACTTCTCACTTTCTTGATTCTCATGTCAAACTCATTGTGAACTCTAGTGAGGAATGTCTTGAAAGTGTCATACACTTCACTTTTATCACTAAGAAAGAATACCCATGTGAATCTTGTGAAGTCATCTACTATGACAAACCCATACTTGTTGCCACCAATGCTAGTGTATGTAGTTGGTCCAAACAAATCCATGTGCAACAATTGGAATGCCGTGCATGTGCTCATTGTACTCTTCTTTGGATGTGAGCTTCCAACTTGCTTCCCGGCTTGGCATGCACTACACAACTTGTTCTTCTCAAATTCAACATCCTTCAAACCCTCAACAAGATTGTGTTGTGTGAGCTTCTTCAATTGCTTCATGCCAACATGCCCAAGCCTTCTATGCCAAAGCCAACCCAAACTTGATTTGGAGATCAAAAAAGTAGTCAAGGATGCTTCACTAGTGTTGAAGTCAACAAGATAGAGATTCTCATATCTAAAGCCTTTGAACACCAAATTGGAACCATCAAGAGAAACTACTTCAACATCATTTGCCCTAAAGATGCACTTGTAGCCTAGATCACAAATTTGTGCCATGGATAGAAGATTGAAATCCAAGCTTTCAACTAGCAACACATTAGATACACTCATGTCATTTGATATTGCAATCTTGCCTAAGCCAACAACCTTGCCTTTCTTGTTATTGCCAAAAGTGATTGAATCAATGCCACTATCATTATCTTCAATTGAGTCAAACATTCTTGATGTGTCGGTCATGTGTTGAGAACACCCACTATCAATGATCCAATGCCTTCCTCCGGCTTTATAGTTCACCTACAAGCAAATCAATGAAGCTTAGGTACCCATTTTTGCTTGGGTCCTTATAGGTTAGTGACTAAGCTCTTTGGTACCCAAATAGCCTTCTTCTTTGGGCCAACAATGGGTGTACCAACAAACTTAGCTTGCACACCTTTCACACCCTTGGTAAGCACATAACAAGAATCAAAAGATATAGCATTGACAAGTTTCTTGTTTTGTTGCTTCTTGTTGCAACTTTGCTCTAGGTGCCCAACTTGCTTGCATCTATAGCAATACCGACCATTGCTCTTCACAAAGCTAGGCTTTGGAGTTGCAAATGCCGACTTGCCCTTCTTGGGGATATAGCCCAATCCCTCTTTGTTAAGAGAGTACCTTTGGCTACCCAAGCACTTTAGCAAGCGGGCCTCACCACCATAGGCTTTGCCTAAGGCATGAGTGAGCTCACCCACCTCCTTCTTGAGGGTCTCATTCTCAACCATTAGTGTAGCATCACAAGTGAAGCCATCACTCATAGTAGAGATAGAGTCAGTGGTGGTGGTGGATGATGTGCTACAAGAAGGGTTAGCATTTGTCATGATGATAGGTTGATAAAATGAATCATCAATGATGTCACAAGTAACACCTATATCAGAAGATGCAACCACCACTTTCTTTGCTTGTTGCTCAAGAAGCAATGAGTGAGCCTTTTCAAGCTTAGAATGAGCATCACCAAGTTTCTCATGGTCTTCCACTAGACACTCATGAGTGGTTTTAAGCTCACCTAGAGCTTTCTCAAGTATTGCTACTTTCATTGAAAGCTTCTTGCACTCTTTTTCCTTGGCAATAGCTATATCTCTAGTTTGTTGCATCAAGTCATATAATTGATCCTTAGAAGGTTCATCATCATCATCATCATTATCACTATTGTGAGCATATTCCATCTCACTATCATCATCACTATCATCATATTGTACCTTGGTTTCCTTGGCCATGAAGCACGATGGTGATGAAGAAAATAATGAAAGCTTCTTGTTGATGGCGATTGAAGCAAGAGCCTTGTTGGATGAATCTTCATCTTCATCATCATTGTCACTCTCCCAAGTGACCACAAATGCACCATTCTTGCCCTTCTTGAGTGTCATCTTGGCTTCATTCTTCTTCTTCTCATATTTGCCCTTGTAGTTATTCTTCTTCTTCTCATATGGGCAATCGGCTTGAAGATGCTCGGTGCTATCACAATTGAAGCACTTTCTTTGTTGCTCTTTGCTCTTGAAGTTGCCACTTCTCTTCTTGAAGCCTCTTCTCTTGATGAACATATGTCCCATCTTCTTGACAACAAGAGCAAGTGCCTCATCATCAATCTCAAAATCACCATCTTCATCATTGTTTTCTTCTTCTTCAAACATTGGTGCTTTGCCCTTGGAGGAGGTGGCTTGGAATGCCACGGTCTTCTTCTTCTTCTCTTCTTCCACCTTCTCATCATCTTGATCATATTTGTCATATGTCAAGACCTCACCAAGCAAATCATTTGGCTTCTTATTTTCAAGCCCATCTCTTTGTAGCATCATCTTCAACATCTTGAAGCTTCTTGGCAAACTCAACAAGAATTTGTGACAAAAGTCTTCATCTTTTGTCTTATGCCCCAAGCTCTTGAGATCATTCACAATCACTTGCAATCGATGAAACATTTCAATGATTGTTTCATCATCTTTCTTCTTGAAGTTCTCAAACTCACTCTTGAGCCCATATAGCTTGGCACTCTTCACAACCTTGGTGCCCTCATATGTTTCACTTAGTCTTGTCCACACTTCACTTGCAAATTCCAAGTCCTTGATTCCCTCAAACACCTTTGTATCCATCCCATTGTACAAAGTGTTTAGAGCCATTCTATTGCAAGTTGTGTTGGCTCTATCCTCATCGGTGAGATGATCATTGTCAATAATAGCATAGTCATGCAAAGTGACTTGCAAGACTCTCTCATGAATAGAACCAAGATACATGATCATCCTCCTCTTCCAATGATCAAAAGAACTAACTCCATCAAAGAACGGTGGCTTGCCCCCAACATGATTGAACACAATTTGAGCCATCACTAAACACCGTAGGATATTAAGCCTTGCACAAAAATGGTGACCTCGGCTCCAATACCACTTGTAAGGTCCTAGATGGCTAGAGGGGGGGTGAATAGCCTATAAAAATTTCTACAAAATCACTAAGCAAACTCCGTTAGTATGACAAACGGCGGAATGCGAGTTATGCTTAGCCTACTTGGTGTTGCAAGCCTCCTATTCAACAATTCTAGTGGTTTGATCAAGTGATCACACAAACAACCAAAAGGCCGAGATAGCGCTACACAATTAAGGCTCTCGACAAACCTCTACTTTGCGAAAAGTAAAACCAAGATAGCGCTACACAGTTAAGGCTCTTGGCAAACCACAAGGCAATTCTAGAATTGTAATGCAAGAGAGGGAAAGAGCTTGTTATACCGACGCGTCGAGTCGAGGTTGCCAATCACCAAGGGGATGAACAATCAATTCAATCGGCAACAACACAAGATGATGACCAATCACCGGGAGCAAGAATGATGACACAATTGTTTATCCCCGGATGTTCACTTGGGCACCGCCAAGCTACGTCACCCGTTGTGTCGACCAACACCTAGATGGTTCTTCGGTGTGACCCTCAAGTCACTAGCCCCGCAAGGCTCGCCCCACAAGGCACCGCAAGACACCACTCTCAAGCGAGGTACTCAACGACACGCGCAATCCACTAGGATGCTCTTCGTGATCCCCACGAGGTGAGCTCAGACCTCTCACAAATCAACCGGAGGTGGCCAAGAACAATCACCTTCTCTTGCCAACGCCTCCAGCAATCTCCAAGCCGGCTAGGAGCGGTACTCTCCAAGAGTAACAAGAAATCCACGGCTAAACCACCCACAAGTGCCACTAGATGCCCTCAAGCAATGCAAATGCACTAGGTGATCTCTCAATCTCACTTTGGATGAGCAACAAGCAAGAGAGATGAGAGGGAGAGTGTTTCTCTAGCATAAAGGATGAGCAAGTGAATAGAAATGGCCAAGAGAGCTCCCCAAGGGCCGGCCACCTTCTATTTATAAGCCCACAAGAAAATATGGCCGATTGCCCCCTCGGGCGCTCAGATCAACTGCGCCGGACGCGTCCGGCGCCTCCTCGCGCACGCCCAGCACAGCCGACCGTTGGCGCTGAAATCAACCTCGTGCTGCCACGTCTGCGTCCAGCGCAGCATCCGGCGCACGCCAACGTGCGTCCGGCGCCCGCGTCCGTCGAGCCCTCGCGCCAACACTGCCACTGGAGTGCGTCCGACGTCCTTTCGTGCGTCCGATGCGAACCCACGAACGCGTCCGCCGCCGTAGACCAGCATCCTTCATCGCGCGACACGCCAACACCGCCGGACGCCGGACTAGGGCCGTACCGCGTCCGCCGACCGATCGCCAGCCGCGTCCGGCGCCGTTGACGGCCGTCAGCCCGAGCCGGGACCGAGGCCGCCGGACGCACGGCACCTGGCGTCCGGCGCCTGCCCACAGCGTCTGACGCCCAGCGTCCGCTGGCCCGGCCGGCTGAGGAGGTTTCTGGACCGCATCCGGCTTGACGCCGCGCATCCGGCGCCTCCCAGCAGCCGCGTCCGGCGCCAGTGACTTGGCGAAAACTTCGTCGAATTGTCGTCCCGTCGCGTCGTCGTTGATCCACCTCAAACCAACTGCCTTTGGGTACTAACCACCACTTGTCGAACACTCACTTGAGCACAAGGGTTAGTTTTTCTCTCGAGAAACAAGGCAATGTCTTAGCTCACTAGGTTCTACATGCAATGCACTTCATGAAATCACCTAGTGGCACCCGTGCATTGAATAGCCGATAAGACTTCCCCTCTCAATAGTGCGGCTATCGATCCTAAACCACTCACACCCTCTATGGTGTATTGAGTGCAGAACAAAATGGCCCTATAGGATATACCTTTGCCTTGAGCCCATTTTGTTCCTCCAAATGATATGAACGCTTCACACCATCATGTGACCGTCTCGATCCATCGACCTAGACTTCACTTGCCCTTCACCGTGCATCGGTCCATCGGCGCCTAGTCTTGCCCGAGCTTCACCATCGCATGGTCCTCCACTCCCAAGCCTCGACTAGCCCTTCACCTTCACAACCGGTCCATGGGGCCAAGCCTTGTCTCGATCTTCATCTTTTGATCACATGACCCGTGTCATGCTTCATATGCATTAAGCTCATCATGAGGACAACCTTTCTCTAAATCAACCACTTAGATAAACAAGGTTAGTCCTAGGTTTCACCAATTAGCCAAAACCAAACTAGGGACTTTCACCCCTATGGCAGGTGAGCCCAGCCAAGGTCGGTTGGGTGCTATTCCCACCTGTCACAGGAAGTGGCTCCACCTTTTGGTCACCTTTGTTCACGTTGCTTGCTTCCTTGTGGGCCCATGGATCCATGTGAAATGATCTTTTACCGTTGAATGAAAACACACTTTGATCTAAGGGTTGAAATGGACTCCAGGTACCTTGACATGGATCATGCTCGAAGCTCAGGCCAAGGTAGGTCCATGTGGGGGTCGGCCGACCCCACATGTGAGCCCTCCTAAGCTCTGTTTTGCGTATTCCTAAAATCAAGAGCTAAGAGCACAAGTGGAACTAGTTGTTGATAAAATATGCTCATGTTATGCTATTCGTCCTTGAAACCGAGGCATGTTGATGGTGTTTTGAGTGTGAATTTCTATGGTACATCCACCGTCAACAAAATCCCCCAAGCTTAACCTTTGCTCGTCCCGAGTAAACAATCAAACTTAGCCTCGGTGGATCAGGTATTGTTACTATGCTCACATTTCAAGAGTACCATGTGCACAACAAAGTTCTTCTCTTTGAATGGAAAAATTAGCTATGAAAACTCACCCATATTACCTTAGTCTTCTATAGGGCTTATGGCTTTCCCTTTGTCTTAGGCGGTTGAAAGACAGAACAGTTTGACTTGAGCATTAACTTTCTTGTTCCTAGCAAGTTTCATACCGGAGGTTTTGCAATATTTTTCAAAAGAAAACTTAATGTTCCTCATATGGTTCTCTCATGTCGCTCATATGGTGTATGATTCCTCACCAAGGCATATAGTAAGAGTTGCCTTCCTTATTTCATCCTACTTCTAAAAAGGCTTATGTGGAGCTCAAGGTAGGGATGAAAGGAGATGGCATACTTACTTTGCATTTGTTGTGAAGTCAAAGCTTAGATCCTTGAAGAGAGGTGTCATACTCCCAGATCAAGATGTGCAAGTGTGTGGTATATGGTGGACTAGATTGCTCCTTTATTTGATAAGATCTCTCTCTATTTTCTATTAAGACATGGCTAGCATTTTTTTCATGGACTTTCATGTGTCCATCTATATATAAATATTTATTTTGTCTAGCCCTTTTTCTTGTGTCTCATATACTAAACAACATTAGAGAGATATTCTAACACTTAGAGCATGGAGCAACCTATTTGGTGGAAATGGAAGGCATGTTTTTGCGTACTTCTAGTGTAGAAGCAGTATATATGTGGCGTGTGTGTCATCTTGATCTTAGGAGCATGATAAGTCTCTAACCAAGGGTCAACAAGACTTGACAACACTCAACACAAAGCAAATAGCCTATGTGGAAGGTTTGTAAACATGTAAAGCACATATGGTTGTGGTAGGAATTTATCACCATTGAGGAACAATTAAGGTTTTGATCATTTTAAGAATAATTCTCCAGTAATTAGATATGCTTAGAACAATATTATAGCAGCTCTTATCTCACTATCTCATGTCTCTCAACAACTTAGACTTAGTTCTAGCACTTGCAACCCACAAAGTTTTCAGGTTCATGATGGTTAAAGAGAGCTAAGTGATCCATACTTAGAGAGGTACTAAGTTGTAAACTAGGTGCTAGAGAAACATTGACAAAGAAACTACTCATCATTTCTAAGAGGAAGATAAACATACATGAAGCATAAGTGCTAAGGGAAATAAACAAATTTTTTGGCATTTTTAAAATTTTTAATTTTTTAAATACAATAAGAGAAATAACTAAAATACAAAATGCTAAGATAGAATACTTACCTTAGTGGGGGAGAGGATCTCCCCCAAGCTTGGCTCTTGCTCACTGTGGTGGCGGATAGTGTTGGAACCATCCGGTCCAACGTTGTACTTCCTCATCTTGTATTGCTTGCAGAAGTTGGGCATTTTGTTGTGCTAAGTGCAACGTCACTTCTTGTTCAATGTGCATTGTGCCCATGTTGTTGATGAGTTCGTCCATCGCCGTCCTTGGATGGTGCCTCTCCCTACCCCGTGGGCGAGGAGTGTGCTGTGGACGTGGAGGCCTCCCCGTGGACCCTGAAATGTCCATGGAGCTCGCCTCATCACCTTCTTCAACTTCTTCTCCTACAAAGTGTGAGGTGCCACCCTATTCCATTTGAGCAGCCCGTGACATCCCTTGTGCCACTCTACCTGTTCCTGCAACATTTTTGCCTCTTGCCTCTCGGTCCAATTTGATGCTTAGTGTACGAAGCGCGTACAGCCGATGTTTCTCACAAGAGAGATGAACTTCGACTGTATGGCCAGGATATATCATTTTAAGTCCACCTCTTGGACCTCTCTTGAGCACATTGATATTAATGAAGAAATCCTCACTTAAAACATCTCTAGCAAAGGCAATGTACTCAAAGGCATGTGATTCTAGCAAACCCAATGTATCGACTACACGAGTAATGAATGATGTGAAGTAAATGGGTTTTCCATACTCAATGGAACTAAGCCAAAAGTTCGCTAGCAGTTTAATGGGTGAAACTCGAGTTTTGCACACAATGGCATAAAGCAGTTTAAGTCCATTATCACTTATATCACTTAAGGTGTAACCCCCAGCGCCAGGAAAGAGAGTAATAATCATCCAAAAATGAATAAAGCGCAAGGTTGGGTTATGGATTTGATTGAGTGTAGGATTAGAGCGGTCATTGGAGCCAGAAATTGCTTTCCAAAATTCATCTTTGCTAAACCCATTAGTGGCATGGTCTAGATCAAGTTTGCAAGTATGATCACATCCTAAAATAGTGTTTAAGACGCTCCAAGTTAAATTATATTCTTCCCCGCACATGTGAAATGCCACCCCATTGTATGTTATTTGCATGGTGCACAGGAATTCTTTGGTAAGCACTTCTATACCAAGTTTAGGAACTTGGTAAAATCCTCCCCAACCAATTGTGTTAAAGACCGTATTAAATTTTGCACTCATACCTGTGCGGTCCAAGAGGACCGGGTCGACTATGCTCGTGTGTGCGAAGCTGCTTTCTCGAAGGGTGTTGTACTTCTGCAGCTCTTCTTGGTTCAGCATGACGCTGCTCTTGGGCTCTCTTACTCTTGATGGAGGCTCATAGGGCACCATCTGGTGGTAGCCCTCTTCCTCCTCCATCCTCCCACGGGTTCCTTCGTCGGTGTGGTTAGAGCCTTGGGGAGAACTCTCACCCTTCTTGGCCTTCTTGAACCGGGAGGCGAGTAAATTCTTCATCTAGCTGCATAAGTGAGACAACCCAAGCTCCTACTACTACTATGCAAAAGAGAAGGGAAAATATTTTTGGGTTTTTGTTTTAGAAGACTACTACTAACTAAACTTGAGAAAGGACTTGCAACAATGGAGAGAAGAAGAGAGATTGTGAGCTTGAGATGATTTTGCTGGTTTGGGTGTGGAGTTGAGCTCACAATGCAAGGGTATTTATAGGGGGAGAAGGGCAAGTGGAGGACACCCAGAGCTGGGGTCGGCCAACCCCCCTTAAGCACTTTAAAATTTGAATTGAACTTTAGACAGGGAATCTTGCAGAAAGCATAAAAACTTTTTGAGAGTTTGTCCAAAGTGGGGGTCGGCCGACCCCATCCTAGGCCTTCTAGCACTTTAAACATTGTGTCATCAAGTGTCTCGGTAAAGTAAGGGCTAGGTGTGGACCAAAAGTGATGAACTTTTCAGAGATTCCCTTGTCTAGTACTTTGTGAAAGAGAAAAGATGAATGGCTAAAGTGGAGACATGGCTAAAGAGATTCCCATGGACAATGGGAGCACTAGAGCATGCCTATGTGACCACTTTGTAGGTTTTGAGCTGATGGTGTGGTCCCAAAAGCATCCAAGATGAAAAGGAGCATCTTATGCTTAAAGTGATAAACCAGGGGACCATTTTTTCAGACTTTGGCTAAAGTGGCATACATAGGATTCCTATGTGTGGTAAATAGGAAAAGAAGGCCGCAAAAGGGGTCAAGGTGGGGGTCGGCCGACCCCCACTTGAGAGCCCCGTTGGCGGTCCTTATCGACGATTTTATACCGCCAATTAGACATGAAAAAGGGTGAATTATATATTCCTATATGCATATACTTTTACAACTATTATATATTCCTATATGCATATACTTTTACAACTAACCCAAATCCACGTGCACTAGGAAATATACTGTCATTGCAGGAATCAATAAAAAGTGCAGGGATTAAATATCAAAAAGGCACTTTCTGGAAAGCGACTTACCAACCCAAAGTGGAGAGGGGCCACCTCGGGACCAAAATGGGCCAAAACACCAAACCAGCACGGCCCAGGCCCACTCCACAACCGACCACCCGAAGGCGGTCAGGGGGCGGCGGCACCCTAGCGCGGCTGCGCCAGGGGCGCGCTCGCGCCACCCCAACTGCCCTGTGGGACTGGCCGGCTGGAGGCGGTGCATTCAATGCCAAGGGAGGTCGGTGCGCGGTGTTCCTTCCATTTCAGGCTCAAACCGACCTCCTTACATATATAAAAGGGGAGAAGAAAAGGAATTCAACACACACATTCATTTGGCCTCTCTCCCTCTCACCTCCACTTGTTCCTTAGTCTAGTGTTACTAGTGTTGGAGCTAGGAAAGCTACCAAGGAGAGCTTGTCTCCTAGGAAGAAGAGATTCAACTTGGTAATATTCTATGGAGTGTTCTTCCTGGTTCAAGTTCTTATACTTTATATATTGCTTAGTGTATGAACTAGAGCTTAGTCTTGAACATGTTCATGTTGATACATATGAACTAGAGCAAAGTTCATATGATCAGTTCATAGCATGTTCATCCCTGTTCTTCATCGTTCATATGTTTTATAGAATTAGAGTCCACGATGAGAATGAAGTAACGGTTCGATGTTCTTTCGGGTTTGCCTATGTTCTAGCTCGTCCATCCGTAGGGTGGGAGTCCTGGAGGAGCATAGGTAGTTCTCTAGTATGCGGTCATGGTGTCCGGATACGAGAGGGCCTTCGAATATGATGGCATGCCACGGTTGAGGGGTAGGCGGCAGGTGGTGACAGCCCTGTCCGTCCCTCGTAATCCCCCACGTCCGTATGTCGTGTAGGAGTTCGTAAATGCCTCTATCGGGCGGACCAGCCTGCGGGGTCTCCCGTTACTCTAGGCTCGACTTGTCTCTAGTCCCGTATAACATATGACTTAGCTGTTCTATGCTTAGCCGTATACGACCAACCAGCTCCTGTAGATTTACTCTTTATTCTTTCCGTTACTTTTATTCCTTATTTCTCTTTATCCTTGAGTGAGGTCCAAGTGTGTGTCCACTATCCTCAAATTACCGTTTATCTTACCCTTGCATAGCACTAAGGCTTATTTCAATGATATGAAGTTCCATATCCATGTGCTAGAGGTATATTACACCATGCCTTCCCTTGGAAAAATATAAATAACGATACCCTGAGAATACTCCCCGGGTGAAATGCTACAATGATAGATCCGTGCGCTTGCGGATAATATCTTTAGAACACGACTATCACCTGGCGTTTCTTGGTGTGACCACTGGGATGTAACAATTCTAGTGATTGCGCTAAGAAATGCCAACAAGCATTTCTGGCATCGTTGCCGGGGAAGGCATTGGTTAAAATACTCTAGCATGGCATGGATATAACTTCATTAGAAATAGTTCGAGTCTATGCAGGCTAACTTTTATGTTTTCTCCTGTTATGGGTGAAAACAGGATAGTGTATGTCCGGTTTCTCCCTGCCAGACAATTTCCATCCAAATCCGGAGGCACTCCTAAGGAAGAAGAAGCCTAGAGCTACTTCTTCTTCTGCTACTCCGTCGGCAGTCGAACCGGTCATCGCCGCACCATCAGCAACCATCCCAATGGCTCAGAAGACTCTCCGCGAGTTCTCCGTCCCCGCTGTTGCCAACGTACCCATCGGGCCCGTTGTTAACGTGGCGGACAAGAACTTCGAGCTAAGGACTGGCCTGATCACCATGGTGCAGGGGATCCCGTTTTGTGGACTCCCCAATGAGGATGCGAACGCTCACTTACAGCATTTCCTGGAGCTCTGTGACACTGTCGTCATCAAGGACATTGAAGCTGACGTCATTAGGCTCCGGCTGTTTCCCTTCTCCCTTGTGGGGAAGGCAAAACAGTGGTTTTACAAGGACAAAGAGGCTGTGAGCACATGGGGCAAATGCTCCACAGCATTCCTCTCAAAGTTCTTCCCCATGGGCAAAACAAATGCCCTGAGGGGAAGAATTGCCAATTTCCAACAAACGCAGATGGAACCCATTCCTGAAGCTTGGGAGAGACTTCAAAGCTTCATCCTAGACTGTCCTCATCATGGGATGGAGGAATGGCTGGTGCTCCAAAACTGTTACAATGGGCTCACGCCCATGTCAAAAGGGCATCTCAACGCTGCGGCTGGAGGCGCATTTCTATCACTCACTGTTGATAACGCTACGGCGTTAATCAACAAAATGGTAGAAAATCAAGCTTGGGGGGAAGAAAGGGCCCCAACCAAGCAATAAAAAGGCACGCACCCTGTAAAGGAGACAGAGGCGCTTGCCGCTAAAATAGACCTGCTCTTGCAAAAGTTCGACGAAAGGGCCGCTGGAGACACATCCGGCACCGTCAAAGCTATAGAATCTCGCACAATGTGCGAGGTCTGTGGCAATGACGGACATTCGGGGAGTGATTGCCCCGAAACCCGTGAAGAAGCTGCATACATCAACAACGGGTATCGTCAACAGCAAGGAGGTAATAATGGATGGAACAATCAGTCCCGTCCACAATACCAAGGTAATTCGAATTACTCTTCCAATTACAATTCGAATCAGCCTACTCTCAAAGATTTAGTCCTTGGCAAAGCTAAGATCAACGAAAACCTTACCAAAAAGATGCCGGCCAATGACAAAATCTTAGAGAGTATTAGTACCAAGATAGAAGGTTTAACTTCCGCTGTTAAGAATCAGTTGAGCTTTAACAAAATGATAGAAAGGCAGTTAGCTCAAATTGCTTCTGATGTTTCTGTTGATCCAAATGGTAACACATTGGATCAAGCTGCTAGTACTTTTGAAAATGTTAATTCTGTGACCACGAGAGGCGGTAAGGCCACTCGCAATCCGCCATATCCTAAACAAGCAGCTAGGAAGCAAGCAGTGCCTCAGCAAGAAGAACCTTCATCACCTGAACCTCAAGGCAAAGCAGAATCAGGGACAACTCTGGATTATCCAGACATGACACATCTGCCGTTCGCCACGAGGACCAGAAAACAAGCTGTGAATGATCAGTTCGCTCGATTTGTTGAGATGGTCGAGAAAGTACATGTGAGCGTTCCGCTCATGGACGTCTTACATGTACCTTCTTACGCCAAATATATCAAAGACATCATCAACAACAAGCGACCACTGCCATCCACAGCTGTGGTCAAACTGACAGAAGAGTGCAGTGCGGCAATCCTCAATCACTTACCAGAGAAGAAAAAGGACCCCGGATGTCCCACTATCACTTGCTCCATTGGAGAGCAACAGTTTGACCACGCACTCTGTGATCTTGGTGCCAACGTCAGTGTCATGCCCAAGACGGTATTTGACCAATTGAATTATACACGGCTATCACCAACAATGATCACACTCCAATTGGCCGACTCCTCCTTACGCTACCCAGCGGGAATAGCTGAAGATATTCCTGTAAAGATCCGAGGATACTTCGTCCGGTGGACTTCGTGGTGCTCGACATGGAGGCCACCAAAGAATCACCGCTCATCTTGGGACGACCATTCCTCGCACCATTGATGCTGATTGATTGATGTTGGAGCCGGAGAAATCCGGTTCAACATCAATGAGAATGAGGAGAAGTTCCGGTTACGGCCAAGGAAGATGGAGGAGTGCAACATGATTCACATCAGGTATGAGCCAACCACAAGGGAGGTCACGGAAGTTGAAATCCGACCTCATGGTGCGAATCAAATTCCCAATATCATCTGGGAACAAAGGCCAGAGCCGCAAGCCAAGACCCTTAAACCCAAGAAAGAAGCAAAGGATATCGGGAATAGAAACAAAAGAAAAAGAAAGAGCAGGAGCTAAAACAAAAAAAGAAAAGAAGGAGCAAAGAGCTCCCAAGAAAGAAAAGAAGAAAGCTCCTGCGAAGAAACAAAGCCAAAAGTTGTTCCGCACAACCAAAGGAAAAGAAGAACAAGGGCAAGGCTCCGGGCCAAGAAAAAGTGGAACCCAAGGCAAAACCAATTCCACTCAAAACCTCTGGGGCACTAAAACTAGTCCCCAAAGAGGAGACGAAGGTGTTGAAGGTGGACAAAACTTCCACACCTCCAAAAGAGGACGATCAACCACCATCCTCACCAAACATCAGCACACCACCAAAGAAGAAAATGGTGTGGAAACCCAAGCAGGCATTCCCGTCTACTTCTCCTGAGACGGATGTCCCATCATCAAGCTCAAACAGAGTAGGAGAAAAGTCTCGCTTCACGGACTATAAACAAGTGAGCCCTGACCGACAGGATAACCGGTAAGTTATCTTTTTATAAGTATATTAATTATTCATTTATTTATGCTTACATAGTCTGTCAAAATAAAGTTCTATCTTGCTATCCCCGTTCTCGCTTAGTTTGATGTTTTGGAATGTGTTTAAGCTTAGCATGTTCCATAGACTCGTAGCTTGAGCATGGTGCTTAGGTTGCTAGTTTACCTTGGTCAACTTTGTTGATCATTGAGACAGATTGCTAGCAGAAACATTGGTAGTTTGCTATGAGCTAACCCTTGCAGGATGGCCCTCGATCATAAGGAAGTCCTGAAGACATGCTCAAAATAAAATAAAATAATTCACCACCTCAGAATAAATTTTTTTTAAGGGGCCCCGTTTCCAAGCAAGCTTGGAGGAGGACCCCAATAAGAGGTATGTACTTTACTAACACTTACGTATATAAAAAAAAGTGCTTCGTCATTTCCTATATATATGTCATAGAAATATTTGATTCTACCCTTGTTGAAATGATGAAAAGTTGCTCTGTCTCATGACTCGCTTGTACCTTGTGTATAATCAAGCTTTCTCTAAAGTTTGAGTTTTTCGGCTAAAATGTCTCATCTTTGAAAACTCGAGATTAGTGGGTTGCATAGGCTAGATCTTGTCTAAGTTATTGCTGGGTATGATATAGTGCCACGAGCAACGCTATGACTCTACCTTGAGTGAAAACCCGACTTCGGAGTCTTATTTTCAAAATAATCAAAACAAAAGTTCCTCAATGATTTTGAAATACCTACCAAGGCCATATGACGTAGTTTGTCAATCTCGTGCAAAAACCGGTTGTCATATCCGCTTGATTGATCACTAAAGTCCGCAACCTCCACGAGATTATGGTCTTACACTCACGATTGAGATTCACTTGCACCCACCAAATAAATTTGCCGACCCGTACACTGCGAGTTGCGCAACCTAACTTTTCATCCAATCCACCAAAAACGCCAACTCTTGACCCTAGAGTTGTGCACCCTCTTCGCCAAATAAAGTATGCCGACTCTTATACCGAGAATCGCGCATCCATCATCCATCAAAACTACTCCTCGCTTTTCATCATGACTTCTTCCCGCAAAAATTCTTCATCGTACTTGAAAGAGAGTATTGGGCATTATCATCCTTGTTAAAAAAAAATGTGTGCCAAGGGGCAACAATAAATTTCCAAAGTAGATAAACGGGAATTTCAAGTAAATCTCCGTTCAAAAAAAGAGAGAGAGAGAGAGAGAGAAAAGAAGAGAAGAAAGAAAGAAAAAGGAAGAAAAGATGAAAAAGATCTTAGTTTTCCCTTGTCCAGCCCATACTCTCTCAAAATTTCCTTTTCCACCAAGGAGTCGTGATGCATGGAGTACCAAAAATATTTAGAATTAGGAATCATTCACCCTCTCACACACTTGCACAAATCTCAATCAGAGTGTATGGTCTTAATCTTCGGATGGTTCGATTCTTGGCTTTACAAATTTTTTGTGATCCAAGCATGCCCACCTTTCTTACCTACCTAAAACTCCACCTTCAGCCATAGTAGTAGGTTAGAAAGAAAGGCAAAAATCACAATGCCTTTGGTGAGGTACAAACACTCTTGAGCGACTGAGAGAATCATTCGAGGAACTTGAGTTTCTTTTACAAAACTTTCAAAACCTTCGGAAATTTGGTTGATCTTAGGAAGACGATAAGCAACGCTTGTGAATATGTTCTATCTTGCAATTTCCCAAGACTCGAGAAAGCTAGAAAGCCCCGCTTGTCTTGTAGCAATAACAGGGTGAGTAGCAATAACATTTGATTCATGATCGGCATAGTAGCAACTCCTGATCAACAACCTAAGGCTGAGCTTTGCTCGGGACGAGCAAAGGGTAAGCTTGGGGGATCTTGTTGGCGGTCCTTATCGACGATTTTATACCGCCAATTAGTCATGAAAAAGGGTGAATTATATATTCCTATATGCATATACTTTTACAACTAACCCAAATCCACGTGCACTAGGAAATATAGTGTCATTGCAGGAATCAATAAAAAGTGCAGGGATTAAATATCAAAAAGGCGCTTTCTAGAAAGCGCCTTACCAACCCAAAGTGGAGAAGGGCCACCTCGGGACCAAAATGGGCCAAAACACCAAACCAGCACGGCCCAGGCCCACTCCACAACCGACCACCCGAAGGCGGTCAGGGGGCGGCGGCACCCTGGCGCGGCCGCGCCAGGGGCGCGCTCGCGCCACCCCAACTGCCATGTGGGACTGGCCGGCTGGAGGCGGTGCATTCAATGCCAAGGGAGGTCGGTGTGCGGTGTTCCTAACATTTCAGGCTCAAACCGACCTCCTTACACATATAAAAGGGGAGAAGAAAAGGAATACAACACACACATTCATTTGGCCTCTCTCCCTCTCACCTCCACTTGTTCCTTAGTCTAGTGTTAGTAGTGTTGGAGCTAGGAAAGCTACCAAGGAGAGCTTGTCTCCTAGGAAGAAGAGACTCAACTTGGTAATATTCTATGGAGTGTTCTTCCTGGTTCAAGTTCTTATACTTTATATATTGCTTAGTGTATGAACTAGAGCTTAGTCTTGAACATGTTCATGTTGATACATATGAACTAGAGCAAAGTTCATATGATTAGTTCATAGCATGTTCATCCCTATTCTTCATCGTTCATATGTTTTATAGAATTAGGGTCCACGATGAGAATGAAGTAACGGTTCGATGTTCTTTCGGGTTTGCCTATGTTCTAGCTCGTCCATCCGTAGGGTGGGAGTCCTGGGGGAGCATAGGTAGTTCTCTAGTATGCGGTCATGGTGTCCGGATACGAGAGGGCCTTTGAATATGACGGCATGCCATGGTTGAGGGGTAGGCGGCAGGTGGTGACAGCCCTGTCCGTCCCTCGTAATCCCCCACTTCCGTATGTCGTGTAGGAGTTCGTAAATGCCTCTATCGGGTGCGGACCCGCCCCGCGGGGTCTCCTGTTACTCTAGGCTCGACTTGTCTCGTAGTCCGTATAACATATGACTTAGCTGTTCTATGCTTAGTCAGTATACGACCAACCGGCTCCGTAGATTTACTCTTTATTCTTTCCGTTACTTTTATTCCTTATTTGTCTTTATCCTTGAGTGAGGTCCAAGTGTGTGTCCACTATCCTCAAATTACCGTTTATCTTACCCCGCATAGCACTAAGGCTTATTTCAATGATATGAAGTTCCATATCCATATGCTAGAGGTATATTACACCATGCCTTCCCTTGAGAAAATATAAATAACGATACCCTGAGAATACTCCCCGGGTGAAATGCTACAATGATAGATCCGTGCGTTTGCGGATAATATATTTAGAACACGACTATCACCTGGCGTTTCTTGGTGTGACCACTGGGATGTAACAATTCAAGTGATTGCGCTAAGAAATGCCAACAAGCCCCAAGGGCATCCAAGCGTTGAGCATGGACCGAGCATCTAGCCAAAGTGAAAAGAGTGGATGGGGGCCCACAGGGGTCACCGACCCCGCCTTGGGTGATCCAAAGTAGCTCAAAAGTTTATTGCAAATTGTTCTCAAGTTTTTATTTATTATGGCTAAGTATTTTGTTGAAATAAATTATGTAGAATTAAAACTAAGAATGCAATTGAAAATTAAATGCAAGAATTAAAATGCACAAAGTAAATATGAGATAAATGCGATTTACCTTACCGGCAAGGGCTCCATGTTTTAGGTCCGTAGAACAGGACCTCTCCATCTTGTTCATTCCTCGGGTGCTTCAGTTGGTCCAGGAGATGGGGACCGTGATTGCACCTTTTTCTCCCGCCATACTTGCTTAATTTCGACTTGTCGTTCAGCGGGTTCTTCCTTCTTTACTTCGGCCTTTTTGGCCGACTCACCTTTCTTGTTGTTCCTTCAGCGCGAGCTGTAGTGAGGTTTGTTCTGTGGTTCTTTGTCCTTCACCTGCATGTTAGCTTTATAACCATTGAATGGATACTTTACCTTCCATCCTGGGAACTGGAAATGAATCTGGCCAGACCCCACGTAGATGATCGCGTTAACCATGTTGAGGAATGGCCTTCCCAGGATGATGGGGACTTCATTGTTGGCCCCATATCTTATATGATGAAGTCGACAGGGATGTAGTCGTCTTGAACCTTGATTAGTATGTCCCTTGCCAGTCGTTCAGGGAACCGGATCGTTTGATCGGCCATCTGCAAACGAACAAATGTGGGGTGTAAAGGCCCCCTAGCAAATTTTCATATGTTACCTTGGCCATGATGTTGACACCTGATCCAAGGTCGCAGAAGGTGTTGTGGAAGATTTGTGGTCCAATCTGGCAGGTGATGGTCGGGTGACCTGGATCTTCCTTCTTGGCGATGAATGGCGAATCAAGAAGATAGCTCCAGTTTGACCGGAGCGGAGGCTTACCGAACCTCGATGTTACTAACTTAACACTTTCAATTGGATCCTCAAGTTTCACTGGGATCTTACCTTGCTCGAAGGATGGGACAGCTGTTGCTAACTGAGCTAATTATGTTTCTAGCATTTTATTGAAGCTCAATTGATTTTTCATAGCGAATTAAAGCTATCCAATTTCTCACTTAGATTTTCAAGAATCTTATCATTAGCCATCATTTTCTTATTGATACTATCATTTATTTTAGATTATCCTAAGACAAGATCTCTTAAGAAAGGTTGGTTACCAAAAGAATTATTGAAATTGTTACTGTAACCATTACCTTGGTTTCCTTGCTAGAAGGGGCACGAGTTCCATCCTTGTTGTTGTTGTTGGGGCCGGTACCCATTGTTGTTGCTGTTGTTGATGAAGCTCACCTCTTCCTTCATTTCAGGGCAATTATTTCCCAAATGATCATCACCTCCGCACACCTCACACCATGGATCGGCTTCGATGGCTCATGCGGTGGTGTAAGGTTGAATGGCCTCTTGTTCCTTCTTGGAACCTTCTTCCATCTTTTTCATCAAGAGGTCCATTTTAGCTGAGAGCATGTCCACCTCATTGAGGGTGTGGACACCTCTCTTCTTGGGCTGGAGATGCTTCTCATTCCATCCTTGGTTTGTGACCATCTTCTCAATGAGGTCCTTGGCATCCTTGACATTGTGTTCCAAGAATACTCCTCCAGCGGCAGCATCGAGGTGACTACGGGCCAATCCGGTTAGGCCATGGTAGAAACCTTGAATGATGAGCCATTCCTCTATCCCATGATGAGGACAGGCGCGAATGTACTCCTAGAGATGTTCCCATGCTTCGGGAATCGTCTCATCAGCTTGCAGTTGGAAGTTGGAAATTTTTCCAAGAAGGGCGCTGGTTTTGCCCATCGGGAAGAACTTCTTGAGAAACGCGTTGGTACACTTCTCCCAAGTGGTGGCTTCACTCTTGTTGGCGGAGATGGATGGCGTCTATGGAGACATTCTTGATGGTGAAGGTACCACACACGCCTCCAGGAAGTGTTGGAGATGGGCATTGGCGTCCTCGTGTGGCTTCCCACAGAACGGATTGGATTGCACCATATTGATAAGTGCAGGCTTAAGCTCAAAAGTCGCATCCCCCAAGTTGTTGGTATTTCTTAGCGAAAGCAGTAAATTCCGCAAGCGCACGGAAAGACCGTTGTAGCACTTCACCCGGTGATGAACAGGGTATCGTAAACTTCACGAAGAACGGTCTGGTCAGGTTTAGGTCTTAGCTAGGTTGCCGGAGGAGAGAGTAGATAAGCGGGAAAGTGAGGTTTTCTATAGGACGAATCCTTAGAGAAAGATAACTCAACCGCTATTCACTTGCTTCGGGCACCGGATCACACTGGTCCGCCAAGTGATGCCGGCAGAAGCTCTACGCCGTACCCGGACGTGGGGGATTACAAGGGACGGGGGGGGCTGTCACCACCGCCGCCTACCCTCAACCGTGGAGTACGAGGCAAACGAAGGTAACTATCAGCTTAGACACCACGTCTACGCTAATCGTTACAGTTCTAGCGTTGGCCAGGAACATTCGTCTCTATCAGGAGTCCTCTACTAGAACTACCACCACAAGGACGGTCGACGAACCCGCAAGCAAATAACGACAAAGATAACTTTGCCAGAAGGAACGTACAAATAGATAAACACGAACCTCTTACTTCAGGTGTAAGAAGTCGCCGAGGTACAAGTGAGGAGGGAGCCGACAAATCCGGCACTCCACCCCGTGGAAGACTAGCCTCCGGGAGTACTTGAAAAGAGTTACTCCGCTCTTGACCTCTCTCACTCCCCTACTTCTATTCTAGCTAGAAGCTAGGTCTAATGGCTCTACTCTTCCTCTAGTGTAAACTTGTGGAAGTGGAGAGGGAGGAATGAGAATGAAGAAATGAAAAGTGAATATGTGAAATGAAAGAGAGAAGGGCTTTTATATGTGTAGATGGTCGGTTCCCGCACGTCCAAATGACCAAAACACCCCCGCACCGCCCTCAGGGGCATTAATTGCACCGCCTCCAGGAAGGTGGGGCCGGGCGGCAGGTGCCTTGGCGCGCCCGCGCCCCTGGCGCGCTCGCGCCCAGTGGACCGCCTCCGGCCACCGACCTTGGTCGCGGGCTTGGTCCCGGGCCACGGAGTTGGCCCATGTGGTGTTTTGTCACGATGGTACGTCGGTTTGGCCTTTCTCTTCTTTTCTTCTTGTCTTGCCTTTGGGCCCATTTTATAATTCAAATATTTATTCTCTTTTCTCTAGTTTTTGGCCCAAAATATATGTATTCCATGAATGCTCTGCAAAACAAGTGTTCACCAAAACTATGGAATTTCATTAGTATAAACCTCCTATCTAGGTGGTTTTTGGTGAACTATGAACCTAAGTTGGCGGGGTTAGATATGCAATAAGGACCGCCAACAAGCTCCCCACACTTAGCGCTTTGCTCCTCCTCGAGTGAAGCAAAAGTCACTAAGGTGGTTTGTCTTCCCGAGATATTAACCTCGCATACGATTATTCCAAGCCTCCTTTGGTTATCTCGTGAGCATTCACAAAGTGTCTACCAAGTAATCTTTGAGCTTATTGAGGGATGGAACAGCTGGATTTCAAGTCAACTCGTGTCTCCCTGCTTTCAAGACTTGGGGTTTTAAAACTTTGTAAGAAAAAGATAGCGATGAATTCCTCAAGTGATGCTCTCAAGTCACTCTTTTTATTTTGTGGGTGGTTGATCCTCACCAGAGAGCTTTTGTCGCCTTGCTACTCATCCTACCTCTAATGGCTAATATCTGGGGTTCATAGGTATGGATGAGGTGCATGCTTTCCTTGCGAGTGTTGTTGTGTCAAAAGCGTGGATCAATGGAGGGAAGGACATAGCCTTAGATCGAATTGTGCAAGTGTGTGTGGAATATAAATGTGGGTGGAACTCCTTTTGCCATGTTCTCTCTCTCTTTTTATTTGAAGGAAAAATATGGACTTTCCTATAAAAAGACACTTCTTTCTATTATTCTCCCCCTTCTTTTGTTTCTCTTTTTTTTTAGATACTAGCATGGGGGAGATCCTTTTCTTTCTTTCTTTTCTTCTCTCTTTTTTTTATAGGGATAATAATTCTAATGAAACCCATATTTTTGTAGGTGAAAGATACTTGAGAGAGAGAGAACCATGAGCGCAGTGGATGGAGTTTTTATTTGTGGTGAAGATGATTTGAGTAACTCTCAGTGTAAGGGTTAGCACTTTTATGGTGGACGGGTGAGAAGATGTTGTGCACGACTTTCAGGGTAAAAGTCGGCAGTTTTATTTGGTGGGCGTGTGTGATATTCGATCTTGGGGATATGAAACTTCTCTCGCAACGATCCGATAAAGTGGGACACAACTTTGGTGCAAGGATAAGCAGCTATGTGGCAAGGTTTATAAATGTATCACTAATATTTGGCTCTGGTAGGAATTTAATCATCACTTGAGGATCATGCTATAAGTTTCAATATTTTTGCAAAGAAAAACCCAAGTCTACTGCAAGAGATAAACAAGTATCATATCATCCTACTATCTCTCATCCCACAATAACTTAGATATTCATGGGGTCCCTAAAATCAAAATGGTTGCTCACAGAAAGATAGAATTTTGGCGAGGAATAAAAGGTATGCAAGTCGCAATCGATCAGCGAACACAGAGGTAGAGCAGCCAATTTTTAGTTTATAAAACCAAATTATTTCTAGAAAGAATAAAAGTATTTGTAGGGAGTGAGAAGATGCACAAACCGATGATTTTTCAAGGCGTGAATTTTGTGCATTTCTTGTGAGAGGTTGGGGTGGCCTCCCCCACACTTGTTTTTGTACCTGTCTCTTGGATTTTTGTGCAACATATAGGACAAAAACAAGTGTATACAAGAGAGAACACAAATATATTTATTCAATTATAAAACTGAAAATTACAAATAGGCGCACGATGACAAAGTAAATTGGAAAGGGAAATGCATCAATGCTGAAATTTAAATTACGGGAAGACTCAAGGAAAGGTTTGAGACGCTGACCATTAACTTTGAAGATATTATCGTCATCATCTTGAATTGTGATTGCCCCATGAGTCGACGTGTCGATGACGGTGTATGGTCCTTTCCATTTGCTTCGCAACTTTCCTTCACCGAATAGTTTCACCTTCGAGTTGAAGAGCAAGACTTTCTCGCCTGGTTTGAAGGTTTTGAGCTTCATTCGGTGATCGTGCCATCTCTTTGTTCGCTCTTTGTAGAGCTTGGCACTATGATAAGCCTTCTCTCGCCATTCTTCCAGTTCAGAAATCTGTTGTTGTTGATTTCTGCCGCCTGATTTGAGATCCATATTCCAGCTCTTGATAGCCCAATAAGCTCGATGCTCGAGCTCTACGGGTAAGTGGCAACTTTCCCGTATACGAGCTGGAATGGTGACATGCCGATAGGGGTTTTGTAAGCGGTCCTGTATGCCCAGAGTGCATCAGGGAGCTTACTTTTCCAGCCTTTCCCCATATCGTTGACCGTTTTTACGGGATGTTCTTGATCTCGTTTGTTTGAGGTCTCGCTTGACCACTAGTTTGAGGATGGTAGGGGTAGCTATGTTATGCTTGGCTCCAAGCTCCTTCAAGAACGTTCTGAATGTTTTGTCAATGAAGTGAGATCCCCCATCGCTTATCACCATGCGTGGTGTTCCAAAGCGAGGGAAGATTACTTCATGGAACATCTTTCGTGCGTGCTTGGCGTCAGCTGCTCTGCAGGGCATAGCTTCTACCCACTTGGATACGTAGTCAACAGCCACTAAGATGTACTCGCAATCTTGGGACTTCTGGAACGGTCCCATGTAATCAATGCCCCACACATCAAATATCTCAATTTGAAGGTTGTAGTGAAGTGGCATTGCATTGCGAGACGTGATGCCTCCTTGGAACTGACACTTCCGACACCTTCGAATGAATTCTTTGGTGTCCTCGTACATCGTTGGCCAGAAGAATCCGCATTGCCAGATTTTTGCTTGTGTGCAGAATGCTCCATAATGGCCTCCGTACGGTGCGGAGTGGCGCTTCTCAATGATTTGTAGGCCTTTTGTTGCTGGTACGCATCTCCTCAACAGACCATCTGAACATACCCGATACAGGTATGGGTCATCCCAAAGGTGACGTCGGCTTTCGACTTGCAATTTTCTCCTGTTTTCCCCTGGCGGTACATATCCGGCAACCATATAGTTGATGATATTTGCGTACCAAGGGTTGGTGTCCGTCACCTTTAGTAGCATGTCATCGCGTAGGAAGTCATTTATAGGGAGTTCCTGCATGTTAGTGACCTGCATACGCGACAAATGATCCGCAACGGTGTTTTCTACTCCCTTTTTATCTTTTATTTCAAGATCAAACTCCCGGAGTAGAAGAATCCAGCGAATCAAATGGGGTTTTGCGTCTTTCTTAGTGAGCAAATATTTCAAAGCTGCATGGTCTCGTGTAGACAATGACTTTTGCTCCCACTAAGTAAGACCCGAACTTATCGATAGCAAAAACGACGCCAGAGCTCTTTTCTCGTGGTAGCGTAATTGAGCCGAGCTCCTGTTAGTGTTTTGCTAGCGTAAGCGATTGCATGATGCTTCTTATCTTTGGTTTGGCCAAGGACCGCACCAACAGCATAGTCACTAGCATCACACATGATCTCGAATGGTAGGGTCCAATCAGGAGGTTGGATGATCGGAGCTGAGATGAGTGCATTCTTAAGAGTATTGAATGCTTGTAAGCACTCATCTGTGAATTCGAAAGGTACGTCCTTAGCTAGTAGGCTCGTGAGGGGTCTAGAGATTTGAGAAAAGTCTTTGATAAATCTCCTATAGAACCCTGCATGGCCTAGAAAGCTACGGATTCCCTTTACGTTCACAGGGGGAGGTAGTTGCTTGATAACTTCTATCTTAGCCTTGTCTACCTCTATCCCTCGTTCCGATACTAGGTGGCCTAGGACAATGCCCTCGCGGACCATGAAATGGCACTTTTCCCAATTAAGTACCAAATCTTTTTCCTGGCACCTTTGCAAGACTTTGTCTAAATTTTCAAGACAATGACTGAAAGTTTTTCCATAGACTGAGAAATCGTCCATGAAAACTTCCATTATTTCTTCAATCATGTCTGAAAAGATAGACATCATACACCGTTGGAAGGATGCGGGTGCGTTACATAGCCCAAACGACATCCTTCTATAGGCATATGTTCCATATGGACAAGTGAATGTCGTCTTGCTTTGATCATCGGGGTGGATGTGTATTTGATGATAACCCGAATACCCATCTAGGAAACAGAAGAAAGAGTGTTTCGCTAACCGTTCCAACATTTCATCAATGAAGGGAAGCAGAAAGTGATCTTTCTTAGTTGCCGTGTTGAGTTTTCGGTAATCGATACACATTCTCCACCCCGTGACGGTTCTTTGCGGGATAAGCTCATTTCTATCGTTCTTGACTACCGTCATACCTCCTTTCTTGGGAACCACTTGGACGGGACTAACCCAGTCGCTATGTGGTACGGGATAAATGATCCCGGCGTGAAAAAGTTTCAAAACGTCCTTTTTCATGACTTCACGCATCGCATTATTCAGCCTTCGCTGAGGTTCTCGAGTTGGCGTACTCGAGGGGTCAATGGGAATGTGATGAGTGCATAAGGTTGGGCTTATACCCTTGAGATCATCTAGGGAGTACCCAAAGACCGTCCTATGCTTTTCTAGCACAGCGATGAGTTCGGCAGTCTCCTTGTCGCTAAGCTTATTGCTTATGATGACAGGAGTTTGCGAATTGCCATTCAAGAAAGCATAGCGTAGCCCCGCAGGTCAGGGTTTAAGCTCAATTGGAGGTCGTGTCGGTTTCCCTTCCTTGGGTAATTCTATGGTTTCTCCCAGTTCGTCTTCCTCTTCTACAAAGTGAGGAGCATCGCTCTCCAAAGACATCTCGGGGGTTTCAAAAGGAATTGCCGACATGACCTCTATGGGTCTACTAGGGGGAAGTTCAGCCACTGAGTTTTTAGCTCGCGTGACTTGAATAGAGAATTGTTCTCTCCCTAGTTTCACACCCAATTCCCCTGTTTTTGGTGGACTTGTAACGAGTTTTTCTAGGGGATGACCGATTAGAATGTCGAAATCCTGGATGTCAAAGATGTGAAAGTCCAGGGCCATTTCGACTTCTTGATGGTGGAGAGTTATGTTGTGCAGAATCCCAAGTCCGTTAAGAGCAGACCGAGGTGCTACCCTAAAGGATTTGACTGTCGGAGTTTGCGGTTTTTCTCCTAGGCACATGAATGCGTAGGATTTTGACATAATGTTTGTTCCAACAGTGGGATTGTACAAAACATCCACCCAATCTCCTTGAATTTTGCATCGAAGGGTTGAAGAAGGGACACGAATCTGAATTTCTTCAGGCGAGAGCTCCCCTTCTGCTACCCATTCAGAGCTCATTATAGCGGTCAACTCCTTAACAGATTCTCTGAGAAATAATTCATCAAGAGGATCGCTAGGAGTGACAGGGATTGGCGGTCTCCTATGACATTCATATTTCGAGGCATTTCCGAAATCTTCGAAAAACTCGTCCTCGAATACAGGAAGTTCCATTTGACTGGAAACTTCCTCTGCGGCTTCTGGTTCAGGAGAGGTAGTCTCTATCACAGGTTCGGCAATTGCCGAAGAGACTTCCTCTTTAACGGGCTCAGGCTCAAACCGGATAGGTTCTAGCAGGGGAGTGTTCTCTAAAATACGATTTAGGAGAGCTTCTCCTTCCATTTGTGGTCTTATGTATAAAGGATCCACCGGCAGACGCATCGAGCAATAGGGCAGATTCTCGCAAGCCCTAACCAAAAATGCTTTGCGAAGCACGTGGTTTGGGATAGACAAGTCGGGACTCGACCGGTCGTGGTCGAAATCGGTCCCACGCTGCACCAATGGTTTCATTTTCTAGTTGTCGGAAGTTGAGAACCTCTTGTCGCAGGGAAGCGATTCGAGATATAGGGAAGAATGCGATGCAAAAACTGTCATGTAGTTCTTCCCAATCTCCATTTACCTTCCCTACATTTTGGTCGTACCACTGTCTCGCCCTCTCATTGAGAGAGAAGGGAAACAACTTCCAACGCAACGTTTCTTGTGACATGCCACATATGGTTAGGCATGCACAGAGTTGCTCAAACTCCCTTAGGTGATGATAGGGATTTTCATAATCCAAACCTAAAAAGGCTTGGTCCCGAACCATGGCTATGAAGCCAGGACGGAGCTCATAACTAGAAGCTGTGATTGGCTTCGAGGATTGTGGCGATTCAACGAGCTCGCCCTTAGGAGCCGACAGTTTGGCAATGGTTGGTAGCTCCATTTGTAAGACAAAAATAAAAAATAGAAGCAAAGGTAGAACAAGACACATGAGCAACTAGGTTCGGAGATAAACTTGACAACCGTTCCCAAGAACGGCGCCGAAATGCTTGTTGGTATTTCTTAGCGAAAGCGATAAATTCCGCATAGCGCACGGAAAGACCGTTGTAGCACTTCACTCGGTGATGAACGGGGTATCATAAACTTCACGAAGAACGGTCCGGGTCGGGTTTAGGTCTTAGCTAGGTTGCCCGAGAGGAGAGAGTAGATAACTGGGAAAGTGAGGTTTTCTATAGGACGAATCCTTAGAGAAAGATAACTCAACCGCTATTCACTTGCTTCGGGCACCGGATCGCACCTGGTCTGCCAAGTGATGCCGGCCTGTAGCTCTACGCCGTACCCGGACGTGGGGGATTACAAGGGACGGACAGGGCTGTCACCACCTGCCGCCTACCCCTCAACCGTGGAGTACGAGGCAAACGAAGGTAACTATCAGCTTAGACACCACGTCTACGCTAATCGTTACAGTTCTAGCGTTGGCCAGGAACATCCGTCTCTATCAGGAGTCCTCTACTAGAACTACCGCCATAAGGACGGTCGATGAACCCGCAAGCAAATAACGACAAAGATAACTTTGCAAGAAGGAACGTACAAATAGATAAACATGAACCTCTTACTTCAAGCGTAAGAAGTCGCCGAGGTACAAGTGAGGAGGGAGCCGACAAATCCGGCACTCCACCCCGTGGAAGACTAGCCTCGGGGAGTACTCGAAAAGAGTTACTCCGCTCTTGACCTCTCTCACTCCCCTACTTCTATTCTAGCTAGAAGCTAGGTCTAATGGCTCTACTCTTCCTCTAGTGTAAACTTGTGGAAGTGGAGAGGGAGGAATGAGAATGAAGAAATGAAAAGTGAATATGTGAAATGAAAGAGAGAAGGGCTTTTATATGTGTAGATGGTCGGTTCCCGCGCGTCCAAATGACCAAAACACCCCCGCACCGCCCTCAGGGGCATTAATTGCACCGCCTCCAGGAAGGTGGGGCCGGGCGGCAGGTGCCTTGGCGCGCCCGCGCCCCTGGCGTGCTCGCGCCAGGTGGACCGCCTCCGGCCACCGACCTTGGCTGGCGGGCTTGGTCCTGGGCCTGGAGTTGGCCCATGTGGTGTTTTGTCACGATGGTACGTCGGTTTGGCCTTTCTCTTCTTTTCTTCTTGTCTTGCCTTTGGGCCCATTTTATAATTCAAATATTTATTCTCTTTTCTCTAGTTTTTGGCCCAAAATATATGTATTCCATGAATGCTCCTGCAAAACAAGTGTTCACCAAAACTATGGAATTTCATTAGTATAAACCTCCTATCTAGGTGGTTTTTGGTGAACTATGAACCTAAGTTGGCGGGGTTAGATATGCAATAAGGACCGCCAACACAAGTTAAGCTGTGGACCCATGGCGACATAGTCAGCCGACGACACAGAGTACTCGGAGATGGTCTTTTGGGCCATAGCTTCCTTAATAACTGGTGCAAAGCCTCCTTCCTCGAACGGATTCAGGTTCGAGATGAACCTCTGAGGTGAAACTTGACGATGTCTAGTTCTCCTCAACAATTGCTCAGGATTTTCAAGAAAGTTTGATGGCAATTGGAAACCGCTCATGCACTGTCTAGTTTCACAATAACGAAAAACAAGACAAGTGAGGGGTAAGCCCCTAACACTAATTGATAACTAAATCGATAGTAGACTCCAGATTCACTTTTATTAAAATTCCTAGGTTGATGCTTTCCCCGGCAACGGCGCCAGAAATGCTTGTTGGCACTTCTTCACGCAACCACCAAAGATTGGTGATGGCGCCAGAAGTACCCTGTGTGGGTATTTCTTATGTCTATTGGATTATTCCGCAAGCGCACAGAATATACCGATGTAGCACTTCACCGAGGATGAGTGTTGACGGCAATTATACCCTGTTTTCACCCATGAAAGCCGTCAACAATGGTTAAAGTTCAGGAGATACACCATGCAAATAAGTAATGACATAGGTGCAATTCACTTGGTTCCACTTGTACATGTCATTATTTGGATGCAGGTGTAAACAGCCACTATTCAAGCCTGATCAAGCTTAAATGAAGCAAAGATGAGCAAACTAGAAATGGCCAAGTATCAACACATACCAAGAAGGCCATTTCTAGAGACCAAGCAAGCTTGAGGCACCGGTGGTAGCTGGAGCCACCAAGCCTAGGTCGGTGACCTAGGGCTTGTGGGTCCAGGGCATGCCTAGCTAGCACAAGCCAAGTTATGCTCTCTCAAGCTCATACTTACCACTGGATCACAATGTGCAACACTTGCACATTAAAGAAGATGAGTTCATGTATCTTTGAAGCCAAGAGGAAGCATCCAGCAATCAAGAACACCTCAGATGACCAAGCCAACGAAGATTACAAGTGGGGACACGCTGTGGAGTCTGCAGGTGGGCCAACCTCCCCAAAGGTCAGGTCGGCCGACCTGACCAATGGAGGGTTGACACCTGTCCTAGCATCCCACCGACTCCAGGACCTTCTAGAAGACGAGTGGGACCCACAGGTCAGCCAACCCCTGGTCGGCCGACCTGGGATGTGGGCCCACTCAAGGTTGGTTGCACTTCACCGACCTCCCCATCACATTTCCCATGTGTGGGAATACCCAGACGTCCATTCCAAGGTCGGTGGATCCAACGGCGCATGATGGAGGGGCACACGGATCGATGATGTGGCGGTGGAGTAACCCCTGCTCCACCTCCCACTTGGAGTAGCCCCTACTCCACCTCTCCACTATAAATACCCTCTCACTCCCTCTCATTCAAGACACCACAAGGAGGAGCTCTCCACTCTCTCTCAAGATGTAGCGCTAGCAGTAGTGTTAGGATTTAGAGTGAGTCTCTGGTCTTCAGCTCTGGTCTTCCAGGAAGTCTGGTATGGTTCTAGTCTTCCTTCTCTCTTTGTAAGACTTGAGTTATTTATATAGTTATCTTCTCTACTTTGCCTTAGTACTTTACTTTATTGCAACATGACTTGTTATGTTGTCTTGGTTGTTAGTATAGTCATAGTTATTTGATAGCAAGATAATGGTAGTGTACCTTTGCAATGGTTCACCACCCTTAACCCGGTGCTCTAATCAGTTCCACTGGACGTCGGATTAGAGTAGTGAGATATAGTGTAGACATGGTGTCTAGACTATACGCTTGCCTGTGACTGCGGCTTGCCCAACGGCTTGTTGTGGTACCTAGTAGGTGGTGACAGCCCTATCTAGGCTTTGATTCCACCACGTTCGGCCAAGTTATTAAAACGTAGGCTTTCTTGTGCTAGGCGGTTTAGCACCCTTCTCATCCCTTTCTGTTGCTAAGCGGTTTAGTGGCCCGAAGTGCAATTGTGTATGAACATTGACCTTGCTTGATATGACTTGACTTGCTAAGTTAGAACCACGCAAGTAGAGATAGATAATTGGAAACCTTACGCTCACTCGTTGTCCTCCTCGCTCGCTAACCTACTCATTTATCATTGGAACTCATCCTGTGTGTGTCGCTACACTTATCATATACATCCCTTATCCCCCACTCTAGTTTAGTAGGTATATTAGTCAGTAGATACGGGATGGCTAACTACCACTATCTTCAACCTTGCTTCCCTGTGGATAAATACGATACCTTGGAATACTCCTTGGTGAAAGCTACAGCGGTACTTCGTGCGCTTGCGAACTTAATTGCATATGCTAAGAAATACCAACAATGAGTATTCCAAGGTATTGTTATTTATTTTATCCCAAGGGAAAGCAATAGCTAGGAATGTTTAATAAAAGGGAAGAGAGATCCTTATGTCTACTATGATCTAGTATCAACTAGTGAAGAAGGGGGTAAGTGAATAATAGGAAGGGTAGGTAATAAAGATAGCAAGAACCTAATCTAAGGATAACTGGTAGAGTGGACAACGAGTGAGTAAAGGACTCCTATGTATCTAACTTTACTCCTATGGATTTGATCCTAATAGATAACTGACGTAGCTAGACTGGCTCCTACAACTTGTGTGCGAGGGATATATGAGAAAGCAGGAGACAGAATCATGCTTAAGCAAATATTTGGCTTATGGACGCCTTACCTTTTAAGAACTAGTTCAAACATGAGGGGAAATCCTAATGTCAGACAGGACCTGTCACTTCCCGACCATGTGCCCCTACTGTCTGTGCAAACCAGCGGCAATCAAAGGTAAGACTAAGTATGAGCACCACGCTCACACTTACTCTTACAACTCTAGCTAACGTGCAGATAGCTAAAGCTCCTCTGCAAGATAGGACGATGATACACACACAAGGAGTTGGTGCAGGAAACCACTCCAACTAAGACAACTATACTACTAAGACAAGCACACAACAAGACTATAATAACTCTAGACTTGCACTAAATAAATACTTAAGTAAATACTAAGCAAAGTAAAGAAAGAATAATATATTAATAAAAAGAAAGTCTTACAAAAGGGAAAAGGTACAAGAGCTATACCAGACTCTCCAGAAGATGACTCCGGTTATGCTCATGTTATGCTATTCTTCCTTGAAAACGAGGCATGTTGACGGTGTTTTGAGTGTGAATTTCTATGGTATATCCACCGTCAACAGTGTTGGACATCAGCTTGGTTGGTTTGCTTCTTGGGGTTTGAATTTGGGACAGAGGCCAAATATTTCGAAAGAAATTTGAGGCTTCCATTCACCTCTCCCTCTGGTCGCCGATTCTGGTCCTTCACTACTCTTATTTCTAGTTATTACAAAGGAGGCCGGCTGATTTATACACATCCAATCCAAAGGGCTGGATCTCGCAGTGCACCATATGATATGAGAAGCATTGTTTTCTTGCCAAGCTCCAACGATGGCTTCTCTATGCTCACCGGCCTCCATATTTTCTCTCTCTTTCATGCGCTTCTTCTACTGCTTCCTCGTGCTATGCCAGCAAATACCTTGGTCGTCATCGGTTTCATTCAGCTACAACTTCAGCAACTCAACTGCTGATGACCCCTGCAGTCTCGACATGGTGTGCCATCCCGACGCCGAGTTCGTTAGAGGCAGAGGTATCGAGCTCACAACCAACCTCCTGTCCGAGTTGATTAACAACAGCACAGGTCAAGTGTGGTACAAGTATCCAGTGCCGCTGTGGAATGGAGACACCGGCGAGGTGGCGAGCTTCACCACTACATTCTCCTTCAACATCACCCCGACCAACTCCAGCCAGTACCAGCAGTGCTAGAACTGGCCATCTCGAACAGGCGACGGGATGGCCTTCTTCCTCGCGCCATGGCCGCTCAACCCTAACCTGAGCAGCGGCGGCAGTGTCCTGCCCAGCGCAGACACCACCTTTGGCGGGTACCTCTACCTTTTCAACAGCAGCAACTATTTGAACGCGGCAGTCGGGTTGTTGCCGTCGAGTTCGACACATTCAGTGTCGGCAACAACTTGTGGGATACCAGCCCCTACCAGCACATTGGCATCGATGTCAACTCCATCACGTCCGTGGCGACCGCGGACACACCGTGGATGAACAACCTCACGTCCCCTTCACCAAGGCCGCCACGATTAGCTACAATAACATGACCAAGAATTTAGCTGTTGACCTGCGCATCAACGGCATTGGTTACCGCGTCGACGCGACCGTCAACCTTACTCAAAGTTTGCCGGAGACAGTGGCGGTTGGATTCTCTGCATCAACGGGAACCTGTGTCGAGCTACACGAGCTCCAGTCGTGGTCCTTCAACTCCACACTCCAAGGACCCAAGGCGAAGGCGGTCACACCGGAGCCCTCGGCGAAACTACTAGTCCGAGTACTGCTAGTTCCTGTAGCATCTATCCTTGTCTGTGCTGCAGGTGTAGGTCTTCTCCTATGGAGAAAGATGTGTGCAAGAAATGCCGCCCAGCCACGCCAAGGGGCCGACAGCGAGGAATCCGATGAGCCAAACAACAGCGAGGCTGCCGCCGCCTTCGAAATGACCGTGGCTGGGCCAAGACGTTACCACTACCGTGATCTCGCCGCTGCAACCGATGGGTTTGCGGAGGAGAATTTGCTCGGGCGAGGGGGATTTGGCAGCGTGTACCAGGGCAGCCTCCCTGGTTATAGTGAGGACGAGGATGAAGGACAGCAGCAGGTAGCCATCAAGAAGTTCTCCTCAGAGTCGTCGTATCAGAGCCAGAAAGAGTTCGAGGCTGAGGTAATGATCATAGGCCGTCTTCGGCATCGCAATCTTGTGCGACCTGCTAGGCTGGTGTGATAGCCGCAGAGGTCTCTTGCTTGTCTACGAGCTCATACCCCAGGGAAGCCCGGATAAACACATCCATAGCACGGACAGAATCTTAAATTGGCCCGAGAGGTACAACATGTTGCATCCTGTCCTTGTTTTACAACTACGTACTAATTTGATCATGCTCAAAAAACGTAGTAATTTAATAACACTAATTATATATGTTTATAGCTCAAAAAACGTACTAATTTAATAACACTAATTTAATAGCACGGACAGAATCTTAAATTGGCCCTTTGCATCACACAACCATTGTGTCATGGGCATTAGGCCCTAGGATAACTAGACCTTGGCAATGGTGTTCATAGGCTTGATCTGTAGGGTTGGGGCGAGGTTTTACCCCTCAGCGCGCTGTTGTTGTTGAAGGAGGTGAGATTAAGAAGTATACATTGTTCTTGATTGATTCCTTTAAGATTTGATTACACTAGACTAAATAGGCACCGAGGCCAAGCCATGGTCCTGCTTCTTCTTCCTTGCGCAGAGTGCTCCCTGCCTCCCTGCCTTTCCTTTTCTGCATTGCCTATTCTTGGCACTTGATCTTGCATGACGCTGATTGTTCCCGGCCTTTCCTTTCCTCCTATTCTTGGAGCCGATTGCTCCTTGCCTTTCCTGCTGGTGCGGGTTGCATGGTCCACATGTTCACCGCACCCTACGGCGCCCCCACACGACATCTCTCCCTCCTTTCAGAGCAGCTCGCGCACGACACTACCGGAATCGGCCTATTTGCTGATGGCCGCGTAGTTTGCCGACGGCAAAGTGGTCAGCCATCGCCAAACTAAAGGCTTTGCCGATGGCAAGGTGCGCGGCCACCGGCAAACCGGTATTTGCCGACGGCCCAGCCATCGGCAAAGCACGGCCATGGGCAAAGCCATACTTTGCCGGTGGCCAGACCATCGGCAAACCTCGGCCATCTGCAAAGCCCTATTTCTGCCGATGGCCGGGCCACCGGCAAAGCCCGGCCATCGGCAAAATTGGCCCAGGGCCGACGCCGTCCGGTGCCGGCCGATGCCGTGCCTTTTGCCGATGGCCAAGCCGTCCGGCCATCGGCAAAGGGCCCTCTTTGCCGATGGCCACGGCCATCTGCAAACCAGGGCCACGTGGCTGCCTCTGGAGCTGCCGGGCCCACGAGCTTTGCCCATGGCCGGCCATCGGCAAACTATATTTGCCGACGGCCTTCCCAGGCCGTCGGCAAAGTTTGAATTTTTTTTTATTTTTTCTTCCAGTTTTTTTCTGGTAATTTCCTACACCAAATACAACCCACCTGCAAAAATTGGGACCATTTTGAGTTTTTTTGCTATATTTCGTGAATTATTTCTGTTTCTTTGCAATTTTCCGGCGACTCCAATTTTGAACTGCAGGTACATGAAATAATGGAACTTTTTGATTCGAAACATGGTATTCATGATGCTCGGAGTATGTTGAGGCCGTATCCAGGAGCTCGCATGAAATTACGACCATGTTGGCGTCATAACGTGGGGAGTCACATGCATGAAAAGTGTTTTTAAATTATATAAAATCTAAACGAAATCCGAAATTGACAAAACTTGACGAGTTGTGTGGCCATGGTATGCGGAGTCTGTGATAAAAATTTCAAAAAGTTTCGAGCAAGTTGTGACGTCGGATGGCCAAAACCCAGACATCTCCACATGTGATCACTTGTGATCACATGTGGAGATGTCCGGGTTTTGGCCATCCGACGTCACAACTTGCTTGAAATTTTTTGAAATTTTTATCACAGCCTCCGCATGCGATGGCGAGACAACTCATCAAGTTTCGTCGATTTTGGACTTCGTATGGATTTTATATAATTTAAAAACACTTTCCGCGCACGTAACTCCCCATGTTACGACGCCAACATGGTCGTAATTTCATGCGAGGTCCTAGATACGGCCTCAACATACTCGGGGAATCATGAATACCATCTTTCGAATTAAAATGTTCTATTATTTCATGTACCTGCAGTTCCAAAATTGGAGTCGTTGGAAAAATGCAAAGAAACAGAAATAATTAACGAAATATAGCTAAAAAGTTCAAAATTGTCCCAACTTTTGAAACTGGGATGTATTTGGTATAGGAAGCCACTAGAAAAAAATTGGGAAGAAAAAAACAAAAAAAATTCAAACTTTGCCGATGGCCGGGCCCAGGTGGCCATCGGCAAACCCGGTGGCCCAGGCCGGCACTGAGGCCGCCACGTGGCGCGGCTTTGCCGATGGTTAGGGCCGTCGGCAAAGCGCCTGACCTAAAACGGCTTAACGGGCCGGCCCATCTTCTCTCTCTCACTCCTCAGTCGCTCACCACCAGCGCCGATCCGCCGCCCCCGATCCGCCGATGCGCCGCCCCCGATCCGCCGCCGCCACTCCGGCCACCTCCACTCCGGCGAGCCCCACTCCCGCCGTCGCCGCTCCCGCGCACCCGCAGCCTGCTCCCGCGCCGTGCCCCACTCCCCGCTGCCGCCACCACCATCCCGCGTCGCCTCCAGTCGCCGGCCCGCCACCTCACCGGTCACCGGTGCGGCCCGAGCAGGCACCACCGCGCCACCTCCCAGCTCGCCGGCGTGGCCCTACCACGTGCCCCTACACCGCCACTCCTCGCCGCCCGGCCACGCAGCAGCTAGCCGGCGTGCCCCCCCGCCACCCCGCCGCCAATCTCGCCGGCGCGGCCCACCGCCACTGGGGCCGTCGGCTCCCTGCAGCCCCAGGCCCGCCGTCGCCCGGTTCCTGGCCGCCCCCATCCTGCCGCCCGAGCTTGTCCGGCCAGAGGGAGAAGGAGGAGGAGATCGGAGGAAGGAGGAAGAAAAGAAGAAGGGGCACAAGGGAGGAGAAAGGAGGAGGAAGGAGGAGGAAGAAGAAAGAGGAGGAGAAGGAGGTAGAGGAAGAAGAAGGAGAAGGGAGGAAGAAGAAGAAGGAGAAAGAGGAGGAAGAAGAAGGAGAAGAGAGGAGGAGGAGGAGAAGGGAGAAGGGAGAAGGAAGAAGGAGAAGGGAGGAGGGAGAAGGAAGAAGGAGAAGGAGAAGGGAGGAGGAGGCTTGGCCGCCGACCACTCCGGTCGTCATTGTTTCGCCCTCGATGTTCGGCCCCGTCGTCGTCCTTGTGCACCGCGTCGCTTGACTCCACCGCCACCCAAGGTATAACCCTTACCCTCGATTGTCGGCCTTCATGCCATGTATGTTGTTGATGACCTTCGTGTCGTATGTGTCGTTGACGGCCTTCGTGCCTTGTTTGTGGATGTGATGGCCATCGTGCCGCAAATGTGGACGCCGGCCTTCGAGCTGGTGGTTTTTCTTGCAGGTTTTGGAAACCTCCCCGTATAGGGGAGGTTATGCCAAAATTTTCAACTAATAGTGATGCCCTTTTTGTTTTGCAGAGAAGGACGTGTCGGAGGGGACCTTGATCGTGTACGTCCCGCCGACACCTCCACCTCCACCGTCGTCGATTCGGCTACGAGAGCAAGGTATATGAACCCTTCTCTTCTTGTCGGCCTTCGTGCCGTTGTGATGTTGGCCTTCGTGCCAATGTGGTTATCGGCCTTCGTGCCATGGTGGTTATTGGCCTTCGTGCCGTGGTGGTTGTTGGCCTTCGTGCCATGTTTTTTGCAGGTTTTGGAACCTCCCCGTGCAGGGGAGGTGCTACCAAAATTTTGAGTGGATACTAATCTTTTTTTTCTCCTTTTGTAGGAGGAGGACCTGTGGGGGGTACTCGGTGACGACGATCTTCTTCGTGGGCGTTGCGGGTCTTCCTGCACCGCGTCGACTCTCCTCCGGCCCGCTACCCGCCTCTGCGCCGCCACTGTAGGTATAAATCACCTCTTTGTCTTATAGTTGTTGTAAGTACATTGCGTAACCGAGTTAGGCATCTCCCGTCCGAAAGGGATTCGCAGTCGTTGGTATGCGGATCAGTGCATATCTACGACGGTGTCTCTTTTGGATTGTCCACGTTTTTTGGACAGCCCGAGGATGCGTAGAGGGGTTAGCTTCCATGTTCCGTCCCCGTCCGAGTCGGAGTTTCGGCAGCCCCTCCCCGTTGTTCTCCGGATACACACTCTCCCTGTCGGGACGTGTATCGGGAGGACAGCGGGGAGGTGCTGCCGAAATTCCATCTCGGACGGGAGCGGAGCATGGAAGCTAACCTCATCTACGCATCCTCGGGTGGGATTAGGACCTATCCTTCACCTATTAGATGGTAGGAACGCCTTGTAGATGCAGCTGTTGGTTCTATTACTCGCTTACGTTGGCGCATGATAGAGGATGGCTGATCGTGAGTGGATGTACACGGGGTTCAAAGACAAGACAGAGGAATGGGTAAAGGGAACCAGTCACTTCCTAGAGCAAGCATTTGGCCCAGCTGCTAAAGGGGCGATTCAGGTGTGGTGTCCCTGTAGCAAGTGTAAGAACGACAAAAAGAAAGAGAGGCGGCCAATGTACCATGATATTTGGAAGAACGGATACGTTCCAAACTATACCCGTTTGGATCCTCCATGGGGAACGCCAACGGCTTAGGGAGGCGGTGGTGAGACCGGACCTCGAGGGGTTTGATGCGAGATGCCGGAATGGCGAGACTTGCCGGCGGACGTTGATGAAGCGCTGTTCGTTCAAGGAATGGAGGTGGAGGAAGAAGATCCAGAGGAGACCGCAAAGGCGTACTACACCATGATGGAGGCGGCACAGCAGCCCCTTCACGCGAACACCCACATTTCTAAACTGGATGCCATTTCACGCCTAATAGGGTTGAAGTCGTCACTGGGCATCAGTCGAGAAGGTTTTGATCTCGTGTTGGCGACTGTTGGCGGGCTGCTTCCGGAGCTTCACTGCCTTCCGAAGAGCACGTACGAGTCACAGAGGCTCCTTCGAGCACTCAAGATGCCGTATGACCCGATCCAAGCTTGTAAGAACGGGTGTGTCCTGTTCCGGGGAGACCACGAGACAGCAACACACTGTCCGAAGTGCAAAGCCTCTAGGTACGTGGAGGTAGAAGGCAGTGATGGCAATAAGAAACAGTCTAAGATCCCCGAGATGGTCATACGGCACCTTCCTGTACTACCGAGGCTGCAACGGCAGTACATGACAGAGGAGTCCGCGAAACAAATGACGTGGCACAAGAATGGCAAAAGATACAGTGACAAGATGCAGCACCCAGCGGATGGTGATGTGTTGGCGGTCCTTATCGCACATTTTAGACCGCCAATAAGAATATAAAATCTATCCCAAACTTAGCAAATAGGACTTTACGCTAACATATTCCACGAGTTTCAGTGATTGTCGCTTGCAGGAAGGCAACTCCGGAAATGCACACAAATGGGCCAAGAAACATAAGAAAACCATGAATAAGAAGGTGGCCCATTTACCCGACAATCCTGGGTCTCAAACATGGGCCAAAAAGCCCAACATAAACCCAAGAGGTGGAAGACCAAAACACGATCCAACTTCATCTCGGGCTGGATGAGTGGGTCTCAGTAAACGGGCCATATCTCACTCATACGGACTCCGATTCAGGCAAACAAATATGCGTTGGAAAGCTATCGACGAGGCCCATACACTCACCAAATTTCAGCCCATTTGACCCAGGACCTGGCGCGGCCGCGCCAGGGGCGCGAGCGCGCCCGCCGGCTGCCAAACCGGACCCACTTTTGCAGGTCGGTGCATTAACTCGCTGGGAGGTCGGTTCTGGGGTGCGTCCAGGTGCATTGTACCTCAAACCGACATTGGGAGGTCGGTTTCCACCTTCCATGTTGGGATGGCACATTTGCAAGTAGCCCGCTCCTCTCTACATATAAAAGGGGCTCTTTTCTCTTCATTCACAATCAATCATTCAAGGGAGAAAGAGCCACCACAAGATGAAGATGTTAGAGCACCACTCCAAAGGGCTACGCCCTATTAGCTAGTTAGAGAGAAGAAAGCGAGATGTGAGGCGTGAGAGCGGGGAGTCGCCGGGCTTGTTGGCGCCTCCCCAACCTTGTACCTCTATGGGTATTCTACTTGGCTCCCTAACGGGATCTTGGCTAAGTGAGTATTCGTGGTTCTTATAGTCTTTTGTGTCTTGTGTTTAGTTGAGCTTTACCAAGCTTGTTCATGGGTTCATTGTCCGTCCTCGTGGCGGATGCTCTAGTAGAGGGCCCCTGATAAAGACGGGTCACCCTGATCGACGCTAGAGTAGTAGTCGCTAGCGTAGACGTGGTGTCTAGGCTAGAGGCTACCTTCGTTTACCTCGTATCTCGACGGTTGAGGTGGTAGGCGGAAGGTGGTGACAGCCCTGTCCGTCCCTTGTAATCCCACACGTTTGAGTGCGGCGTAGAGCTGTAGGCCGGGATCGCCTGGCAGACTAGGTGTGCTCCGGTGCCCGAAGTGAGCAAGTAGAAGTATTGTATCGCTAAGCTTAGGACCCAAAAGCTATAGGAATCCATCTTTACCCACCTTTCTATCTCTACCCTTGGGTTGTTCCTTGGACGAATTAGCTAGGAGAAATACCTCCGTTCCCTGTGGAAATTACGATACCCTGAATACTTCCGGTGAAGGCTACAACGGTACTTCCGTACGCTTGCGGATTCTCTCGCATATGTTAAGAAATACCAACAAGCTTTCGGCGCCGTTGCCTTGGGAACGGTTGCTATTTTCTTCGAACCTAGTTCGTCCTCGTATCTTTTTATAAAAAGAAAATATTTTATATTTCTTTTTATAAACCAAACACACTTTCTATCGATCCTACCACCATGAAGCCAATCCTAATTTGAAATCTTTTTGCTTCAAAAGGAGGAGTTCTTTGAGCCAAAATTCTTTTTCAAAAACCAGAATTTTTATCCATTTGTGAACTCCACCTAGGATTCAGAACCTGGTTCGGGCATAGCCTTTCTCGTCACGGGATGATGAAAATCATTTTAGACATCGCACGATTTTGAGGAAATGTGTTCATGCCTAAGCATTCCCGGCATAACACAATGAAATTCTTGTGTGGAAGTTGTTTTCGCTCTCCCTCAAATGGGGAGGCGAAGCAATGGATCACTAATGCCGTAGGAAGTTTGAATGGAGACTAGGGAGAACTTAAAGACAAGTTTTGTCTCACATTCTCCCTTACGCCCCATATCAACTCTCTACCAAGGGCAATCCTCGATTTCAAGCGGAGTGAGAAGGAACCCATAGGTGCAGGCTAGGCGAGGCTTACAATGTTAACACATACCAGCCTAGACTTGTCTTTACCTGATGACATGCATTTGCATATCTTTTGGGAATAGACATAGATGCTGCCCTATGCTTTGACATGACCATTGGAGGGTTGTTTTATGTAAAACCATGACGGAATAGAGGACAATCTTTGTTAACATCCTAGAGAAGCATGCTTCTCCCATCATAGAGCCTTAACCCCTCCACAAAAGGTCATGTCAAGCTTTGAGGAGCCCTTATCAATTGAATCTTTGCCCTTGCTAGATTCGATTGTTGAGCCCTCACCCGAACCATGAACACCAAAGGAAGGAATGTTTTATCCTTTGGAGTTTGCTATAAACATTCGAGGATTACGGCAGAACCTCGAGCATTTCATGGCACGTAAATCAAGCATTTATTTCTAAGGAAGTCTCCTCTAACAAGGAACATTCATGAGAATGGTTGTCGAAAGTGAAATGCTCTTCTAAAGCAATTTAGATTCTTTCACCTTCCACAACTATATTTTGTTCGTTAAATGAGACTCCCTTAGAAGCCCTACACAACCTCATAGTCGGGACTTTTATCATTTCCCTATAGAAACCCTTTTGGGAAGCATGTCGTTAGTCCCGGCTAACAAAAACTCTTCAAAAGTCCATCGGGGCTCATCGAGTGTATGGGACTGTGTTTAGGGCCATGCCATTTCAAATGAACGAACCGAGGTTTACATAGACCTTCATTTTTATGCCATCCTCGATGTTCAACTTCTCATAAGGCGCTCTTTGAAAATCTTGTGCAAAAAGAACTATCTCAAAAGAGCCCTGATGAGAAGTTGAGCGTTTTGCTTCTGCTAGCCTTATCTCTTGCCCCAGAGATCCAAAGGCAAAGCAAAGCTACCTGTTCAAGCAGGCAAGGTTCGAGCTTCCTTTTCATCTTTATGAAATGGAACGTCCACCTTCGCCCTTGCTCGAACAAGAGACATGTTCCTACGGCCATTCCTATGCCATGGACATGCCTGAAGCAACAACTCTAGAGTGAATCCGCTAACGAGCATGCTAAGGTCTCTTTTAAGACTCATGTTTCATGCTCGCCTTTGGGATCTCTAGTGTTTGTTCTGCTTCTGACCACGTGCTCCTACGAGAATCCCAACCACCTCTTAACACTTGTTTCAAAACTATTAAGAGGATGGTTGTGGATGACTATCATAAGCACTTTCAAATCTCGTAGTGGCACAATGGAACCAACCTTGCAAGCTTTAGCACCTTTGCCAAATGTTTGGTGGCCAACACCACCTTTGAGAGCTGCAAGATAAAATTCCTGCAGGTCCAGCTTAAGACCATAACTTAAGCACTGCCATGAGATACCCCGGATTACCTTTGAAAAAAAAAGCAAGGTCATGTTTTCAAGTAGTATGCACCCTCGGGTATTCCTGTTGCTAACCATCTCAGGTTGAGAAGAAAACGGGTCATACAACACTTGCAAACGAGGAGCGACATCAGTACAAGCCTTGATTCTCTTCGGCGCTGGAACACACTCACAAGGGGATCCTAACACTACACTTGGCTTTTACACAAAAGTCCAAGTGTGGGGGAGGGAAGTGAGAAGCCCATGTTCCACACGCACCAAGGGACACCGAAAAAAAATAATAATAAAGAGAGAGAAAAAGAAGAAAAAGAGAGAGAGAGAGAGAGAAAAATAATAGAAAAAAAGAGAGACATAAAAAAAAGAAGTAAGAAAGAGAGAAAAAAATAAGTGGTGCATTCAAGTTGATGTCAGCCTCACTTTGCTAAAAAAAAGAGAGGAGAAGAGAAAAGGCAAGGGTTCTCTCCTTCTCTGGACCTTTGCTACCATCAAGACCCATGGTCCATGCATACTAGCTATGTGTGACCTAGGGTTGGTACACACCGAGCTGAAATCCATGACGCCGTGGTGGCAAGCCAAAAATTTCCATCAAGATACGCTACCGGTGAGTACGCTCGGAGTAAAGCAAGGGTAATGTTCACTAACTTGTTTACACATACTTGTCTCCATGTGATCATACAAATTATTGCTTCTCGTGTTTATGTCATTTGCTCTTTGTTTGGGTGTGCTCACATGTGCACATGTGATGCATCCATAGGCTTTTTTAAATTAAGAGTGGTGCTTAGGTTAAAATTGCCTTCTTTGATCAAGTTTTGACAAGGTGTTGAAATTTGATTAATGAACTTGAGTTGTTGCCATAAGCAATAGGAAGTAATCTGTTATGGAGATAAATCAAGGTCTGTTTTACATTGCATCTTAATCTTGACCTTGTTTGAGTTACGAGCTGGTTGAGCAAATGAAAAAGAAAGATTTAAAAAAATTAAAAAAAAGGGGTTTATTTGATCAATAAAACTCTGGCTCCCTGGTTTTCCAACCGTAGAGCCCGTGTTTGTTTTTCTTTTGTTTTCTTCTTAAATAAAGCAGGTACAAGAATAAGTGTGGGGGAGATCTCTCGAACAATACTAACACATGCATTTGAGATCTCCCCAACACAATGCACAACATCAAGCAGACAAGAGGACAGAAGAAAAAGATTCAAGAGAAGAATGGTTGACCTTCTTGTTCAACCGAACTACTCTTTAATTCACTCTCTCATCTTCAGTGATGGTTTATGCAACTCTACCCTCACATCTCTAAAGTTTTGAAGTTTAAGATTTGTTACAATTAAAAAGACAAAAAATTTTCTCAGTGATATCCTTTGATACGATTTGCATACTCTTTATTCCTTGCTAATATGCCTATGCCTTGTGAACAAGTTATCATAGGGACCCCATGTTATCTAAGTAATTGGAGTATGTGATATAGCTGGATGATTTGAACCTTGCTTTGTTTATGAAGAACTTGGGATTTATTTTACAAAAAAAAACCAAAAATACAATAGCATGCTCCTCATTGATTATGAAATACCCACGAGCCATATGATTTATCTATAGTACAAACCCTTCATACGCTTGTTCGTACATTGAGTTCGGTCGGATCGTTATTACCGACGCGAGATTATGACCTTACACCCACGATTGAGATCCACTTGCACCCACCAAATAAAGTGTCAACTCTTACACTAAGAGTTGCGCACAAACATGCACCTCATCCACCAAAAATGCGAACTCTTACACTGAGAGTTGCGCACCAGTCCACCAAATAAAAATGTCGACTCTCACCCTCAGGGTTGCGCACTCCTTAGCTACCAAAAAATCTACTCCCCACATTCCATCATGATACCTCTCTCCTCTCCAATATTCTTCATAGAGAGTTATGGGCTATACTAATCAAAAAAAAAAAGAGACACATGAAGGTCCCAATTCTTGAAAAAAAAAGCTAGGGACACATAAAGGTCCCAAGACTTAGAAAAAAGATAGGGACACATGAAGGTCCCAAGGCTTAAAAAAAAGAAGAAAAAAAAAGATGGGGACACATGAAGGTCCCATGATTTTTCAAAAAAAAGGAAAGAAAAAAAGAGAAGAAAAAAAAAGAGAAAAAAATATAGAAAGAAAAAAAAGAGAGAGAGAACATAGATTTTTAGCATACCTCTCATAGCCCATACTCTCCCAAAAATTTCATTCCTCAATAAAGAGAGAATCATGATGCATGGAGTAGCCAAAAATACTACAAAGATTAGGAACCATTTTTTTTCCTCCCACACATTTGCACGTCTCAATCAAGGTGTATGGCTTAATCTCCGTATGGTTCGATCCTTGACCTTACAATATATGTGATATAAGTATGCCCACTTTACATACCTACCCAAAACTTCATTCTCAGCTTTTTAGTGGTAGGAAGAAGGCAAAACTCAAAATGCCTTTGGTGAGGTTATTATACACATTGAGCGATTGAGTGAATCATATGAGGAGCAAGGCTATCTTTTATTTTTATAAAACCATTCAAAAAAAAAACCAAGTTTCTGATATGACTGATGCAAGGGGATTTGAATCCATGTTGTTCCATTATTCAATTACCCAAGATAATGTGATAGACAATTCAAAAGTTCACAAGTGCAGGTGAAGCTTGGAATAACTTGTATGCAGGTTTTATATCAAAGAGATGTGCCCTCCTAGTCCTAAGCTTTACTCGAGGATGAGTAAAGAGTAAGTGTGGGGGATCTTGTTGGCGGTCCTTATCGCACATTTTAGACCGCCAATAAGAATATAAAATCTATCCCAAACTTAGCAAATAGGACTTTACGCTAACATATTCCATGAGTTTCGGTGATTGTCGCTTGCAGGAAGGCAACTCCGGAAATGCACACAAATGGACCAAGAAACATAAGAAAACCATGAATAAGAAGGTGGCCCATTTACCCGACAATCCTGGGTCTCAAACATGGGCCAAAAAGCCCAACATAAACCCAAGAGGTGGAAGACGAAAACACGATCCAACTTCATCTCGGGCTGGATGAGTGGGTCTCAGTAAACGGGCCATATCTCACTCATACGGACTCCGATTCAGGCAAACGAATATGCGTTGGAAAGCTATCGACGAGGCCCATCCACTCACCAAATTTCAGCCCATTTGGCCCAGGACCTGGCGCGGCCGCGCCAGGGGCGCGAGCGCGCCCCAGCGGCTGCCAAACTGGACCCACTTTTGCAGGTCGGTGCATTAACTCGCTGGGAGGTCGGTTCTGGGGTGCGTCCAGGTGCATTGTACCTCAAACTGACGTTGGGAGGTCGGTTTCCACCTTCCATGTTGGGATGGCACATTTGCATGTAACCCCCTCCTCTCCACATATAAAAGGGGCTCTTTTCTCTTCATTCACAATCAATCATTCAAGGGAGAAAGAGCCACCACAAGATGAAGATGTTAGAGCACCACTCCAAAGGGCTATGCCCTATTAGCAAGTTAGAGAGAAGAAAGCGAGATGTGAGGCATGAGAGCGGGGAGTCGCCGGGCTTGTTGGCGCCTCCCCAACCTTGTACCTCTATGGGTATTCTACTTGGCTCCCTAACGGGATCTTGGCTAAGTGAGTATTCGTGGTTCTTATAGTCTTTTGTGTCTTGTGTTTAGTTGAGCTTTACCAAGTTTGTTCATGGGTTCGTTGTCCGTCCTCGTGGCGGATGCTCTAGTAGAGGGCCCCTGATAAAGACGGGTCACCCTGATCAACGCTAGAGTAGTAGTCGCTAGTGTAGACGTGGTGTCTAGGCTAGAGGCTACCTTCGTTTGCCTCGTATCTCGACGGTTGAGGTGGTAGGCGGCGAGTGGTGGTGACAGCCTGTCCGTCCCTTGTAATCCCCACGTTTGAGTGCGGCGTAGAGCTCAGTAGGCGGGATCGCCCCGCGGACGTGTGTGCTCCGGTGCCCGAAGTGAGCAAGTAGAAGTATTGTATCGCTAAGCTTAGGACCCAAAAGCTATAGGAATCCATCTTTACCCACCTTTCTATCTCTACCCTTGGGTTGTTCCTTGGATGAATTAGCTAGGAGAAATACCTCCGTTCCCTGTGGAAATTATGATACCCTGAATACTTCCGGGTGAAGGCTACAACGGTACTTCCGTACGCTTGCGGATTCTCTGCATACGTTAAGAAATACCAACATGATGCATGGAAGCACTTCGATGCCATGAATCCTGGCAAGGCCGAGGAGGCTCAGAATGTACGCGTAGCGCTGGCAACAGATGGGTTCAACCCGTTTGGAATGATGGCGGCCCCATACACTTGTTGGCCAGTGTTCGTGATCCCCCTCAATCTTCCCCCCGGCGTCATGTTCGAACCCAAGAACGTGTTCTTGACGCTGATAATACCTGGACACCCGGGCAACAATATGGGCGTGTTCATGCGGCCAGTGTGGGATGAATTGCACAAAGCTTGGGAAGAGGGGGTACTGACGCACGACCGAGCTACAAAGATGAACTTCACGATGCATGTGTGGTACCAGTACTCAATGCATGACTTCCTGGCGTATGGCTTATTCAGCGCGTGGTGTGTTCACGGGAAGTTCCCTTGCCCAACATACAAGGCAGATGTGATGTTCACCTGGCTGGCCAAGGGTGGGAAGTATTCTTCTTTTGACAAACATCATCAATTCCTAGAGGAGGACCATGAACTGAGACGAGATAAAAAGCACTTCACGAAAGGTGTTCAAGTCACCGGCCCCATCCCTCAGGAAAAGAGCCCAGCTGACATCCTTGCACAGATAGAGGCTCTCAAAATTGATGAAGAGAATGGTGGTGGTTTTAAAGGATATGGTACCGACCACATGTGGACTCATATATAGGGCTTGACTAGGCTCCCCTACTACAAGGACCTTCTTCTTCCACACAACATCGATGTAATGCACACAGAAAAGAATGTCGCCGAGGCACTGTGGGCAACACTCATGGACATTGGCAAGAAGTCAAAGGACAACGTTAAGGCTAGACTGGACATTGAAACGATTTGCGATAGACCAAATCTAGTGATGAAGACCCCTGCGCCAGGCAAGAGACGGAAGAAGGGCCCGGCCGATTACATCCTGAAAAGGCCACATAGGAAGGAAGTACTGGAGTGGATGAAGACGCTAAGGTTCCCCCGATGGGTATGCGCGAATCCGAGCGAGGGAGTGAACGTGCAGACCGGCAAAGTCTTAGGGATGAAGAGTCATGACTTCCACATCCGGATTGAGCGGATCCTTCCTGCGATGACCCGGGGATACCTCCCCGAGCCAGTGTGGCGCGTCCTGGCAGAGTTGAGCTTTTTCTTCAGCTAGCTTTGTGCCAAGGAGTTGTCTCGGGGCATTTGTCTTGAACTGGAGAAGGTTGCACCTCTGTTGCTCTGCAAGTTGGAGATGATATTTCCACCCGGCTTCTTCCTGTCCATGCAGCATTTGATTTTGCACCTACCAAGGGAGGCACGGTTGGGGGGGCCCGTGCAGCACCGTTGGTGCTATCCAATTGAGAGGTGTCTAAAGCTTCTTCGAAAAAAGTGTAGAAATAAAGCCAAAATTGAGGCTTCCGTGGCAGAGGCATTCATTCTGGAGGAGGTGTCGATATTCACACAGGCGTACTATACCGAGGCACTTCACAGACCGCAAGATCCAACCCCTCGTTACAACATCGATGAGAATTCATGCACCCTCAGCCTTTTCAGAGGGGATCTCGGAAGAGCAGGCGCAGGGACCAACGTGTACTTGCTGCATGTTGAGTGGCACACTATCATGATGTACTTGTTGTTGAACCTTGACGAAACCCAAGATTATCAAGAGTAAGTTCTCGATGAGCTTGTTACATACGCCACCACTATCCTCCACCTATCGATCTGACCCCGGTTGTCTATTGTTTCTCCAGGGAATATATTAATGAACACCAGAGCGGCAGTATGGATCCTACTGAGGAAGAAAAAGACCATCTTCTCAGACATAATAAGCCCGATTTCGTCAATTGGTTATGTACAAAGGTACCATCCAACTAACCTCGTTCCCACTTTGAGATTCCACTTTGCTCCTATGAGCGAGTAATGTAACTATCTACTCCGTCCTAACCTTGCAGGCTAATTGTGATGCGGAAATGAGTCCTGCATTGAGATGTGGGCAAAGGCGCCGAGCGACATGTCAGGTCATTCGACGTTTATGACGTGAATGGCTATCGCTTTCGCACGAGAAGCTACGAACGTAAACGGGGCAACCTAAAAACCACGTGCGGCGGAGTTCGTACTCCGGCACAGATGGGAAGGACTATTACGGCATCGTCGAATAGATATTGGAGCTTGACTTTGGCAAAGACCTAGGTTGTAAGCCGTGGTATTCAAATGCCATTGGTTCGATCCCGAGTTCACGAAAAAGGACCTTAAGATTGGGCAAGTCAAAATCCGATGGGATTTCAAATATGGAGGAGACGATGTCTATATTGTGGCTAACCGAGACGCCACGCAAGTTTATTACCTTCCATGGGCAAACCAAAATGACAAGCGCCTTGCGGGTTGGAGCCTTGTGCAGATGGTATCGCCACGCGGTAAAGCGGCGGTCCCGAACGATGATGATTACAACTTTGACCCAAGGACAGATGAGTTCTATCAACCTGAGGGGCTAGAATGTAGGTTGGGACATTCTTTCGCTGATGGGTATGGAAGTAAACAACGACATCGATGAGGACGAGGGTGATGAGGTGCACGATGCTGAGGACTTACGAATCCTTGATGAATGGCAGATGCGACGCGATGTAGTTGTTGCGGATGATGTTGATAGTGATGACGACTTAAGAGAGCTCGACAATATTGATAGTGACGACGACAGTACTGATGATGACGACGAGCGCTCGCCAGCAATATTGCCTTTCGCGGAGATAATTTCTAATTCATGTAATACTATATTGTTATTAATATTACCTTGCAGTTATTAATATTACCTTGCAGTTATGTTTCTTTACAGGTACTTGTTATTAATACTAACTCTTTTAATCTTTGTCATTGCAGGCACTCGACAAAATGCCAGGCGGAGGGCGGCCACGACGAAACGTCACCTCGAAGTACATGGCGCCGGTCCACCAGGAGGAGGAGGAGGAGGAGCACGTGGTGGCCGACCCTCGCGAGGACGAGTACGAGGACGAGGAGCTTGAGGTGGAGCCGTCGACCAGTGGGGGTGTGAGGGCCCCCAGCGGAGACGCCGAGGGCAACGACGACCACCTCGGCTGCGGCGACGAGGAGACAGCGGGCGGCTCTACTTCCACAGCTTCAGCCAAGCCCTTCCAGCGCGGCCCTACCAGGCTCCCTAGCCACCTGCCAGTCACTGACGAGCGCCCGGTGATTCGGCCCGCGGGCAAGTAAGTAACCATTGTTGATTTCTCTACTTGTTCATATGACATTTTCAAATTCAAACTGCATACTAACAATTGTTGTTAATGACTCGTGCAGGGGCTGGAAAAAGGTGACAAGAAGGGGTTCTTCACGCTGTCCCACTAGCATCCAGGGCCTGCTGATTAAAAAGCACTTCCCTGGCTTGGTCCTCACCACCGAGGGTAACCACATCGTGCCCGAGAAATGGCACCACTTCTCCCTTGTCAAGGACGAAAATGACGAAGTCCTTGCTGACAAGATCAAGAGGGAGTTCTGGGTGAGTCTTTGCATTGCATCGCATATCTCAATACAATGGATTCGTTGGACTTTCTTCAAACAATGAAATGATGTTTGATGCCTGTGTGCAGTTGTACTTCCAGTTGGAGGAGGGGCAGGACCTCGGGCGGGCGTCGCGGCATCAGGACTTGGTGTGCGCTGACCGGCTGAAGGACATGTTCTACGAGGCGCGTACCCAGCCGTCATCGGCTACTACGCCAACATCAAGAAGGTGAAGGTAGATAAGGAGCAAGCCGGGAGATGATGTCTCAAGAGGAGACCGACCTCACCGAGGAGCGTACATGCGAGGTAATATCAAAAACTTAAGTAATTGTCGGGAAACATCCATTATGATTTCTTACATGACACATTCAATTCATTACCGGAATATCAAAAACTTGAATGTCATGCAGATGCCTCCGGGCTGGTGCAGCAGGTACGAGGACTGCTGGCTTGTAATTGTCAGAGGGTGGCGTACGCCGGCGGCGTACGATGAGCGCAGAGCACGTCGGGCGAAACGCAAGGCGGAGCTCGACCGATCAGGGGTCTCACACCACCAAGGGAGCCAGAACCTGCCAGAGTTCATGGACACATAGGTATGCTTCAGTTGATGCATTTGTTATAGCGCTCAATTGTCACTACTTGTAACCATGTTTGTGTTTTCCTCGCAGTCGACGTCGCATGGTGGTGAGCAAATCAACGAGTTCACGGGGTTCGCGCTTGCTCACATCGGCAAAGCGAAAGTGCCCACCACCGTGTACGGCTCGTCGCACGGCCGAGAAGTACACCAGCCCGGCGGTCTACGACAAGCTCACCAAGTACACCGCCGCAGCTTGAGAGCGCCATGGCGACACCTACGACCCCGCCACCGCGCCCCTGGACACTGACCTCCTGATGAGGATTGGAGGAGGGAAGCAGCACGGCCGGTACTACTTGGCCAACAGCGCCATCGACCCGTCCTCTGTTGAGACGCTGACCGAGATCCGCAGGAGAGACCGGGAAAGTGGGGGCGGATCGCAGATCCCCATAGCGCCTCGGCAGCCGAGCAGCGCGCAGATGATCATGAGTCTTCAGGTAAGTGGAGTTTCATGATGTAGCTTGCCTTCATGATGTAGCTTGCCTTCAAATAACATCAACCATGCTGGTGTAATATTGCAGTCCACGATCGAGGAGATGAAGGCCAGGGAGGCGCAGCGGGAGGCGGCCATTGAGGCGAGGATTGACGCGAGGATGGCGGAGCGGGATCGAGCCCATCAGGAGCAGGTGGTGGCACTGACGGCGCACTACCAGCGTCAATTGGCCATGATGTCAGGACACTTCGCGGCCCAGATCCCGGGAATGGAGGAGCCTCCTGCCTCGATCTACGCTCCACCACCGGTAGTTCCACTGCTTGGTGTACTGCCTCTTCCTGGATCTGATCGGGTGAGTACAATGCCTGTCGCTTTAGCTTGTCGCGTCAATTGGCCTTCGTGCCCATGTTTGGTGGTTGTTATCCTTCGTGCCCATGTTTGGTGGTTGTTGGCCTTCGTGCCCATGTTTGGCCTTCGTGCCATGTTTTTTGCAGGTTTTGGAACCTCCCCGTGCAGGGGAGGTGCTGCCGAAATTTTGCAGGGGAGTTGTACTAATTACATCACTTGTTCTTTGTGCAGGCACCGTCGGCGGGTCCGAACCCGACTTCAGGTGCTAGCCCTCCACCGGGAGCTTCTCCACAGGGTCCTTCTCCACCGCACGGCTGGACACCGTACCAGAGCTTCCCCACGCAGCCGTACGTCTGGGGTCCTCCACCACCGCAGGGGTACTCGTGGCCGCAGCACGCGCACTCCGGGCCTGCCGCCTTCCCTCCGCAGCAGGGGCACTCCGTGCCTACCGTGTTCCCTCAGCAGCAGGTCGGCCACTGGGCCGAGTTGGTCTCAGTGGGAGGAAGGTGCTGGGGGCTCTGGGACCCCCGGGGATGGCGCCTCTAGCTAGGTATACTTCGCCTTGTAGCTTGTGAGACATGTATGGATGACTATTGACATGTATGACTCTTTCGCTTGTGTATGGATGACTTGGATATGTTTGGATTGTTTTGGACATGTATCGATGCGTAAATGTGCTTAAAACCGTATTTTGTTGCTATATATGTGGGTTATATGGTATATATGTGATGCATGTGTTCAAATGTCATGTAAATGCAAAGAAAACAGAAAAAAGAAAGAAAAAAAAATTCCAGGTTTGCCGATGGCTAGCCGTCGGCAAACCCGGGATTATGCGTCGCAAATCCCCGGGTTTGCCGATGGCCTTGGCCATCGGCAACCGACCATAACTTTGCCGATGGCCTTGGCCATCGGCAAAGATATTTTTTTTTTTTTTTTGAAATTTTTTTGCCGATGGCCTCGGCCGTCGGCAAAGTTATTGCCGACGGCCGAGGCCATCGGCAAAAAAATTTCAAAAAAAATAAAAAAGACTTTGCCGATGGCCGCGCCCACGTCAGCCATCGGCAAAGCCGCCGTCAGCCTGACGGCGCGTCGGCTGACGTGGCGGGTTTGCCGATGGCCCACGTAGAGTCCATGGCCATCGGCAAACCTGGCTTTGCCGATGAAATTTTTGCCGACGGGGGTTTGCCGATGGCCACGTCAGACTGCCATCGGCAAACCCTTTGCCGATGGGAATCCTGTCTTTGCCGATGGCGGCCGGCCATCGGCAAAAAGCTCGATTCCGGTAGTGCGAGCTGCCGTAGACATGGAACTAAGGTTAAGCCTTTTACATTTCGGCTTACCTTTGTTATGTGAGACTAAAATATGAAATAAGGCTGGACTGCGACTCTGTCCTCCTGGATCCCATGGAAAGAGCCGAACCACTGGCTTCATATCGGATGAAGGGTGGAGGATGTACCGGCCGGCTCTTACGCTGGATCTGTCCAGCACCAAGGCAGGTGCCAGAATGACCATCCTTGGTCGCTTACTCATGGTGATGTGGCTCTACAAATACAGCAAGTGCCTTAGCTCCAATCTATATGCGTTAAATTGTGAGACTTCACGAGGTGCCAAAAAAAACCAATGTTTCTGATAGAGACGCTAAATTCATTTCCAAGTTCTGGAGAGCTTGCAGAGTGCTTTGGGAACGAGTGCGATACTTAGCATTGCTTTTCACCCTCAAATAGATGGCCAATCTGAGTGTACAATTCAAACATTGGAGGATATGTTAAGGTCATGTGTTCTTTCATGGAAAGGAAGTTAGGAGGATCATTTGCCTCTTGTGGAGTTTGCCTACAATAATAGTTACTATGCTAGCATTAAGTGTGCACCTTTTGAGGCCTTGTATGGAAGGAAGTGCAAGTCACCACTTTGTTGGGAAGCACCAGTTGAAAAGGTAGTTCTAAGACCAGATTGAGTTCTAAAGACGATAAAGCGTATCGCTAAAATCCAGCAACAAATGCTAGCTGCGCAGAGCAGGCAGAAAAGCTATGCTGATGTGAGAAGGCGGGATTTGAAATTTCAGGTTGGAGATCAAACACTTTTGAAGGTCTCTCCTAATAAAGGTGTAGTGAGATTTGAGGTTAAAAGAAAGCTTAACCCAAGTTATATTGGTCATTTTCCAATAGTGGAATGCGTTGGGAAGTTGGCTTACAGGTTGGAGCTACCCAATTACATGAATGGTGTGCATAATGCATTTCATGTTTCCATGTTGAGAAAATACCTTCGAGATTCAAAACAACATATGACCTTGGAACCATAAACCATCGAGGAAGACTTGACCTTTAAGGCACATCCTGTAACAATTATATTCTAGAGGAGTCTGATAAAGTATCATAATGAAAGATGCTCCAGATTTTTTTTTTTTTTTTTTTTTTTTTTTTTTTTTTTTGATCGGTCAACGGGGGGGAGAGAATCCCCACCTGATTTTCATTGATCATTTGGCTCTCGAAGCCTGATAGTACAAATACATGTTTAACAGGGTTTTCAGGCTTAGCTCTGCGCACATCGCACTGCCTGACGAAACGGAAAAACCGAAAAACACAAAGAGGAAACAAAGATCTCCCATGATAACAAAGTCGTACACCAATCAACACCACCACCAGCAGCTGAGCTCCGGCGACCTCCACTCCCATGGCGACTGTGGAGCTTTGAGTCAACTGACAGACGACAGCCGTGATTACAATGTCTTTAAGCACATCCAGGCCCCAATTGACGCCCGCCAACGCCCATTACCCAACCTTGGAGGGGAAAGATGGCAGCGGTGGAAACCACCCGGCATTTGATATTCTGCCCCCCATCTTGCTCCAGAATTTGAATATGCTTTGGACTAACAACGAGAAGTGACTGGGAAGCTCGAGTTGCACATGCAGGAGAAATACTCGGAATTCTTCTCATCAGGTGAGTAATAGGCCTCCTTGTTTCATTAGGTCTAATTCCCTTTAAGACTACTTAAAATAAAGAATTCGAGGACGAATTCTGTTGAAGGAGGGGACAATGTAATACCCTGATTTTTTTAAAATAAATAAATTAATCATGTTGATTCAGTGGAATAAAGATCGGATGAAAAGTTGAGCTTTTAAATCGTAAGAGCATGCTCCATCTCACAAAAGGAAAAAAAAAAAAAGGTCTTCACGGCATGTGTGTTTCTACCAGAAAAATTATACGACCATGGACAATGTAAAATGGTCCTTAAAACTCTTTTTTTTGATAAATCGACGGGAGGGGAGAGAATCCCCCACCTGATTATATTAATCTTGGCTCAAGAGTCCTTAAAACTCTCGACCAACGTGTGATGGTGTAGCTATAAATAGGGAATGCTCAATGCATGCTTTGGATGAAGATACGCACGCCTTGCATGGGAACAAATAAAAAAGGAACGGAGCAGCACTCTCCCTGCCACATCTCTTGATCTCCTGATCCGTTTCTATCGATGCCGCCACTTATCTTCGTCCTTGACCCGTTCCCATCGCGGCTGCCAATTGATATCGCCCTCACCCCTCCATTGTTTATTCTCCCAATCTCCCACACGCCGCTGCCTAATTCTGCCGCCGCCTCTGCTGGCCAGCCCGACTCCGTCATCATCGATCGGTGCTGTCCTAAGTCCAAGAGCAAAGGATCAAAGAACCAACTAGGAGCAGGGAGGGGAATAGAAAGGAGGATTTTGGGATTTCGCCCAACTCTCGGAATTTTTGTGATCTCCACAGCTAGGTAACCTCCACTACTCCCTATTGTTTGCTTATCATCTAGAGACGATGGTCAGATTGACGCCGATGTCGAAATTAGGGGTTGAATCTCTATGCAGTGTTTTCAATTATCAAATCTGACCATTGTCCGTACGGAATTAGACTTCTTGTCAATAACAACAGTTGTAAATATGGTTTTGTCTTTCAAATGGCCTTGATTTCACAGGATTTCGGTCAGCAGTTAGGGACAAATCGTCAAATTAGTGTAGCTGCCACAAGGTTTCAGATTCTGTACCGTAATCCGTTTAGTTATTATTATTTTTCGATCATAGAGTGCGAATCAGTAAAGTTAGTAATAACAAAAGTTTTAGGTCTCCTTTTTATCTTTCCAATGGCGCTGCTTTCACTCGAATCGGATAAACAGTTTAGGAGTAATGGCCAAAATGCTGCTGCCGTCCTGCCCGACAGATTTCTGTCTGCAGAATATTTCAACTAATTTTTCGATCTATTTACAAACTGAATTTTCTCTTGGCACTTAAACAAAAGTTGAAGTTGTAGGAAAGTTTGTGTAGATTTTTTAGAATGTATTTATTCACCCCTTTTGGATAAGAGATTTGAGAGTTATGATTAAATTTGTGGGAACTTAGAAACTCAACGATTTTTCTAAGAACATGTCACCTAGCGATTGAGAGATCGAGTGATAGGCTATTTTAAGTTTTTTATAAAATACATTTGTGAACATCGTGATCTAGTTTTGTTCATCAGGTTTGGGAGTTGTCGGTACCGAGTGTGTGACGCCAGATTCTCGCCGAAGTTAAGGCAAGTGCATGACGAACCTATGTGTGGGCTTGTGCCTGTTTGAGTTTTCAATCGATTCAATTGTTTCTTGTGCTATATTCCTATTCTATATGATTCAAGTTCCGAGTGTTCCATTGAATTCAATTCCTGTTCCGGTGGATCCGGATGTGCTAATTGGTCTTATCCTTTTCAAGTTTCCTGATTTCATTTACATTCAATTCCAGTGCCAGTTTATCCGAAAGTGCAATTTGGTTCTTATGTTCATGTTCCTGTGAGTAAGTGTTGGCCCCACTTACTCGGCTTTACCGGTAAATGCTAAGGATGTATTCAGGTGTTGTCCGTTTCAGACAAAAACTACTATTCAATTGATGTTCTAGTTATTCGTTCATGGATTCAGCATGAAATTCGCTCTTCCGGTTCTAATGGTACTTGCTAAGTGTTTTTACTCACCCTTGTGTTTTATTTGGTTTTTAGGTACCAAATGACTGCGTCATGCATGGGATAATTGGGAGTAGCACCTTCATGAGCACAAACATTTAGTTATTTATACTTCCTTAATTAACATAAGTTTTGCCGCTGTAATTGTTTAGTTAAAGCTCGTTTAAATGTTAGTTTGAGATGGTTGTTGCGGTTGTGAGTATCTCCATTTCACTAGAGTTGGGCTATGATACTTATGAATTTATCTTTACTTATATACATCATGCACGAATTGTGGTTTATTTGTCTAGTTTTAGGAGTGATGTGGCCGAAATTTTAAGTAATCTTTGGACTTAGTGATTCTAGGATGAGGGTAGCCCCTGGATGTGATTCTAACCCGGGTGTTACATTTCTGTAGGGTTGGGGCGAGTTTTTACCCCTCAGCGCCCTGTTGTTGTTGAAGGAGGTGAGATTAAGAAGTATACATTGTTCTTGATTGATTGCTTTAAGGTTCGATTACACTAGACTAAATAGGCACCAAGGCCAGGCCATGGTCCTGCTTCTTCTTCCTTGCGTAGAGTGCTCCTTGCCTCCCTGCCTTTCCTTTTCTGCATTGCCTATTCTTGGCACTTGATCTTGCATGGCGCTGATTATTCCCTGCCATTCCTTTCCTCCTATTCTTGGAGCCGATTGCTCCTTGCCTTTCCTGCTGGTGCGGGTTGCATGGTCCACATGTTGACCGCGCCCCTACGCCCCCCCCCCCCCCCCATGACATCTCTCCCTCCTTTCGGAGCAGCTCGCCCATGAGCTACCGTAGACACGGAACTAAGGTTAAGCCTTTTACATCTCGGCTTACCTTTGTTATGTGAGACTAAAATATGAAATAAATTTGGAACTAAAATATGAAATAATTTTAGACTACAACTATGTCCTCCTAGATCCCATGGAAAGAGTTGAACCGCTGGCTTCATGACAGGTGAAGAGTGGAGGATGTACCAGCCCACTCTTACATTGGATCCGTCCAGCACCAAGGCAGGTGCTAAAACAAATGAGACAACCATCATTTGCCGCGCAGAAAGGCCGCAAACCCAGATCTCTCCTTCAGCTAGAGCTCCATGAAGTACAGGTGAGACCCGGTGGTTGAGCGTGCATGCTTCGATTTGCTGCAGTGATAGGCTGAGCAGCATGCGGACCTTCCGCACCATCTGCCGGGCAAGGAAACCTCGCCATGCGGCTTCCAAGTGCACCGTTGTTTGCTCCTTAGATGATGGGCACGTGCTGACCCTTGAGATAGCAGCCACACGATTCTCCTCACGGAGAGACTGTGCCTGTCGGCATGCCAGGAGTCCACGTGCCGCTGCCTGTAGGCGTACTGCCGCCAGGCGTTCATGTTCTTCCGCCTTGAGCAACGCCTTTAGGTGATCCAACTGTTTGAACATATCAGCAAAGATGCGTGAAGTGTTGTTGGCAGCAGGGGACACATGATGGAGCATGTTGTGGCACAGGGGCGATTTGAAGCACAGGTGCAGGAGCTTGGTGAAGCGACGCCACGCCAGGGTGCCTTCATCCTCCTGTACTTGGAGGAACCACATTTGGGCGCCATCTTCCAAATTACGAGAAGCCATCCATACCTTTTCTTCCTCCATGATGTGCTCTTGGTGGAAGTAGAACTCGCATTGGTTGATGAAGGCTAGAGGATCAGATTTCCCATCAAATTTAGGAAAATCCGTGGAGGTAGTGGCCGCAATGAAGTTTACTGGTGGGGTGGTGGCTGATGAGGATCGCGTGGCTCCAAATACCAGGTTGTCATGGGCTTTAGGCCCTAGGATAAACCATGGCTATGGTGTTCGTAGCCTTGATCTGTAGGGTTGGGGCGAGGTTTTACCCCTCAGCTCCCCGTTGTTGTTGAAGGGGGTGAGATTATGAAGTATACATTGTTCTTGATTGATTGCTTTAAGGTTTGATTACACTAGACTAAATAGGCACCGAGGCTAGGCCATGGTCTTGCTTATTTTTCCTTGCGCAGAGTGCTCCCTACCTCCCTGCCAGCATGCGGACCTTCCGCACCATCCGCCGAGCAAGGAAACCTCGCCATGCGGCTTGCAGGCGCACCACTGTCTGCTCCTCAGCTGATGGGCACGTGCTGGCCCTTGAGACAAGAGCCACACGCTTCTCCTCATGGAGAGACTGTGCCTGTCGGCGTGCCAGGAGTCCATGTGCCGCTGCCTGTAGGCATACTGCCGCCAGGCGTTCTTGTTCCTCCACCTTGAGCAATGCCTTTAGGCGATCCAACTGTTTGAACATATCATCAAAGATGCGTGAAGTGCTGTTGGCAGCAGGGGACACATGATGGAGCATGTTGTGGCACGGGGGCGATTTGAAGCGGAGATGCAGGAGCTCGGTGAAGTAACACCACGCCGGGGTGCCTTCATCCTCCTGGACTTGGAGAAACCACATCTGGGCGCCATCTTCCAAATTACGAGAAGCCATCCATACCTTTTCTTCCTACATGATGCGCTCTCGGAGGAAGTGGAACTCACATTGGTTGATGAAGGCTAGAGGATCAGATTTCCCATCAAATTTAGGAAAACCCATGGTGGCTGATGAGGATGGCGTGGCTCTGAATACCAGGTTGTATGGGCATTAGGCCCTAGGATAACTAGACCCTGGCTATGGTGTTCATAGGCTTGATCTGTAGGGTTGGGGAGAGGTTTTACCCCTCAGCGCCCTATTGTTGTTGAAGGGGGTGAGATTAAGAAGTATACATTGTTCTTGATTAATTCCTTTAAGGTTTGATTACACTAGACTAAATAGGCACCGAGGCCAGGCCATGGTCCTGCTTCTTCTTCCTTGCGCAGAGTGCTCCCTGCCTCCCTGCCTTTCCTTTTCTGCATTGCCTATTCCTGGCACTTGATCTTGCATGGCGCTGATTATTCCCTGCCTTTCCTTTCCTCCTATTCTTGGAGCCAATTGCTCCTTGCCTTTCCTGCTGGTGCGGGTTGCATGGTCCACATGTTGACCGTACCCTACCCCCCCCCCCCCCCAACATGACACATTGCCTAAGCTATAGGACTGATGGCTCGCGATGTTTCTGAATTTTATGAGGCTATATACGTCGAAGGTCCTCAATGAATTAGTAATAGTAGGATTTTGCAAGAAAGCATTCATTGGTAGGCATTAACTAAAGTACAAACCTTTGGTGATATTTAAATTCAACATTAGGTACAAGATCATTTTGGGATTAGGCTCATCACTGCACTACCTTCACCGGGACTGGGACCAACGCGTTGTGCACGGTGACATCAAGCCGAGCAATATCATGCTTGACTCGTCCTACAACGCCAAGCTAGGAGACTTCGGTCTCGCTCGCCTCGGCGACCATGGCACCGGCCCACAGATGACGGACCTCGTCAAGGGCACCATGGGGTACATCGATCCAGAGTTCGTCAACACACACCGCCGGAGCACCGAGTCAGACATCTACAGCTTCGGTGTCGTCCTGCTCGAGGTCGTCTCCGGCCGGCCACCTGTGGACCGCTGGGATCCGTCTTTCTCGCTGCTCAAGTGGGTAGAGACCTTGTACTGCCAGGCCATCGGCCGCATCCTGGATGCTGCTGATGCGCTGCTGCGGGGAGACGACGAAGGCCACGACCGGCAGATGGTGCGCGCTCTGCTCGTGGGGCTCTGGTGCACGCAACGTGACCCCGAGCAGCGACCATCCATCGCCGAGGCCCTGCAGGCCCTGCAGTCCGAGCAGTGGAAGGTGCCGGTGCTCTCGTTACACGTGTACAGCAAGCTGGCGACGCCGCCATCTGCTGGCACGCTTGCCTCGACGGCCGTCGACCCTGGTGTCTCCGGCAGCTCCTTCTCTAGCGGCATCCGCTCGGCGGAAACCGCTGGCACGACGGCAGGCTCGTCGGAGGAATCGTCGTTTGCCAGCTTACCGGTGCTACCACCCCATTCTAGCTGCAAGTAATAATTCTTGTGTACTGTTCAAGCTTTGGTGTTGTTTGGTTAGCTGGCGATCGGATCACAACACTACTCGATTCCGTTAGACATTGTTTGTTTCACGTGTGGTGTAATAAGATTCCATGGAAATTGATACTGCTGTTCCGCACATCGATCGCATCAGTGTCAAAACAAGTGATTTGCTATATTTCAGATGCCTGAAATATAGTAGTTTTTCAGGCAACAGTCATGCTTCTAACTATTAAAATTCTCTCATGTGCAACATAGTGACTGCCAACAGTCACAGACTCACTGCCTGTGACCATCACCTGATTGTTCAGGTGCCTGAGAGGGAGGAAAAGTGTAGAAACATAGTTCATGGTACATATGTACACTCTCTTCTGAAAGAAAATAGATAGAATCTCAATGGTTTTCTAAGCTCTTATCCTTGCTTTAAACATCGAGCACACATGACAAATTGTACATTTTAGAGGGCTTTTCATATGCGCATAGATACTGGCTAGGCTGACTTTCGGAGAAGCTGGGACAAGGGCGGATCTAGCACATTAGGCCACCCATGATTTTTGAGCAGAGATACGTTGTTTCGAGGGCTCTACGGATTGTCGAGATGACAATTTCACAAGTTGTCGAGATGACAATTTTACGAGCTGGGCTTCCTTGCTCCTCCCCACTTCTCAGCCTAATGGCTCAAAAAGGTCCAATATTACATCAAGGCACCAAACAAGCCACACAGCCCACCTCCTTTGGACAGCCTTGAGCCTTTGATGCGACTCGTATCCTAACGTGTTACCTCGACATTTTCAGACTCCCGACTTGTTGCCTCTCCCTTCTCGTCTCTTCGACACTGCTACAGTCAGTTAGGCGAAAAGGAGGAAGAGCAAGTCTTCGGCGGCGTTTTCGCCGGTCTGCTTCTTCTCCGGCAGTCGGTTAGGCTTCAGAGAGCGAGATGGACCGGTGAATCGCCGTGCGGTTGTGAATAGACTAGGTAGTTCCCTATCTAGGTCTAAGGTCTACCGGGGAGGTGTGGCCTCCCTGTGACTTCCTCTTCCTGGCAGCGCCGTCGAAGCATTCGAGGCGGCGTCCCAGGGGATTAAGATTTCCATGTCCCTTCCACGCCCCTTTTGTGGTCTTCTCCGACGTCAATGGCAGGATTGGGGAAGAGGGGATCTGGTGAGTCCCCTATGTAGAGTTGGCGCTGTCGGATGACGGCAGCCCTTTTGTCAAGGTTATAGCGGTGGTGCGGCAAGTTGGAGGACGGATTGAGCTCGAGCTTCCTGCGGCACGTGTCGTCGGCAAGCTTCGTTGCAGGGTCGGAGGGGCTCGGGGTGCATCCCTGGACGATGCTCTCTCAACGGCGTCTTCATCCCGGCCTAGGCATCAGCTCAATTCAAAGCTTTGCAGTGATGGGGCTCCTCCAGATCCATGGGGCCATGGAGTCTTTCTCGATGGCGGCCAGATCATCGGTTCACAGTAGTGGTCGGCGGAAACTTTCTAGCGACTACGGGTAGCACGTACGGGCCCTGGATCTCAATGCATTTTCTATTTTTTTAGGGGCCTTTGTGCAAGATGGCTAGGACAACTGTCCATCTTTCCTTATACAACATATTTGTATTTGTATATGTATTTGTACGTTTTCCTTATCCAATAATACATGTATGTTTAATAAATAAAACATGTTGCTTCAATATATTATTATATATTGTTAGACACCAGCCATGTTTTATATCATTATTAATCCATTATAATATTGGTACTCTCACTATAATGTGGTTAATCCTAAACTCCTATAAAGCTAATGCCCACTATCTAATTCTCTAGCATATCATTATGCCATGTCATCAGCTTTCCCTCCACGTCATCCTGTAGTGCTCCACTAAGTACAGGCCCACCAAGTCACTAAGTATAAACACTAAATAAAACCCACTACAAAATCAATGATCCACAGTCTGCTAATAATATAAATTGTCCAACCTACCCACTAGAAAATAATGTCACTGTCCATCATATTATATAAGAAACGATCTATGAAAATGATTTCACTGTCCATCATATATACTATAGAGTATCACTAAATATTTCATAAAATTTGGTTTTATTTTATCAGCAATAGGTTTTGCGTTCTCTTTCATTTTTCTAAATATTATTCACATTCCTATATAGTGGTCTTGCATGCAAATCCTGCGGCAACGCGCGGGGGGTTCACCTAGTGTACCTCAATTAAGTATCCGGAGATTATGCTTGCTGGACTACCTAATTTTTGTTTAGCAGAGAATTGAGCAGTTTATTTTCTGAAAGAGTTGTATTTAAATTTATCTGCATTTTGTAGAAATAAAGAAGGCAATGTATCTAGTGCAAACCAACCTCTCCGTGCAAACCGTGCAAAGTTTAATCTAGGCCACATGATGTTGATCCAAGGGGCAGGGGGATTGGGTAATTTTGGGCATAACCGTCCGCTCCTAATCACACTTTTGCAAATCCCTCCTCCCACCTCTCCCACGCACCTCCTTGGATCAATATCATGTGGCTGTGATTAAAGTTTGCACGATTTGCACGAAGAGATTCGTTTGCACTAGATACGTAAAGAAAGTTCATTGCCTATTCTTGTATGAATTGTCCCCAAGTACTATTTGTTTGCATTTCCGTTTCACTTTTTTGTCGATGCTACTTCTTAGCATGTACTAGAATATCTCTAAATAAAACGTGTTGCTTCAATATATTATTATATATTGTTAGACACCAACCATGTTTTATATCATTATTAATCCATTATAATATTGGTACTCTCACTATAACGTGGTTAATGTACCTCGATTAAGTATCCTGAGATTATGCTTGCTGGACCACCTAATTTTTGTTTAGCAAAGAATGGAACAGTTTATTTTCTGAAAGAATTGCATTTAAATTTGTCCACATTTTGTAGAAATAAAGCAAGCTCATTGCCCATTCTTGTATGAATTGTCCCCACGTACTATTTGTTTGCATTTTCGTTTCACTTTTTTGTCGATGCTACCTCTTAGCATGTACTAGAATATCTCTAAAAGTATTTATTTCTTTGCAATTTTTTAGTGTTCGAGGGCAGATCGCCCAGGCCTTTATTAATAAAAGACCAACATCGTTACAGCTCAGAATTTGGTTCCATTATTTAGTCCTCCTGGACAAAATACAAAACGCCAGGCCTTGCCCAAAAGAAAGCAACTATCCTGACCAGAACATATCGACATCGAATCACCTCAACCTCTGATCACATTAAGAGAAAGATGCAAAGAGCGCCACCATGGAGAGTCAGACACCTCCATCAGGACCTCACCACTTGACTTCTGCTCAGCTCTGTCTTCCGGATCTGCTCTGTGATACTTCAAGTAATGCTCGGTCTTTGATAGGGAAGCCAGAAAATCTCTCCAGCGATTGTCTTGATGTTCTTGATGTATCCCTCCAACATTCTCCTCTTGTCGGATGGGCAGAGTATAAGCCAACTTGTTAAGAGCCCAGACACCCTGTAGAGAAGCATATCCACAGCCTCTGCAGCCAATTTTCTGAAAACGCAAGTCATTTCTAAGTTTCCAAATTGACCAAATCACAGTAGATGAGATCATATTCACAAGACAATTTCTCTTATTACTCAACCAAAACTTGCCTACATCAAAACATGCTACCACCAATGTCTCTACCTAAGATATCAGACATGACTTTCCAGCATTGTCTAGCTATAGCACACTCAAAGAAAAGATGATGTACAGACTCTAATTCTGCACAAAACAAACAGCTTTCATCTTTAACTTTCCTTCTTTTTGCCAGATTATCTCTGGTCAAAGCTTTGTTCTTTATTACTAACCACAGGAAAAATTGAACTCTAGGAGGAATCTTTAAAAGCCAAACAGCAGGCACATGAACAGGTTTAATTCCTCTGACGAAGTTAATAATTTTACACGGAGTTGAGAAGAATAGAAGAATATGTTCTAGAAGAAGTAAAACACCAAACCATTTCATCTGCTTCTTCAATGAACTGTATAAGAAAAGCTAGCTCTACAACTTCTAACCAAGCATTATGCATCTCTACGGAGACATTTCTCCTAAAAGTACACTTCAAGTTCACCCCATCCCAAAGCTCAGCTATAGACTTTCCTTTTTCATTCACAATCCTATAGAGGGGCCAAAATTGGATGGCAAAACTAGAAGGCCCTATCCAGTTATCTTCCCAAAATAGGATCTTCCTCCCATTCCCTACCTGCCATCTGTACCCCATCTTTGCAGCTTTAGCAGCCCACGTAAAACTTTGAAAAAACTAGAAGTTCCTGCAGTATTAGTCTGAAAAATTTTGGGTTTCTTAGTATCATTTCTATAATCTAACAACTCTTTTCAGAGTTTGTCCCTATCTTTGTTGTACCTTTTCAACCATGAAGCCAAAAGACTAATGTTTAAATCTCTAAGATTAGGCAAACCCAAACCTCCATGTTCCTTACACATAGACACTAGACCCTAGTAAGCTAAATGATATTTATGATTTTCTACAGTGTATTTTAGACTTCAAGAGCCCACTTTGGGAACAATTCAGTAGACTTATTGGTCTAAACTACTTCATGTTTGTAGCATCTCCTACTTTAGGAATTAAAGTAAGTAGGGCACAATTTATTCTATATAAATCTAACTTTCCTTTGTGAAAATCATCAAATAAAGCCACTAAATCAGACTTAATCAAGTCCCAAAATTTCTGATAGAACAAGAATGGAAGCCCATCAGGCCCTGGAGCTCCTTCAGGATAGCAACTAAACAAAGCTTCCTTAATCTCAGATACAGTAAAAGGAGCAGTCAAGGTCACATTTTCCTCCAAAGTGACTTTGTCCTGATCATCCCATTTCTTTGCAATTTTTAGCCCGAGAGGTGGGATCCTTGTGGTGGAAGGATATTCTAAGACTCGGTACTCTTTACAGGGGGATCGTGTCCTGCTCACTGGGGGATGGATTGATTGTTCTCTTTTTGAATGACTAGTATCGTGCCCGTGCGTTGCTATGGGTTGGCAAACTTTTGTATAAAAACACACGGATCGCACAATAAGATAACAATATTGTGAAATTAAATAACGATATTAAAGTGACATTTAATCTAAACTTATAAAGTTTGTGAAATTAACACGGTCACATAGATCGCGTCACAGGTTCATAAACTCTACTGTATATATTTTTTATTCGCCTAAGATAATGTTTTATATCTTCATGAAGATATCTCCGATATCCATTTATTTCGTGTGCCAACAAATCCACAAATAAGTTTTCATTATGGAGGTCTCAAGCATAGATGCAAGCCTATGGTACATATAATGCTCATTTCATAGTATCTTTTAGGTTCAGTTCACAGTAACAAATGGATGCATGAAAATGTCAAACAGAGCATTACAATGATTTGATTGAACCTACAACTTGTGAATCTTTTACCTTGACCTATAGGAATAGGAACATGAGTTTGGTCTCCATAGAAACTGAATGAACCATTGTTGAAATCAAGCTGTTGTATAAATCAAGTTACTGTGTCTGCCCTGCTATTGCATGCCTACAGTCGTGCTAGAACCAAAACCGTGCAAATTCTCAAATCCCTATTATACTAATCTAGTACTGTCTCATCGTGTAGTTTTTTTTTTTCAGCACATCGCAACTATAAACTTGTAGAAGAATGTTGAGAGATTTGAAGCAAGAAACCAAAAAAGAAAAAAAATAAACAGGGAATAATCTACCATCTAGTGATTAGTTGTTCCTCTGGCTGAGAAACAAAATAAAGAACCAAAAGAACAAAATGACTTCACATACCTCAACCAATGTGGAGATAACGGCCTTTCGAATTCCTGGCCACGTTCTTCCTAAACAAGGTCATTGAAGGAGTTATTCTCAATGCAGCAGTAGTAATAAGAAAAAAAAGATCATCTGTAAAATCAGCTTTGATGCTACTACATAAACTTAACTTCAGAGTAGCACTGCCTAAGTATAGGTAAAATCTCATTTCAAGTTGGTGATCACTAATTTTGTTTCATATGCAGCAGTAGTAAAAGAATTAATTATCCGCAAAAGAGAAGTTTCTTTGGGCTGATAGTGACATGGTACCTATAACAAGTGAAAAGTAATTACAGAAAAGGGCATTGCCACTTCTATGTAAACTGTAATTATAATATACAGATAGAAGCTAATTAATAAAGCAATCAAATAATCTATGCATCTAAATTTTAAACCAAAGTATTTCTGTAAATAAAGTATGTAGAAGGCATCATGTAACTAATCACAACATCCAGTCTAAATTTTTTAGACATTGCTTTCCTGACCACATGATGATTTGCTGGCCGGTGAAACCTGCCAACCGGCTTGTGTTGACTTGCTTCCTGCAATGTAAAATTACTCGACATATATATACTCATTGCTTTCCTGACCACATGATGACTTGCTGGCCGGTGAAACCTACCAACTGGCTTGTGTTGACTTGCTTCCTGCAATGTAAAATTACTCGACATATATAGTAACTGTGTTCATCTACTCTCTGAAATTACCTTGGAAAACCTAACAAAACTCACAAATCGTTTACATCACAAGTGTAATACTCCAATATTCTCACATGAATAAAGCAACGAGAAACCTAAAAGGGCGTCCATAAAAAACAGAGAATTTTCTCTGTGGTCCATGCAATGTTGTTGAAACAACTAACAGAAACAGCTCCTCAAATGTGCCCATGGTTTTATCCAACATACTACATCCAGATTCACAAACCAATGTCCATGATCTAACAATGTTTTTTATAATGTCATTTCTTTTCACTAATCTAACTTATTTGTTGCAAAATCCAAACTCTAACTGATGACTAATATACCACGGTCACGGATATGATTAATTTTTTCCAGTTGAACACATGAGCATTTTTCCACTTGAACACATGAGCATGATTAATCTATCACCAATTGAAGGAAGTAAAAAAGGTAAAACAATCACCATGAATTGGATTCCATCCATGCATCCGAACAGGTATTCATCTTCAAAGTACAAGTAAACATGTGTACAGGATAGATCCCACAATTCCAGATATGAACACCACGTAAATATTTCCATCTCCAAATAAAAGATCCGAACAGGTATTCGTCTAATCATCTTCACATACCTCACCGCGGCTGTGCTGGTACCTGCTGGTCGAGGCCGAGGAACGCAGGTTCGGGGATATGGCAGAAACGGCGGCGGCGGTGCCTTGGCGAGGTCATCCGATGGCAGGCTGTTCTTCCACGGGCTAGATCGGCCGGAGGGCCGCTCCTTCCTGCGCCGTCCAGCACCTCACCTGCGGACGGGGGCTGGGGAGTTCGTGCGTCATGGCGGCGGCAGGATGGCGAGGTCGTCCAGCGGCTCGTGGGCGCAGGCTGCTTTAGGTTCGCGTCGCAAGCGTCGTAACCAGAGGAGGACGAGGGGAATGCGATGTCCCCGGCAGGATCGCGGGCGCAGGCTGCGGAAGTTTTTTTGTGTGCGATGTTTTTTTTCACGGGCAGGAGGATGAGAGGAAGGCTACCGTGATTTGAGGGAGGCCAGGCGGGGCGCGATGGCAGAGGCTCCATGGGTCCCATGTGGCGGCCTATTTCTGGCGTGGGGAAAGATTTCGCAGGGGCAGGCAGATGGAAGTACAAATGAATTGTCGCACCAAAAAATTGTCCATTCTTTATTCTTTTTATTTGTGGGAGATCTTTGGGCTGATAGAGTTTTATTTTAAGATCTCCCTCGGCTGTTCTCTTTTGCCAAGAACGCTAGAGCCTCGATCGGTTAAGTTGATAATGTCTCAAACAGCTTTGGATGACATATTCAACTTACCTCTCTCGCCAGAAGCCCATAATGAACTTTTAGAGATTGGCTGCAGCACATCAACTATGATCCAATGGCAGTGGATGTCTGGGCTTTCCAAAGGGGTAATAGCAAATATTCCTCTCGGAAGTTCTATCAGCTTGCTTTCCAGCAGTTTAAAGCCCACGAAGTGTTTAGCTGGTCATGGAAATCTAGATGTACACCAAGAGTGAAGTTTTTGGTTCGCTCATTGTGCATTCTATGTGCAGGAAACTGTGAGGAAGATATTGACCATCTTTTTTTGATTGTGAATTTGCCAAGAGGTGCTGGACGGCTATAGGTATACAGTGGGTGTATCAATTGGTTTGTTTCAGAGACTTGCTTCTGCCAAGGCACACTGCAACCTGCCCTTCTTCACAGAGTTGGTGCTCACTGCTAGCTGGGAGCTTTGGAAGCTTAGAAATTAAAAGGTGTTCAATAGGAATAAATGCTACTTTTAGTCTCTGCTTCTTTAATTTTAAAAATCAGTGTTTGCTACTGCTACTGCTACTGGTTAGATGCAATGAGTTAGCTTTTGTTGTAAGTAACTCTCTATTGTTTTGTTAATTAAAATTCGAAATGTGCTGTGGGGATCTCTCCCACAGTTTTTCCCTGAAAAAGATAAACAACGTTCCACACTCAAATTTGTAGCATTGTGTTGCAGGTTATTAGTGGCTGCAAAAAAGAGTGCTTTCTAGGATTGAAACCATGATCTTTAGTCTTGCGTAACACATCTCTATCTGAATTATAAGTAACTACGGATGATATTTTTAATATTAACATTTTGTAAACTTGTATTGAATATTTTGACCAATAAATATAAAGTTTTAAATCTTGTCGAGCAATATAACTTCAGTATAGGGCATCTCAACATCTGAGATCGATGAAAAATTTCAATATTTGGATATTAGAATATGATAATTTAAAATGAATATTAGAGACTTTAAATGACTTTAAATAAAAAACTGGTTAACTGCAAAGGTATTTTTCACACCGACCACTACAAAATAGTACTCCCTCGGTCCCAAATTATAGTCATTCTAACATTCTTGGAGAGTCAAACAATCTTGATCAAAACTATATAGAGGGAGAACTATAGAGATTTTATGATATCAAATAAGTACACTACGAAATTATAATTAATGAAAAATTCAATAATACTTATACTTATTTAGTATTATAAATGTTATTATTTTATTATATAAATTTTATCAAACTTAAGATGTATTGACTCTTAAAAAGTTGGAATGACTTATAATTTGGCACGGAGGGAGTATTGATCATGTCAACATTTAGTGTCATTTGGATACCTTAAATTTCGAACATCAAAATCTAAGAACTTCAACCACATTGTGCAATCCAAGTGACTTCAAATAAAAAGTTTGTCAACTATAGAGTTGTAGATTTTATTGAGAACTAAAAATTTTGTGCAGACCATGTCAACATTCAAAACCATTCAAAATTATATAATTAAACTTCAAAGTTTGAGCTACACTATAAAATTATACATAACACCAATCTCTACAATTTTAATATAGTAGCCCTTATCTGATTTTATATGAAAAAATGCAATATTTTTTACAACTATTTTGAGAGGCATCACATTAGAATGCCCACATCTTTTAGTGCCCATTTTCAGATGTAGGCATCTTAAAAAGTCCATGTCTGTTAATCAATTAACAGAGGTTGGTGCCCTAAGAGGACTGCCTCTATAGATTGTCCATTAACACAGACGATCTCTAAATCCTTTAGATGTCCACCTCGGTAAAATGATTAATAATGGTAGTGTTGACACTCAAAAATATCCAAGGGTAAAAAATGACTATTTTGGTGAGATGTCAAAAGTGGAAACGGACTTCACCATTGTGTTCCTCTTGTCAAGACGATTGAAAAACATGTATGCAATATCCAATTTGAAGATAGGATGTGAGAGTTATGCTCCCAAGGAGTCTGCACGTGCTGCAGGTACTACCGGTCCGTGCAGACCGGTACTACCAGTCTGCGCAGACTTTTGCGCAGACAGGTACTACCGGTCCGAGAGCGGTGCTACCGGTCCGAGACCGGTACTACCGGTCTGCGCAAGCTTCCGGAGCAGTTTTGCGCAAAAGGGTGCGACCGATCCTCCACCGGTACTACCGGTTTTACCATACCGGTACTACCAGTAATGCTCGTTCCGAATCTAACTTCCAAATCTCCAACCGATCTTTTTCTAAATCGGTTTTGGGTTAGTTTTAGACGTGGGAAACTTGGAGATTATGCCTTGGAGATGTTTTCTACTGGGATAAGACCACCCCCTCTATAAATACAAGAGGATCATGGCCGATTGATCCTATCCAATCAATCGACACAAAAACCAATCTATCAACTCCTTTACCCTAATTCCTCTCTTCTCCACCTATCCTTCTTCTTCGTCGCCGCTGCAATGGATAGGGAATCGACGACGACGTGGCTCTAGAGCGGTCAGGTCGGCTAGGGCAGCCCATAGCTGCTGCACGCCAACACGGGGTCCGTCCCGAGCGTGTGGGGTTTCGGGTTTCAAGAGACTTCGCTGGCGTGTCTTGCGTATCGCGCTCCCGGCGAGGCTCCTCTGGCGACGTGTCTTGCGTATCGCACTCATCGTCGAAGGCACAAGGTCCAGGTGTGGACATCCCATAGGCTTCAGCCGATCTCCAATTCGGCTTGGCCCTACATCGAGCGATCTAGCTCCTTATCAGGTGTGTGACCAAATTAAGCGTCAACACACTTTTTGGCGACTCCGCTGGGGACGATTGGTTCGGCTATCGCATATAGCCGATCTTTCGGACCTAGCCTATCCGTTGATTTCATTATATCCTTTTGTGCTCACCATTACCGTTGCATCTAGCACAAAAGGCCGATCGCATCCGATTCTGACCTCCTGTGATTTTGCTTGCAATTTTGCAACAAGTTGTGCTATTTATTGAAAATTTCAGCAAGGAGGTCGAGTATAAATCATGGAGTACCGGGGTGCTGCGTCTCAAGGTTGCTATAATTACCCCGAGGTACAACTTGCAAATGCATCTTATGGCTTGAACAATCATGTTGCAAGTTCTTTTGACTCTCATATTGATGTTGTTGGTTCATCGGCTATAAGCTCACGGTATGACATGCCGATGAATGAGGGAACTAGTTATGACAATGCAAATTATTTAACTAATTGTTCTCCAAATTCAGCATCATATACAAGTGCAAATGCTCATAATTCGGCTTCACGTGTTACTACTAACCATAGCTGAATCAATAAAAATTCAGCAATAATTGAGATTCTTGTCAGGCCTGTAATTATTGCTAGTATAAAGAGAATTGGAATTGATGAAAATTCTTCTTTTCTTTATTGTTTCATTAAGGGGCAATCTGAATTTGGTGATGAAAGAAAATTTGATGCTCCTATTACTATTTCGGCTCATATTGCACATACTAGCAGATCGGCCTTTGAATTAAGTCAATCTCAATATAAGAGGCTGTTCTATTATTATTTTGATCATGATCACAGGTTGATTACAAAAAGTCAATCGAAATTGGTCTCTTCGGCACCTGAAACCGATAAGACCAATTTAGGAGATATTGACACTATTTTTCCAGCCACATACGCACAAAATTCGGTTTGCACTTCTCAAACCAATAGTAGGACAGCAGCACCATATGTTAATTTGGCTTCATATGTTGCTCCCAACTCAAGCCGAATCAATGAAAGGCGGGCAAACACTCATACTCATGAATCAGCTCCATATGTTTCTAGCAACTCAAGTGAATTTGAAAATATAATGTTAAAGCTAAAAAGAAGTCTTGCAGAGCACAGCAAAGGTATAATTCAAAGGTTAGAGAGTATGAGCAAGAAGCCGATTACATCTAAGTCATCGGCCATGAGTATGAAAGAGAGTGTTGATTCAGATGTGAGCAAAGAAAAGCATGGAGGAGGTGCACATTCATTACCTTGTAGCAAGGCACTTTCTATGGCTGAAACTTTAGAGGTAAATAATCCGGCCATCTTGATCCGGCCGGGGCAAGCCGATTCCACCATTGGAAAGAATGTGATAATCAGCAAGCCAAGAGAACCAAAGAAAGGAAAGCAAGTCTTAGATCGTGAGGTTGTGCTAGAAAAGTCCAATGACAATCGGGAGAATCTCAAGATCACTATCAAGTCTTCTAGGCTTGGGGGGCAAGCCCAAACTCCCGTGAACAAGCAAAAATCAATTGGTAACACCATTATGCAAAAGATGGTGATTAGGCCGACTTTAAAAGTCGGCCAAACCGATTTTATTGTTGGAAGACAGAAAAAATCAGCAAAACCGATTTCTCAAATCGGTCAAGCTAATTATAAACAAAGAACGCAGCACATGTGCAAAGGTGGAGTGCTGGGTTCTTACCCATTAAATTATCAAAATCATGGGAAGATGCCTATTGGTTTCACTAAGAATGGGCAGCGATATGTTCCCCATGGCCGATTGAACTATAGACAATCGAGCCCCAACAAGGCAAGACCGATTGAGCCGGTTTCATGTAAACTTGCTAATCAGGTCCAACAAAAAGCCAATGAGCAAGCTGTTGCCAAAATTGGTTTTATAGGTGCTCCAATAAAAGAAAATGATGGACCGATTGTCATTGATAATCTGGACCAATCAGATGTGGAGAAGATGCCAAAGGGTGCTGATGTTAATGACACATCGGCTCCCAAAAATCTTCCAACCGCCATGGTGCCCTCCAGGTTTATCAAGGACGCAAAAGCGCAAACTTCAGTGTGCTCGTTGCGTGAAGCTTAACCAAGAAGGGGCTACAAAGGAACGAGCCACACCGACTGCATCTGTTATAGTGCCTGCCCATGAGACTTTGGTTGATTCGGCTATTGTTGATCTTGTTCTTGAACATGTTGAAGATCAGAATAATTGTATACCTCAAGATGCTATTTTCCAGAAGCCAGCAAGCCGTGTAAATCACCTCAGGGCATTGTATGTGATAGGCTACATCAATGGCAGTTTGGTCAACAACATGTTGGTGGATACTGGAGCTAGTGTGAATCTAATGTCATATTCGCTTTATAAAAAGCTTGGTGGATCTGATGAGGAACTAATTAAAACTAAGAGGAGGATTAGAGGTATTGAAGGAAGAGAACCCATTCTAGTCAAGGGACTTGCTTCAATGAAGCTCACCATTGGTAGCAAAACATTGGCCACCATCTTCTCTATTGTAGAGGTGCAAGGAAGCTACAAATTGATTCTTGGGCGTGAATGGATTCATGGCAATCAATGTGTACCTTCTAGTTTGCACCAGTTCCTCATTCAGTGGGTGGATAACAAAGTTGAGACTGTTCATGCAGACCTGTTTAGCTATGCCATGGTCGATGCCCCTTTGCTTGGGGGGCATGGTGATATGAATTGCTTGTCAGGGAGAGATCTTACTGGTTTTGGGTCAATAGGGGAAGCTATATTCCAATCTCTCTAGAGCCGATCAATGATCGGCTCCATATCATCATATTGTATAAATTCTGCTTGAATAGGAACTACGTCGGCCAACCTATGTGAGCAAGTTGATATTGGATTTATACTATGGCCGACGCATGTTGAACAAAATTTAGAAGCTGATTATAAATTGAGTTAATCGAGCTTCTCAAAGATTCTTTATCAACACTACCACAGGTTCTTCGTGCATCTTGGAGTGGAGCTTCATTCACTTTATATGTATTATCACCGAAAAAGGTGCATCGGTGCTGCATTGACTCAAGAAGACAGGAGAAAAAGATGTGTTCCATTCTATTGATTGATGTCTTCTTGATCCCAATACAAGGTATGCCCATATTTTAAAATATATGCTTGTCACTGTACTACGCTTGTGCTAAGAAGAGACATTATCTTATGGGCAAGTACATGTGTCATTGCAAGCCAAGCCAATGTGATAAAGCTCATGTTATATCGATTAATCCTCATTGTTAGGACAGGCAAGGGGGCATACGCTTTTGCTGAATATGGCTTGATTTTTTGAGCTATTAAAAAATTTAAAGGTCAAGTCATTGCTGATTTTAATCGTTGAGCATGGAATTGATTTAGGATATGAGATCAATTACCTATTTGTTACCCATGGAGGCTTTGCCCCAATATCCATGCCGAATGAGGTTCCTTTATTCGGCTTGGGAATATTGCACTCCATGCGGGTAAAACATGTTGAGGCCAATGGTGATTTCTTGATGATGGTTTAGCAAGTGGCTAGTAAGATTTAACATTTAAAAGAGATAACTATTTGATATTCATCATGATATATGCCTCTACGCTAATGCATTGACCGAATTTTGAATTCGGCATATTCCAAGGCATGAAAATCAAAAGGCTAACATGCTAGCTCAACAAGCATCAGGCTTTGACGTCGGTGGGCGTAATTTTTATATTCAAGAAAAGCCGATGCATCAAGATATTAATTTTTTCTATGTAGGCACAAATAAATTGGCTCACCCGATTTGTAATAGTCGGCTTAACCAATTCTTCCGAGGCAGATGACGCTGATTTGCCCGATAATGTCCCAAATTGGTCTAGTTCAGGTTTCTAGTAATTCTAGTATCGATTTGGAGGATTGGAGGACTCCCTTGATGATATATTTGCAGGATCCTAGTGCAAAAGTTGATAAGAGCATCCGAAGAAGTGCATTCAAATATACTTTGCATCACGGTGAGCTCTATCGAATAACGGCTGATGATTTGTTGCTCAAGTGCCTAGGATCCGATCAAGTGAGAGTGGCTATGGGAGAAGTCCATGAAGGAGTTTGTGGTACGCATCAATCGACTCCTAAGATGAAGTGGTTGTTGAGAAGGGCTGGTTTCTATTGGCTCACTATGATAGCCGATTGTTTTTGCTACTACAAAGGTGGTGAAGAGTGCCAACGCTTCGGGAATATTCAGATGGTGCCTGCTTCAGAGCTCCATCCTACCATGAAGCCGTGGGCGTTCAGAGGTTGGGGGCTTGACTTTATTGGCCAAATCCACCCCCCGTCTTCAAAGGGGCACAGGTTCGTCTTGGTTGCCACGAATTATTTCACTAAATGGTGTGAGGCGGTACCTTTGAAAAATATGACACATAAGGAGGTGATTGAGTTTATTACAGAAAATATTATTCATAGATTCGGCATCCCTCAAACATTTTATACGGATCAAGGGACATCCTTTATGTCCAAAGAGGTGAGGGCTTTTGCCGAATCATATAAAATCAAGATTGTTAATTCATCTCCGTACTATGCTCAAGCTAATGGCCAAGCTGAAGCTAGTAACAAAACCTTGATCAAGCTCATTAAGAAGAGGATTGAAGAGACCCCAAAGAGGTGGCATGAAGTCTTGTCTGAAGCTTTGTGGGCGTATCGCATATCAAAGCATGGGGCTACTAAGGTTACTCCTTTTGAGTTGGTTTATGGCCAAGAAGCTATGTTGCCTGTTGAAGTGAACTTGAGTGCATTCAGATTTGCTAAACAAAATGATCTATCCGCTGTGGTGTACCATGATCTCATGATGGACAATATAGATGAAGTGACCGACAAGAGGTTGAAAGCTCTAAAGGAGATTGAAAAGGACAAGATGCGTGTTGCAAGGGCCTATAATAAGAAGGTGAAAAGCAAATCGTTCCAAGTGGGAGATTTAGTGTGGAAAACCATGCTACCTATTGGATCGAAGAGCGGTCAGTTTGGCAAGTGGTCTCCTAATTGGGAGGGTCCTTTGAGAGTGATCAAGGTGATACGCGGGAATTCCTATGTGCTAGAGACAATTAAAGGAGAATGTCTCATAAAGGCAATCAACGGGAGGTTTCTTAAAAAATATTTTCCAAGTGTTTGGCAAGAAGCCTAGAGTGCTCTTCTAAACAATGGCCGATACATGTATCGCTCTTAGAATAAAAATGGCCGATGTATACATCGCCCTTAGTCGCTGGCCAGCCGATGTGATGGGTATCGTTGCTGACCGGTTACAGGTTAAGAGATGTTTTCAGGTTCAACGCCATATTCACCTGAAAATAGGGGGCATGTGTTGACATTCAAAAATGTCCAAGGGTAAAAATGACTATTTTGGTGAGTTGTCAAAAGTGGAAATGGACTTCACCATTGTGTTCCTCTCGTCGAGACGATTGAAAAACATATATGAAATGTCCAATTTGATGATCGGATGTGAGAGTTATGCTCCCGAGGAGTCTGCACATGCTGCAGGTACTACCGGTCCGTGCAGACCGGTACTACCGGTCTGCGCAGACTTTTGCGCAGATAGGTACTACCGGTCCGAGAGCGGTACTACCGGTCCGAGCGATCTAGCTCCTTATCAGGTGTGTGACCAAATTAAGCGTTAACAGGTAGGCATTTGCTTGAGATATGTCTAACCGTTTCTGCTGGCATGTACTAAAATTGTCCGGCTGTGCTAATCAGGGGCCTTGCCTCCTAAAATCCTTTTTAAATTAGTGTTTAGTGTCATTTGGTATTAAGAAATGGTATTGTCCGCCTCTCCAATAATCTTGTTTCTGAACTTGAGCAATGGCATGCTGAGTTATTGATGATAGGCTCATATGTATATCATGTCCTTGTGATTTATGAGATAGTGTACAATCATCTTTTTTAAATTTAAACATGATGATGAGATGATCAATGTAGCCTCTGAAAAAAAGTAAAAAACAGAGAAATTGCTATTCATGCTACTGATGCAACGCACAGCACAGAGGAGAGCTGAGTAGCTAACACACCAGTTGTTACAAGCCAGACGCTAGCTGTTCACCCAACAAATAACATTTTCCAAATGTAAAAACACGGTAGTAGTCCTATGCACAACAAACTACAAGCATAAGCGCTTTACACCAGAAAAAAATACATTACACCCAAACAAGACCCTTATCACTGCCAGATGGTATTGCAGTGTGCATAGATGACTCAGCTGGTATGGATGAGCCAGTAGGCATATGTCTAACGTGGCAGATCAGCAGTTGCAAGAAATTCTTGCTCCAAGCTGTAGAAGTTTTTGCTACTTTGGCGTGCTGTAGATTTAGATTTCTTCCCAAAATCAATGGCTGGTAACTCATAGCTATCTATACCACTTTTTGTAAGCAAGGGGTGCCTTTCTTCATCATTTCTGGCAGTAGCTTGACTCGACTCTGCTCTTTTTGTCCTCAAAAATTGCAGTGCCATCTCGACTTGCTTCATAGTAGGTCTTCGGTTACCTTGGAGTCTGACACACTTCTCCACAAGCGTTGCAACACAATTTATTTCTTCTTCAGACGCTTCCTCAAGAACCTGAGGAGCTACTATCTGTGTAACAGGCCTAACCTTGATCTCCCAAAGAAAATAGTTAGACAAGTTTTGCTTTGTGCCTGACTCACTTGTAATAATAGGCTCCTTTCTTACAAGCAATTCCAAGAGTACCACACCAAAACTATAGACATCACTCTTTTCATTTAATTGCCCAGTATGATAATATTCTGGATCTAGGTACCCAAATGTGCCTTGGACATTAGTAACAATATGTGTTTGATCAATTGGAACCAATCTTGAAGCACCAAAATCTGACACTTTAGCATTGTAGTTTGAATCAAGGAGAATGTTGGATGACTTAACATCACGATGGAAAACTGATACTGAGGCTGCAGAATGGAGATAACAAAGAGCCCCAGCAGCCTCAGCAGCAATGCGGAGGGAGTTATCCCATGACAAAACTAATTTGTTGCTTGAATCACCATGGAGGACCTCATATAGTGAACCATTAAGTATAAAATCATACACCAATAGTGGGACCTCGGTCTCAAGACAACATCCAAACAGCTTAACAATATTCCTATGATTTATCTGAGAAAGAATTGCAACCTCATTGATGAACTGATTAATCTCGCCATCCTCAATGATCTTAGATCGTTTTATTGCAACCACACGTTGGTCTGATAAGATACCTTTGTAAACCATACCATGTCCTCCATGGCCTAGTATACGTGTGGAATCAAAGTTATTTGTAGCCTTTTCAAGCTCCTCCAATGAGAAAATCTTTGTTGTCTTGTCACTTGCATTTTCATCGGATAATATTAGTTGTTCCAAAAGTAGACCTTGGTTTCTGTGGAAATAAATCCTTCGTTGTCGCTTTTGGATATTTCTTTTCCATTGACGAGTGACGTATATTGCACATATACTAAGAAGAAGAACAGAAAAACCACTGCTCAGTCCGATTATGATACCTGAAATGAACTCGTCGGTTCAATTCCTTTTCACCATAAAGTAACTATAATAGATTTACTTCTTACCTAAGAGAGCATTCTGATGTTTCAGCGATGAGCACTGCAATAAGATTGGATCATATACTGTCTTTGCTGGGCATGGGGTACAGTTGAAGCTTCCTATAATATTGTGGCATATTCCATGACATCTGTTTGGTTGACTACACTCATCAACATCTGCAAAGGAACCGCATGCACCTTTTTTATATTTCCGATAATGCAAAAACAAAATTTCCATGTTTTTCTTTCAGATTAACAAATGCCACACAAAATTAACTACTCACCATCCACCCCCTCAATTTACTGATTTTGCATACAAACCTTTTTTATACAACGCCTTTCACAATAACTAAGATGATTAACTAAAAGTTTGTATTTAGTAATCACCAAATCAGTAATCCGGATGATGCAAATACATAATCCTTATGCATGGAAGTTTGTGATTTAAATACAAGTGGCGGAGCTTGAAGTTAATTCAAGGTGGGGTCAATAATATTAAAGTCTTTGTGCTGTGCAAATCTCTGTTACTTGCTAAGCATGTGGGGGGGGGGGGGCATCTGACCCAATGTGGATGGATGTATCTCTCTGTACACCTTCCCTATATGTGTATCACATGTCTCTCTCTGTTATATTATTTTCTTATAGTTCCATTGTCATCTCTTTTGAAGGTTACAAAGCTGTGTTGAACCAGGACTCTTATTAGAGTCATGACCAGTGATTATAGGTGATTACACAGACAAAACCTCTTTATTCTCTAGATTATGGATTTAACTAATAGTTTTGAACATTCCTTGGGCACTATGTGAAACTTCACAATAGTTACATGGGTAATGTGATGACATTTGTTGTGGGTTGCTAATGACATGATTAGTGACTTCCTCCTCTACGACGACACATCACTCTTTCAGATGCTAGAGGGGTTAGCAATGATTCATTTATATTGTTCAACCTAATATGGTATTATTACCATGGACACATATGGACCAACATCTACTTTTATTTATCTCAAATGCTAACTTTTCAGCCCTCCTATTTGTTGTCCTGTAAGTATTTGATAAAATTTGTGGCGTTCTAAGTGGCCTGTCTGCCAACTAACCCTAGAGCAAACCTAGCTTGGCACAGCTCCCTGATGTACCACTTTCCACGAGGTGTTCGTCGGTTTTCATAGTCAACATCCAGCAGACAAAACTGGCCAGGATGGTTTCAGATGCCGACCATGGCAGTTTCAGCAGGTTTGCTACAAGTTGATTCGTACTGCGATCTGTGTGCACTAGCACACTTATTTTGGGACCTGTACTGCATCAACAATTTTGCAACAGCTTTGTGAACTTGAAGCGAAGCACTCCTTTTAATCCTGGTTTGTGCCGAACTGGTACTGACGAAGCTCCCTTTTTACGGATGGTTTGTTTCTACATGTAGCTGGTATGAGGCTCTCACAGAATAAGTTTGTTACAGTAGATAGTTCCTCCCAATCCCTAACCATTCCTGCAACCCTTGGTCTTATCCACATCATTGTTTTGGTCTCGTTATCCTCAACACACTCCACGAGCAGTCTCATCATCCTCCACCTCTAGTGTTTGCTTCTGTTCACCCATTAAGACACCACTCCCCTTCGTCGGCCATCGATGGTGCATTCACCATCCAACCACTGCCTATGGGCTGCGGAAGGCCTTGTCCTTGTCGAGACTGCGTTGTCATCGTCCGCCATGACCCCATGCCTGACCATCGACCCATGGCCTCTCCTCCTCACTAATCAACCAACAACGCCCCTCCAATTGACTAATAAGCACTTTCACCCTTGGGTTCTATAACCACGAGTGATACTCGTAGGTACCACACTACCACTCCCTCATTCTTACTCTTGGAACAGAAGGCGGTGTGAAGGGAGGCTGTGAACTGATTGTACATAGCCTTTCTGTTGTGGGAAATTCTATTGTAGAGTCGTAGAATTTCAGATACACTTAGCAGATGTTGCATATTATTGTAATGAGCCCATGGCCACCATATATTGTAGTGTGGGAATAGTTAGAGTGGTTGGCCATCTTCTTTGTAGGAGGACGGGGTACAATGCAATCGTTTTTGTACCACCCCCCCCCCCCCCGGCACCCCCAACTACATTATATATATGCCAAAACAATGATTTGCATCTGCCTAACCCACCCATGTCCCCGCCCCTCACCCCCCTTTTTTCGATGGAGTGTGCTGTGTGCAAGGGCAAATTAATAACACAAAGTATTTTGTAACATATTTTCTCCATCCTAAAATAATTGGGACTTTAGCTATGAATTGAAACAAACATTTGTCAAGATTCATTCTTAAAATATCAACTATTTAGGAAAGAGCTAGGGAGTATATACAACAGTAAAAATGTGTCTAAGAATTGGAGTTTGGTTATTACCTGTACACCCGCTTTGGAGATAAGGATTTCCCTGGAAACCGTAGGAGCAGTTGCATCGGTAACCAACATAGCCAGTACTGGTAGAATTAACTGGAATGCAATTGCTATTGTCACTAACACAAGCATATCCAGAACTATTTGCCTGTGCCTCGGAACAAGTTAGATTGGCAACAACCCATTTAAAGGAAGCCAAGCCTTGTAAATTAACAAAGATGCCGGGATCGTCTACAGACATGGTGTAAACTGATCCTTCATCATAATCTGGGATTCTGTATGTAATGAGCCCTTCGTCTATACTAATTTTTGTCACTAGATAAAACTGGTCTTCCAGTTCAAGGGTAGAAGTTGTCACATTTGTGCAGTTGAGATAAAACTGCTTCCTAGCATAGCAGCCTTCTTCAAGCCCAAATGGAAAAGGAACGCTGATGTTTCCGCAAGCACGGCTGCAATTGGCTTTCTGTTGTGCTGCCGGATTGTAACCTGAATCCAGTAGAAAAATTATTCACAACGTGTGTATATACTTCATAAAACAAAGAAGTATTATTCCCAACTAAATTGTTTTTAGTAGACCCAAATTTATAAATTGTTGGATATACTCAATATGGACCTGCAACCAGTGTTTTTTTACCGGCCGGTTTGCCCGGTTACCGGACTTACCGGTCCGGTCCGGTAGCAAAATCGGCCGGTAAACCGCTCCTAACCGACACATGCTTTAGCGAAAAAACCGAAACCGGCCGGTTTTATCGGTAAACCGGTCCGGTTTTTTTAAACAAACCGACCGGCCGGTTCGCGGTAAAAAAAACACAGCCTGCAACTGCAGTCATAGGGTCTCCAAAATAAGTCTTTCTAAAATTGAATCTCTAAATCATTAGTTAGAGAATTATTTGATTAAAAATCCCTTTCTATATTTTTTTACCTTTCATAGGATTTTAATATTTTGTGCATATTCTATAGTCATCCTCACTCTTCATCTTTAGTGAGCAAGAAATCCGAAATAGATGATGTCTATATTTGGTGGTCCTCATAAAAAGATTGTTATATGGTACTTTTTCACCAAAATATCTATTTCTATAAATGAGGAAGGATATAAAGACTCTCTTGGAGTTGCTCTGAGTACTTCCTCAATTCTAAAATGCATGTCTTTTATAAAATCTAGAATACATGTCTTCTATAAATTCTAGATATAGTTACCAGTCTCAATATGAATCTTGTACACCTAAAAAAACCTAAGGTTATCGTCTACGTCAAATACTTGCCCCGCTCCCCCTCTCCTGTCATTGTTAGCGGTTCTTATTGACGATTTTATATCACCAACTTAAGTCCAAAATGGAGACAACTACATGTTTCGACAAGATTCCACTTATATTGGAGAAATATCACTTTGCAGGAAATATGACCAAATACAATTGGAATATACCAAGGAAAAGGAGCCAACTGAGAAACCACGAAACACAGAATCAAGACAAAGCATACAAAGAGTCCCACTCAACCAAATCAATTGGGCGAGGCACCACCACAAAGAAGGCCCAGGCCCATCCAGCGGTTTAGATGGCAAAGGCGGTCGGGGGAGGCGCCACCCAATGGGCGGGCGTGCCTAGGGGGCGGCCGCCCCTCCGTGCCAACATCTGGTCCACTCTGCTGGAGGCGATGCCATGAAGGCTCCAGAGGGCGGTGCGGTCTGTAGATGTAGGGAATGTTCCCCAAACCGACCAAAGCACACCCTATATCGGGTAGGGAGGAGTAGAGCTCTCACACACACAACACATCACTCTTGAGCTACTTACCACTTGTATTTTTCATTTGTTCCTTAAGTAGAAGACCTACCTTGGATGGCTTGGCTCCTTTGAGAAGAATCTTAGTATGAATAATAATTACCTTTTCTCCAAAGTCATGTCTTCATTCTATCAATATAGTTGTGACTATGAACTAGAGTATAGCCCTTTTGATATAATCTTGATATATGAACTAGAAAATAGTTTCTATGTCTTGATCATATCAAACTCAACTTTATGCTTAATCATTCATACCATGTTCATGATTAGAATTAGAACTAAGCTTGAGGCGGTGATTCATCATGCCTTCGAGTACACCCAAGTCCTTCACCTATCGATTTGTATGGTCGGGTACCCCAGGGGACTTGGGTGGTTATTCTCTGTATACAGGTGAGGTGCCCAGATACAAAGGAACACGTGATTGCATTTCATGTCCCACGGTTGTGGGGTAGGTGGCAGGTGGTCACAGTCTTGTTCGTTTCTTGTAGTCCCCCATCCGTCCATGGTGTAGGAGTATGTAAATTGTCACATGAGGTTACTGGCAGACCCTTACTCTATGGCCTCATGATCAATCTCATACTTGTTAGCTCTAACTTATGTAATGTATGACTATCACTTGTAACTTATGCAGCCTAACCCCTCACCTTTCCCGTCCTCAAGGATGATCCACCGGCAGAACCAAGCCAACACCAAGTCGCGTGAGCGCCACTGCAGAGCCTGTGTATGCAGTCTCCACACACGCTTCCCCGTTAGAACTCTAAATCTGAGCCTGATATGAGTTGAGGAAACCTCGTACTGTCTCACAGCCAGCCATCTTTTTGGCATGAGTGGCGCCGGGGCCCAAAAGGTGTCGGGCTTCGTGGTCAACCGCGTCATCGGTCCGGGCACTACAAGACTTGACTAACTCAATTCTTAGGAGATCGCAGATTAGATCATTTGTTGTTACCTCAACAAGCGAAGCACGAGCCCTCATTTTTTGTCTACACTGGTGATACACGTGTTCGCTTCAGAGCTCACATGTCCGCATCCTACCTAGTTCTGATACTAAGACCAGATCCATATGTCAGCGTGCGATATGAAATCCTCGAAGCTCATGCGTCCATGTTCGATTACTGAGGTTCAATTCGATTCATTTTTACGCAAGTGCAACACATGGGCTTATGTCTAGTAATATATTAAATATTTATGAAATGGGGGAAAACAACTGTTAGTGCTATTTATTAAAGGTTTATATATATTTTTGGCATTTGAGTTGAGTTCACTAGTTTAATATGCAGTGGATGAAAGAAGAAGATTTGTTCCTCACAAAATGGTGTGATTAGTAAAAGAGAATTGACCCCTGGGTATGAGCTGCCCCCGAGTGGACCTCAACTTATAGCAGATAAAATCTCTAAACCTAGGCTTTTGCCAACGAGGTTACTCTTTTGACCAGCCTAAATTAGAAAATCCATTTAAGTCTGGCTTTGGACAAGAGATTTTTTTTTTATAACCACCCTAAATTCTCGCTCCCACAGGATCCCCAAGATCTGGAGGTGTTAGACGAGCTGCAGCGGCGTACGCAAACGCAAACGCAAAAGCGTTTGCAGTTACGCAAGGGCTGCAGCGGGGAACTGCAAAGCCTCCGCAACCCTTGCGTTCCGGCCGGGAGACGGCATGTTTGAGGGTGGTACGGCGGAGACGGCACAGGACAGGGCGGGCCCGGGCGAGGAGAGAGAAGGCCGGGGCGAGGAGAGCAGGGGAGAAGGCCACCGCGCGCGCTCGGCCTCGCGCCCATGTCCGCCGCCGGCCGCGCGAGCTCCGGGCCGCCGCTCGTGCTCCTCCTCGCACCCATGTCCGTCGCGCCGTTATCGAGCTCCACCGCTCCATGGCGAGGTCGGGGAGTGCGGCGGCGGTGGTGCAGAGGAGCAGGAGCGGGAGGAGGGGACGCAGCGCGGACGAGGAGGCGGCTCCCATGGCAGAGGCCGCTCGCCGCGAGCAGGGAAGGACCTTCGCCGCCCTCGCGCGAGACCCGCCGTGCCGGAGAGGGAGGAGGGGCAGGGCTGGGGCTCGGCGTCGGTGGGCGCATGTCGGCCGCCGAGGCCGCACTGGCGCTGGAGGAGCGCGAGATGCCCTGCCCGCCGGCGCTGGCGCTGGAGGCGCTAGAGGAGCGCGAGATGCCTACGCCAGTACGAGGCCATGGTCGCGCGGGGCAGGGGCGGCCGCCGGCGAGCCCCCTGCGCCCCTCCTCGTCGTCCCTCTTCTTCGTCGGAGCCGGCGCCGCTCCGCTCCCTCCCCCGCGGCCGACGGGCCGGCGCCGCTCCGCTCCCTCCCCTACGGGCGACGGGCCAGCGCCGCATCCATGGTGCTAAAAGGGGAGGAGGAGCAGGAAGTTCCATCGCCGGACTCGCGGCCTCCGCTCGCCGTGCTCATCCCTGGAGCCGCGAGCCGGGCGCGCGGCGGAGGTCGAGGCCGGCGGTGTCCGCTCCTGCGACGGAGAAGAAGTGGTGGGGAGTACTACTCGCGCGCCTGCCGGACGAAGAAAAGTGAGAGAGAGAGAGAGAGAGGAGAGAGAAGAGGGAGGGAGAGAGAATAAAATAATCTGATAAGTGGGTCCGCATAGTGGATAGAGTTTGGTATTGAGGTTGGATGAGTGCGGGGAAAAATGATATAGAGGAGAGAATCTTGACGACTGTGACGGAATATTCCTTATAGAGGAAGAAAATAGAGTTCCATGAGTGCGGATAGCCTTACTAAAGCACTTGCAAGCACTAATCAACCGTACCATATTAGTCTCTTTCGCCATAGTTTTGAGTGGGAGCGTTTATACTGTGTATGCGTTATAAGTGTCTATGTTGTACTGTGTAATCGAAAAAATAAATAAAGAGTATAGGATGGAGTGGATGAAAGAAGAAAAAATTAAACATATAAGTTTTTATGAACAGGGGAAACACCAGTTAGCGCTATTTTTATTAATTTATATATGTTTTTTGCATTTGAGTTGAGTTCACTATTTCAAAATGGAGCGGATGAAAGAAGAAAATTTGTTCCTTACAGCACCCTTCAATTCTATGAACAAGGGAAAACTAACGGAGAAACTCGACACCCTTGGTATGACCTCCCCCATCGCGCGCAGCCCTCAACTTTGCAGAGAAAATCTCCAAACCTCGTCTTTGCCGACGAGGTAACTTTTTTGACCAGCCTAAATTCGAAAATTCCTTAATGTTGGCTTCGCCCGATAGAGAATTTTTTAACCACTTTAAATTTGCATGCACATGAAGAGCGCGTCCCCAGATCCGGAGATGTTACTAAGGCCTTGTTTGGATGTTGTACTATTAAGAAACCGATTAGAGTACAAAATTGTGGTTTAGAACAAAGAGGTCTAGAGTGGAGCCAAAAAGACTACGGCTTAGGTTTTTTTTTTGACATTACACAGTACAAACGCACACACGCACGCACACTCACCCCCAAGAATACACGTACGCAAACCTACCCCTATGGGCACCTCCGAAGGACTGAGCCGGCAAATCTTGAAGTTCATGAAGTCACCACAGGCGCCTCACTGTCGACGGGGACGTCGCCTACCACTTAATGCATAGCGCCGGTAAATCCTGAGAAAATCCTAGGAAAAGGTGCGAGCACCAGGATTTGAACCCTACTGGGTAGCGTCCCACTGGACCGTCCTACCAACTGATCTATGATCAGTTCGCAGACTACGGCTTAGTTTACTCCGGAAAAACTGTAGTTTTGATAATACCATAGTTTCTAATACTGAGAATTAATTTTACCCAAACATCTTCTTTCTCTCACATACCTAGGTCTTTTAAAAGACCACGGTATTGATCCAAAACTCTGAAAAAACTGAGCATCCAAATATGACCTACAGTTTCAGCAATACCATGGTATTCAAAACCATAAAGTTTGTTGCACCCAAACACTTCATGTCACTCTAAAACCAAAGTATTTCACAAAACCATTGTATTTTCCTAAAACTCCAAAAATAATTTGTATCCAAACAGGGCATAAAGCACTTTCAACCACTAGTTCACCATATTGTAGTCTGTTTCGCCATGGTGTGGGATTAATACAGTGTACAGGATGGAGTTCATACCTCTGTCTCGAGAGCAGCCATCTAAAAGGTATGGGTTACCCACGTAACCAGGATTGCAGAAGCATGAATATCCAAAATATTGTGACTCTGCCCTGTCGATACATCCGCTATTGTTGCCAACACAAGCGAATTTTTCATTGTTCTTGGCGCTCGCACAGTTTGGTTGATCGACAATATTCCAGGAGAGGAAACCATAATCTAATGTAGTCACGTTAATGAAATCCCATAAAGAGCTCCGATTGTAGGATGCCCCTGGCCCCGGATTGCTTTCTCTGTGCCGGACAAATTTGAGATTAAATGCTTGAATATTTGCCTCCCAAAAAATGGTGCAACATCCGGTGCCGTTGCAGTTTTGCCTAGCCTCCATGTCGGTGATATCCCTAGTCGGACATGTAAGAGTGCAAACCAGTGAAGTAATATTAACATCCAGATTGCTAAAAAATATGTCAAAGTTGCAACCAGTGACATTGAACCACATGTCTGCAAGCATAAATGAATTTCCTGGAGAACTCCACGACATATTGTAAACATTGACACCATAACTCACTGGGATAGTCGAGTGGATACTGATTTCCACACTTTGCTCATAGTAGTCGTTAGGTATGCCAATATTGCTAACAACCTGGGTGATGCCATCACGCAAGAGGAGTACCGGGGGCTGAGCGGACTGGTTGCAGGTGAGCGCAAAGTCCAGACCCCGGGAGCAATGAGCACCGATGCCAAAGGGATAGCTGAAGGTCAAGTCCCCACAGCTCGTCTTGCAACCGGCGAGGGAGGCGACGGAGGGAGCTGTGCCATTACCCATTTGGCTTCCAAGGATGACTTCCGATGCTGCTGCTTGCACCAATTGAATCCCGAGCAGTGCATGGAGAAGCAACGGCGGAAACATTGCGCCAAGGTTCATGAGCTTCACCGGTGCTCTCCTTCAGCTAGCCTTGGATTATCTTTTTTTTTTATGTGGTTTTTAGTCCTAACGAATGAACTTTTCTGGCTTACATATAGGACTAGTGGGGGCAACTTAGTCAATTCCAGTGAGCACTACACGATGGGCCTGGGTTTAGTCAAAGGTTGTTGTCAAATTTATTTTTCTTCGCATACTTTGTACTGGTCAAATTTGACTACGATATATTGTATGAAATAAAAGAGGCTCTTCTAGATTTCTTTTTATAGTGGAGTCTTTGTGGTAGTGTAAGAACGGTGACTCATATATATTTCATCGTTTGGATGCTAGCACCAGCTGATAATTTATTGAAAGATTTCTTCCAAAAAAGCAAGGACAAGGACATTCGGGGTACAGCACTACTGGACATGGGTCTGCAACGTATGTTGAGGGCATGAAATTTCTTCCATACAAATGAAACTGTGCACGTGTATCAAGTGAAAATATCTTTAGTTCCCACACGCTTTCATTTGAAGACCTTCGTTATTTGTGGAATAAACTAGGTGAATTCCCGCGCATTGCTGCGGGAATGCGTGATGACTCTCATACTATTATTAGGTCAATCACAATGAAAATTTTCATATTAGTTTTGCTGCGATCAAATATGCTAGATGCCTTTTAGCTGCTTGCGTGTACGATTTTCATGCTAGGGATCAACCTTTATCATTAGCAGCACCTGATGCACTGCGATGGATCAAGTTATTTTCATGCGAGCAGTAGGAGCCTTTGGCTCCTCCTGAATTTTCAAAAAATAAAAAATTTCATGCGAGCAACCACCTCACCAGGTTAATCTTCCAGCGATGGATTAAAATCAAAGCATATATATGTAACATGTGGAATCACCTAATAACTTGATGTGATGCTAGGCATTTTAACTTACAATGGCACATGAAGAGCGTCTGGATGGGCAGCATGGTGCCGCAGGCGAGCGAGAGGATAATCGGTTGATGGGCTTGGGCAGTAACTGGTGCATGTCGTCGTTCATGCCGTGGCAACGCCCTAATGACGGACATGGCCGTCGCAGCACTTGCTGGCAGAACCGCGAGGTCAGGCCCCTCGCTGTCGGGGTGCCCAGCTGGCGGGTGCAAGTGGCCATGGTCTTCATGCTCGCCTAGCTGCTGGGGCTCTCCATGTTGTATGACAATGCCCACTCGCAGCCTCGTATCGCTGATGGCCGTAGATGTGCTTGTGCGCCTCCGCAAGCGACGGGGCAAGCGATGGGGCTACAACGCTTCCTCCAGCGTGGGCATCTGCGAGCGCCAGGTCGGGCTTCTGCCACCAGAACCACCATTGCCATTGTTTTGGATCTGAGAAGAGGAAGAAGTGGTTTTGCGATGGTGCTAGACAATGGATACACATAGCAATACACATATTTAAACGTGAAGGCATGCAGCGATGGTTCATTTTTTTTGCATTTGTGGTGGGCTGCTGGTGGCGAAGGAATCAAAGCGACGATAGTAATGGCCATGCCTATTCGTTTTGTGTGCCTAATTGTGCCAGCAAATTAATGGCCTGCATGTTCAGCCGCATTGCGGGTTAGGAAATGGAGAGCCTCCGTCTGACTGTGAACAGCCACTCATGCGCCAGCTTTAGGTTGTAACTGAAAATTGCTTACGTGGCGTAAGGAGGAGTCAGATAAATAGTTTAGTGGGGTTTGTTTATATAAGAGGTTTAGATTTGATCAGTCAAACACTTGGCGTGGGGAATCAGCAAAACAGACTGTCCCTAGGATAGTGACCAATGAGTGAGAGATGTGTCCATGGACATGTGCCAGTTTTCTCCTCCGGAAAAGAATATAATCCTAGCTAAACAATCAAAAGTTTGATCAAATTTATAGATAAAAGTATTGATATTTTTAATACAAAATAGATATACTAAGGAAATATATCTAATGATTAATCCCAAGATTATATAAGGCTGTTTTTGTCTCTTGGATTTGGGGTCCATCTTTTTTCTTATTTATTAAGCAAGGCACTCGCTCCTAATCATTTTCTATTAAAATTGCTTATCACATCAAATTTATTTTCACATGGACATGCTTTAATAAATGACTAGACATCCACGGAGGTGGGCAACTGTGTTTTCCAGTGGACCCATGACCCCAAGTCAGTCAACGTGATTACGACGCCTCTCTCTCCATGCTCTAAACACGTTCTTTTCTAACCCATGGAATACGGTGTTATTGGCGTCTAATTAAATTTGGCACGGTCAATAAGGACTTGCTAAATGCCCGAATGTGTAAAGTTTACTTGGCTCGGTCAGCCAAAGGAATACAACCACATGGCTTGATTGGCCAGGGTGAACATGGTCACTCGGCTTGGTCGGCCAAATATCGTCCTTGGGCACATGGACTGACCCCAAGTCAGTCAACGAGATTACGACGGATCTCTCTCCCTGCTCTGAACATATTCTAACCCATTGAAGGCGGTGTTGACATTTGAAATTGGCACCGGCAACAAGGACCTGTTAATTGGCAGAATGCGTAAATTAGAGTCGGTTTGGCCAGCCAAAAGAATACAGTCACTGGGCTTGATTGGACAAGTGAATTCGGTTTGGCGGACCAAAGAAATATTGTCACTCAGCTTGATTGGCCGAGTATAACTCGGCTCGGTTTGATTGTCACTCAGCTTGATGCGTACCATAACTCGATTTGATTGGCTGATCGACTCAGATTTGTTGCCTTGTTGGCCAGATAAATATAGTTACTCACACTGATTGGCCCAGCAAAAATATTTACTCGGCTCAATTAGTCAATTGCACTACTGCACGATTGAGCTTCCGCAGCGGGCGTTTTTTATTTTCCCGCAGCGGGCAAAGCTATCCGCTGCCGCTGCCACGCCACGGTAAATCGTGGCTTTCCCGCAGCGGACAACTTTGCCCACTGCGATTGATTGATTTACCGCAGCGGGCAGTTAGGATGCCCGCTGCGGTAAATGTTGCGAAAAAACAAAAAAAAAACTAGGAGCCCACCGGCGAGCCTGCTTCCGAGCCCACCGGCAAGCCCGTCTCCAGCCCGAAACCCTAGATTCGCCACCGCATCCGGATCCACCGCCATGGAGCTCGCGCTGGCCTCCACCTCGCCGGATCCGCACGCGGCTGGCCTCCACCTCGCCGGATCCGCAGCGGATGGCCTCCACCACGACGGATGCGCGTGCCGCCGGTCCTGACAGAAGGAGACAGGGAGAGAACAGAGAGGGTGAGTAGAGGAGAGAGAACGAGGGAGAGACGGGTAGAGTGAGGGAGAGAGAGAATGGCCATAAATGAATGGCTCAGCTCGCCGGCCGCCGTTGGGGGAGGAAGGGGGGGGCCATCATCGCGCAGCCCGGTGCCACGGCATCCCACCGTGGATGGACCTCCACACGCCGCCACCGGTCGGATTCGACCACCGCGCGCCGCCACCGGCGGGATCCGGCACTGCCGAGCCGAAGCAGGCACTACTGGAAACGGGACCGTCGCCGAGGGCCACGGCCTTTGCCGAGGGCCCAAAGTCGGGCTCTCGGCAAAGGTTTCTTGGCCGAGAGCCGGCCGTCGGCAAATCCAAACCGTCGGCACATGTGCTTTGCCAAGGGCCGACTATCGGCACAGACGCGCCGTCGGTACAATTTGATCTTTGCCGAAGGGCTGGCTCTCGGCAAAGAGTGGGCCCTCAGCAAACTATGACGGCAGGCCAACGGCGTCAGTATCCATCAACGACAAACATAGTTCACGTTTCCAAACACTAAAACAGAGGCCCTCCCCGCCACCGCCAGCTCCCCCACACCCTCCCCGCTGCCAAACCCTAAACCCTATCGCCACCGCGCCCCCGCGCCGCCAGTCCCCGCGCCCCGCGCCGCCGGTCCCCCGTGCGGCCACGCCCCTTGCGCCGTACATCCCCGCGCTGCCACGCCACCGCGCGGCCAGGCCGCCGTCCCCGAACCCCCCCGCCCCGTTGTGCCTTCGTCCACGCCGTTGCTCAAGGTTTGCCCTCGCTTCCCTTCCTCTCCATTATTGCTGTGTATGTGGTGGTCACCATCCAAAGCTCCCTACAACAACAAAATACAACAGATGTCAAAAAGCCACAAAGATGCAAAATTATTTCTAGAAAAATGGGTGTAAGCAGTTGAATTAGATAACACGTAAATACATTGAGGTATAATATGCAACTTAGACATTTCCAGAAAAAATTACCAGCTGCATAGTTGGTCAGACCGACTTCAAGACCATATCGTGGCAACTCATGCGAGTAAGCAGAAGCAAGAACCATATCACCCGCTATGCTAGCAGAGATGATTTGTGCTGTGATGTCCTTGTTGGTCTAAGGAGATATAGTTAAGAGATTCAATATATGCCTCTGGAGTTCAAGGTACATACCATAGTAAAAGGCAGAAACAAGATGATCAAAGAACAAAAGGTAGGAATCAAAGGATACAAATCTCACGACAAATTTGTATTTGGGTGTGTTGTACTTGTTCTTGTCCTGGTTAATCAGCCTTATCCTGGCCCTATAGTCGGTCTTACCAGCTACAAACAAGGTCAATAGAAACAGACCATCAGTCACACAGGAAAGAAAAAATAAAAATGCAAGCATCAAGACAGCAAACTAAACATACCACGCCTTCTCTTGAACTTCACTTGGAAACGCTTGAAGTACGCATTGGTCTTCTGGGTCTTGACAAAACCACCCTGGAGAGAGAACCAAAGGCACATAAATAGTTAAATACACTGTCAAGTATACATACAATGGAATTCACTAAGTTGCCAGTCAAAAACTATTCAGCGAGTGACTGATAATCAAACAATGCAGCAAATGCATATTATTTATCAAGAGTCACAGCTGGGTTAACAATTTAGATGCAATATAGATGACGAAAGCATTCTGTCAATAGTCCAATAGTTGTCTGAGATCCGTGGCACATCAAAAACATTAATAGATAGAAAATCCACGAAAGTTATGCATAGGTACAAATACAGTTATATCCACTCTAGTTTACAGATCTACTAAACCGTGGTTGTGGTTTTTTTATTGTCTTGTCCTTGTGTATTGACTTATGTAGCCATAAGGTGTCTTTAAGATTAAAAGGATATCAATTAAATTACCAAAAAAGGTAAAAAACAGAGAACTTAACATGAAGAAGCTAGGGCCTACTTCAAAATTTGTTGGAGGGTCCCCATTTATGTCGGGACGGCCCTGGTGTTGGTGGTGCCATGGAGATGATATATATACATGTTTGTGTGATTGTTGGCCATGCATCGTGCCATTATTTTCTTGCAAGTTTTGGTAACCTAACCGTGTACGAGAGGTGCTGCTGATTTTTTAATTAAAAGTCTTTTGTTCCTAATTTTGTAGGAGTGAGCAATGCCGCATCTCTACCGTGAGCACCTCATAACTTTTACCGAGGAAGAGATCCCCATGGTCAACCATCCTGATGAAGGGCTCACAGTAGTTTTCGAGCTCCACCCAACAACTGATGCAGTGGTTACTCGCAGCGTCATACAGAATGCAATATGGGAGGATTGTGGGCTTCAAGTTCCCATGCAAAGAATTACAAAATTTCATAGTGATTACCTGGTGTGGGTCGGAGCAAATGAAGAAGCCACTAAAATGGTCAATACCCCAATTCAACTTCATGGCCGAACAATTGCGGCCTTTCTATGGACTCCCTTCTACAGGTCACACAAAATGCCGTTAGATTCCAGGTAAGGATGAAAATGGAACATAAATATTTCGAACCATTTGTCAGATTCAGTAGGTTTGACAATCATGTTCGACAATTTTTTGTACTCCTTAATTGCTAAAATGTTGGCATATTCCGAACCAACAGCTTTTGTTTTCTACATCATAATATCGTTTTGGACTGTTTCTGACCTTTTTCATCCTTATTCCCAGGGCACCTCCCGTTCTGATATTAGCTAAAGGTAAAGGTAAACGCCCATTGTCACCGCAGTGCCACGAAAATCTTAAGGTTAAGGTTCGAGGAGTACCACCGCATCTTTCCAAACTTGAGGTCCTAAACAGAATGTTCGCGAACAGATGTCAATTTGAAAATGCACAAATTAATCTTGATCTCACTTTTACCCTGACGACATATGCACCGCGAGAAAATTTTCCTCCTCGAATTGAAGTAGCCATCAAACGCCTAGAACAAGGTGGTTGGTTTTTGTACATGTGGCCCATTTGGCTAGATGTTCAAATGATAAGAGAAAGTCCACAACGGGGTCGACAACGGGCAATCCCGAACGGTAATTGCAGTTACAATAGAACCTTGCTCCATTAATGTTACAATGTTCGCTCTAACAATTGTCACTCTTATTGCAGCCCAGGTCCAATACAATATGTATCCACAATCCAAGAATGATCTCAGTGGGGGGAGCTCTAATAGCTCTTGTGACTCTGAACATGGACGTGGAGGTGGACAGATTGGAGCTATTGTAGGTGGACAGATTGGAGCTCGTGGAGGTGGACAGATTGGAGCTCATGTGGTGGACAGATTGGAGCTTGTGGAGGTGGACAGTTTGAAGCTCATCCATGAGTAGGTGAGTTAGGTATGGTACAAACCATACTATGTATTGCCCCTAACTACATACTTGAGATATATCACAATCCAAATATTGAACTACCTCATGCCGTGCTCCATTAACGTTACATTATTCACTTTAACAATTGTCACTCTTATTGCATTGTCCTCCCACCATACCATGACAGCCATGGAGCTAGAGTTGGACCCTTCATGCATGGAGGTTATCATTTTCTAGAACCCAATTCATCAAGTTCGGGGGAACTATATCAAGTTAGTTGGAAGACCGAACCAATTTGGCTCCCCTACCTTGCTGGTTGTGGCGTTCGTGCCACCGCCATTGCCGGTCACGCCATTGCTGCCCCCGCCATTGCTGGCCCCACCGTTGCTGGCATTGCTGCCCCGCCACAAAATTTGGACCTTGGGTCAGAGCCAGAAGAATAGTTTTAGGTGAACTTCAATCCTTATGTATAACATTGTCCAATTAAAATAATAGAACTTCTGCAGCTGTCTCTATCCTAACACAACTCCTTTACAGGTACTAATCCAAGGCACGGGATGCAGCAAGCACTCAAGAGAAGCTGTGCGTGATGCCACGACTACATGCCCATCCTCTGTGTACTTTGTCATGAACTTTTGTTGTAATTCGCTGCGATGAACTTCGGTTGTGAACTATTATCGTTGTGACCTACGTTGTGAAATGTTATGGTTGTGAACTTGAGATTTATTTGAACTTCTAATGTATTTAAACTTGAGTTGTATTTGAACTTGAGATTTATTTGAACTTCAGATGTATTTGTCATGAATGTTTGTGGTAAATGTGCTTGTGGTGATATATATGTGGTTTGTATGGCAATATAAGAACATGTCCTGGTTTATGTGGTTTGGTGATATATACGAGGAAGAGATGAAGTCTGTTGTCGTTTGCATTGCATTGTAACATAGTTCACGTTTCAATTCTTGTAATGCATATAGGGCTTGTCTAACATGGTTAAGATAACCCTCATCGGAGGTGTGAAGAAGCTTACCCTTGGTTCAAACCTGACGAGCCACCTAGGTTCAAGTTCTTGTATCAATTGTGATTGTGTGTTGCTCTTTGTTTCTTTTCGGTTACCTTTTGAGCAACCTCTGTGTTCATCCATGAATTGAGAAAGCATTTGACGCTTCTAATGGTTCAGAAACTCAAGCTCATGGCCACACGTTGTTCGTCGCTTGGCTTGATTGCCTATTTTCAAAAATTATATTAAGCCTATGGCAAACTATTTGAAAATTTGAGGGTTTACTGGCAAGGCTCTCAAACCAAGTCCAATTGGTGTTTATTTGGGTCTTATCTGGGTTGGAACTTGGTTGGGAATGAGAGTCGCAAAAATCGAAATCGAAATCGAAAGAGCTCAATCTTGAGCGCCGACGCCGCCGTAAGACCGTTGGACGCTGAGATGGCATCCGACGCCGTGCTACAGAGAGGACAGGCAGCAAAGTCAGAATTTGAATGCACCGGACACGCGGACTGATTTTCGTCGCGTCCGACGCTGTGGATCCGGATGCGTCTGACGCTGTTGAGGGAAAATAGGAGCAGAAAAAGAAAAATTCACCGGATGCCAGGTGTTCAGCGTCCGACGCTCGGAGTCGCGTCCGACGGGTCAGGCGGTTTACACCCCCTACTGGACTGCGTCCATCGCTTGGAGGTGCATCCGCCGCTAACCGACAGCCGCGTCCGACACTTGAGAATCGCGCATGGATCTATCACTCTATGATGTGTGGGGCCGCCCTCTTCCTCTCTTAAATCAAAATCTGGCCCGACGGTTTTTCATCTCCCGCATCCGTACTCCGCCGGCCCGCACCCCGTGCCCTAGCATCGCCGATCCGTGCCCGCGCCCACGCCGTCGTGCCCTAGTTCTCACGCCGCCACCTCGCCCTCGCTTAGCAGCGCCACCGATTCCATCGCGTCAAGCCCCTCTGCCTCGCCGCCGCGCCACAGTACACAAGAGCGCCGCCCGCCATTGCTTTCTTCATCATGCGCCGCCACGCGTCGTCCATATTCTAGGAGGCTGTCCTCCACGCCGTGGACGACCTCGCCGTTGACCTCACTGGCAAGCTATCTCTTTCGACGGTGAGCCCTCTCCCCTGCCTTGCAGGTGTTCGATGAAATGTCGAATCCATCATTCTTCACTGTATTGATCAGTTTTCGATCAAATCCTCTATGCAGTGACTTAATCCTAGCCTCGAGGGTGCCTCGATCGTCAATTCTTACCTTTCTCACAGGAGTTCGTCGAGCCCTAGGTATAACCCACATTCTGTCATTTGCTTATCTAACTTCATGCTTCCAATTAGGGTTTCTCACGTCTAGTTAAATGCATTGACTCATTTCTCTCGATCACTATTTTGACCTGCGTCGACTCATTTCTTTCGCAGTGATCGATCCTTGTTGTCAAGGGTGCCCTACGCCGTCAAATCTCATCTTTTCACAGGATTATGTCGCAAGTCTAGGTATAAACCAATCTTCTATCTATTACTTACCTAGTGCTTTGCTTCCATTAGGGTCTCACATCTCTAGCTAAATTGCTTATGTGTTATATGATTATGTCGCAAGTCTAGGTATAAACCAATCTTCTATCTATTACTTACCTAGTGCTTTGCTTCCATTAGGGTCTCACATCTCTAGCTAAATTGCTTATGTGTTATATATTCTATCCTCTCTAATTCTTGCAGCGAGCCGTGTCACTTGGTTGTTTGACAGTGGGCACCAGCAGTAAACCCTAGGCCAAGCCTGAGGGTAAGGATCGAGGCCAAGCCTCGCAAGGCGTCAGTTCACCATCTTATCAGTTGATTCTCAACGGTAGTTGCTCTTGATACAGATGGTCCTGATGAAGAATGCAGGGGGAGCAGGTGATGATGATTATGGCAGCAGACAACCCAGAATCCTCGCATCTCTCAAAGGTAAAACAATGGGGGTTGTGAAGAAGAAGCTTTCTGCCCAGAAGCGGGTAATGACTCCTCATCAAAGCGCTGCCCTTGCAACATCCAAGGCTGCAGATCGTGCAGCTAGAGGTGGTCGCAGTGGTTCTATAACCATCCGAGAAAGAACAGAGCAGGAAGCAGCAGAGGCAGAGGCAGAAGAGATGGAAACAGATGAGCAAATTCTTAAGCAGCAGGAGGTACTTCTGGAGGTGCATTCTCCTGTGTGCTCTTCCGAGTTGCGGCAAAGACGAGCGGCGGGAGGCCACCTCCTCACAAGCACAGCGTCCCCCCAGACCAGAAGTGAAGCAGATTGATCTTCTTAAGAAGGCTACAAAGGAGATCAAGAAGCTTAGGACAGTGCCACTTGACAAATGGTTTCCAGCAAAGTAGCAGCCAGGTGTCAAGTATTTTCAGACTACCCGTCATAGGGACTTTCACAGAGCTTTTGTGGAAACTGGCAGTTTTGGTGATCCCAAAGTTATATCTATTGAGAGCTTTGTTGCAGTTCTTGGTGAGCAGTTCAGACAGTACATCACCTACCTCCCAGGACTGGAGAACTTGATCGGTCGATCAGGTGGATATGTCCCTGACTGGATCTATGAGTTTTATGCTACGGTGTGGATAGCTCCAGATCACTCCCACATTGCTTTCAGCTTTCTTGGTTGCCGAGTGATAGTTGGTGCTTCAAAGTTCAGAGACATCTTTAACCTTCGAGAGTCTCCTATCAGGATCCACGACCTCTGCTTTCCCAATATCGAGCCTCCTCGACATGCTCATGCAGGTATGCTTCCTCCAGTAGATGTCATGAGACCCTGCTTCAAAGAAGATTTTGGGTTTGGTTCCAGCAGGCTGCCAGCAGACCTCACACCTATAGCCAGAGGGCTTAATTCTATAGTGAGGCATACTATTCTGCCCAGGATAGGCTACAGAAATGGATTCACTAGACTTCAGCAGTGGATAGTATCACATCTTGTCAGGCAGATTGAGTTTGATATCTGGGACTTGCTGATATCAGATATTGAGGATGTGATCTAGGGAGTTTTGGTAGAACCTGACTCATGCACCATGCTCACTGGTTGACATGGATGATCTTCAGGTGTGCTGGTGACATCCCACCAGAGGTTTCTAGAGAGTTTACTCGCTCTCAGTTCGAGTTCTCTCAGTATGATGCTTCACAGCTACTGAGGTCTGCCACCAAAGTCACTCCTCTCCAGCAGAGTCGCAGGCTAGCCATTGCAGAGACTGCAGCACAGCAGGATGCCACTATTGAGGAGATTGCTGCAGCTAAAGAAGCCCAGCTCGAGGCACAAGAGATAGAGGAAGATATTCAGCTTGAGTCCTCTGACAGTAATGATGTGGAGTACATGCCTCGTCGCTATGAGCAGCCTAGAGCTCATGATGAGGAAGCAGGCACTAGCACCACTGTGGTGAAGGTTCTGGAGAGAATGGAGAGAAATGAGCAGTCCACTCCAGCTGCATTTGTCGAAGTTCGTGCCAGGCAGGATGAGTTCCAGCAACAGCAACTTGCTATTCAGAGGGAGCAGCTTAGGATGCAGCAGCAGCAGATGGAGTTTCAGCGTTCTCAGGCACTCGCTCAGCAGTAGGCTCAGGCAGCCCAGCAGCAGGTTCTTGGTTTACTTGCCTATCTTGTTCAAAACCCTGGACAGCCCGTGCCACCTACTCTGCTACAGATTCTAGCCTTACAACCCAGTGGGTTTCAGAGTCAGCAACCTCTTCTTGCACCAGGCACCTTTCAGGGAGCAGGACCTTCTCAGGCACCAGGCCCTTTTACCACTCCAGTCCAGCAGGTGCCTCAGTTCTTTGGTACCCCGGATCTCACTCCTATCCGTACGGGGTTCACTCTTGGCACAGCTTCTCACCAGCTCACTCCAGCATCAGGGTAGTTTCAGGCCACTTTCATTGCTGTTACAGGCGAGCCGACACCCACTCAGACCACAGTTGGTCTTTCTGCTCTAGCTCAGCAGGCTCCGTCTCAGACTCAGCCCCAGACTCAGCTTGCTCCAGTGACAGGGTTTCGTACTACTGAGACGCTCCCGTCGTCAGTAGCTTCTTCTGAGATACCCATAGTACCAGTTACCCAGTCAATACCTCTGATGGCACCCTCGCAACAGCTTGCTTCACTTCCAGTGCCACAGAGTCACACAGTTGGGGCTAGTACTACAGAGACTGCACTCCCACTCGCAGAGACAGCAGCTCAGCTGACCCAGACCGCTTCTCCGCCAGTGCCACGGATAGAGGGTCAGCACGCTTCCCAGAGTCAGCCTCAGCAGACTCCCGAGTCCAGCCCAGAGGACACCAACCAGCACATTCTTTCTCCTCGTCATCCTGAGACCGGCTCATCTTCCTCACCTCCGCCTGGCCCTTAGGTTTTGGTCCTTGATGCCAAAGGGGGGAGATGTGAGAGTATGTAGATTTAGGGGGAGCTCGTGAGAGGGATTTGGTTCTTTTGGTTGATACATTTCATACATGCATCACGTTTACTTTTATGCATTGTATTATATGAGTGTGGTACTTTCAGTGACATTTGGTTTTCGTTTCGGTATCTTTATCTATGTCATTTGGTTCATGTTTTATGCTCATATGTGTTTGGCTTCCACGTTTTACTCTGATTCCATATATATATACGACCACGGATCTAGGGTTGAACGGGGAGGCGACGGTGACGGTGGCGGGGCCATGGAGGGGCGAGCCTAGGCTGGCGGTGGATCTGCGAACATCGAAAACCCCTTGCCGTGCCCACGGGATCGGATGACAATGGTGGCTGCGGCGCTTGAGCGCGACAAGGGGGCACAGGACCACAGGTTTGTGCGTCTCCATGCGTATCTTAGACTCCTTCCCCTCCCTCCGGTGATCCCAATCTCTTCTCAGCCCACGAGCAGAGTGGAACATTAGTACTCCCATGGTTTGAGTTGTTGTAAAGTCAGGATCTGTGCGGCAATTCAGTGATTGTTTCTCCGATCTGTGTACTGCAAGATCAAAACTTATAACACAGAAATGAGCAAGGCCACAAAATATAACAATGAGCAGCCACTAAAACAATACAACAACAGCACATCACAAGACGAGTCCACAGAATATAACAAATTCATCAAGTATACTAATAAGAGGAAGGCATGATCTTCTATCAAAAAAAGAGGAAGACATGATCTAACTGCAAAAATAGAACGGTTCTTCAGATATGATGAATGTAACTTATCTGTTGCCAAAAGAACATACTAAATAGCTACTGCAATCCACCAACTATGTTGTATAAATCTAACAAATATGGAAAAATCAAGTGTGATAGCAAGATTTCTATACTGCAATTTGTTAATACAATGCAACAAGATTCCTCGAAACAAATTTAGAGCATAAAAAAGATTCAGTTTAGACCAAGAAAAATTCTTTCTTTCACCTGAACAAAAAAGAAACACAACAGCGATGCTAGACAGCCAGCAACGCTAGGTATAGCACCCTTCCCAGGAAATGGGGAGGGGTAGTCCTATGCATTGTGGATGGCTTACTTAATAATACTTAAAAAATAGAGTTAATAATCGAGATTCCTTTCCGATACTCTACTCTAAGAAAATAAAAAAGAAATCATCTATTTTATTTAATGAATAGCATAAGATTCATTGAGTTCTTGTCACACTCCTTTGTGAAAGAGTAGAATGAGAAAGCTAGTGAATCTTAAACCCATTGATAAAAGAAAAAAAAAAGGATAAGGACGCTGAACCAGCTGCGTCGGACGCTGGCTGGTTGAGCGTCGGACGCTGGCGTCAGCGTCCGACGCGTGCCACATGCGCAGCTGCAGTGACGCCGAGCGTCGGACGCTCGGCGGACGCGTCCGACGCCCGTCAGATGTGGTCCAGTGAGGTTCTCCAGCAGGCCAACCACCGGAAGCGTATTGTGGCTGGCGTCGGATGCGTCCAGCGCCTTGTAACGGCTAGTTTACTTTGAATTGATGTGCGCGCCAGACGCGTACGGCGCTTGGCGTTGGCCACATCCGACGCCCCCGAAAATTGCGGCAAGCGACGGACGCTGGGACTAAATTTGGTGGCGTCCAACGCTTGTCATCCGGACGCGTCCGACGCTGTTAAAAATGAAAAAAAACCCTCGGATGCACCCCAGCCGCGTCCGACGCGGGGCAATGGACGCGTCCGACGGTCCCGGTCGTTTGCGACCCCTACTGGACTGCGTCCGTCGCGTTTTTCCGCGTCCGTCATCACTTGTCAGCCGCGTCTGACACCCCATCTCATCACGTGGTAAATTGATTCAATGACATGTGGGGCCGCCCTCTCCCCTCCTTCAAAATCAGATCGGCCCGACTCCTTCCCCCAATCCGTGCGCCGTTGCCGCCGAGCCTTAGCCCCGCGCCGCCTCTCTCGCGTCGCCTACTCCTCCACGCTCACTCGCTCGTGCTCGTGCCGCCGTGCCTGCGCCACCGCAATCCCACGCCGTGCCACTGCCTTCCCTCCGCACTGCGCGCCGCGCCACCCTGCTCCACGGCCAGCTGATCGTGCCCTACCGCCACCTGCCTGCGCCGCCACACCAAAGCTCACCGCAATCGCTGCTTTGTGAGCTCTCTGCCACCTGGAGACTTTTCTAACTCGTCGTGGATGACCTCGCCGTCGTGTTTGCCGGCCAGCTCCTTCTTCGGTGGTGAGCACTCCCCTCTGCACGCCAAGTGTTCGACAAAATGCCGAGCCATCTTTCCTTCACTGCCCTGATCAACTTTCGACCAAATCTTTTAAGCAGTGATTTCCTTGGCCTCGAGGGTGCCCTACTCTGTCAAGCTTACCTTTTTCACAGGAAATCGCAATGACATAGGTATAAAACCCTAAAATTCCATCCATGTCTTACCTAATTGCTATTAGGGTTTCTCATCTCTAGTTAAAATGCTTATTATTGTTATATATTTGCAGTCGAGCCGAGTCACTTATAGTGATGCATGTTTCTTGTTTTGCATAGCAGGACCTATCGAAGGGGAATCAGAGCACCTAGGCGACCCTGATTGTCTTCGTCGGCGCTGCGGTCCTGCTTGCATAGCGTCACCTTTTCCGCTAGCCTATCTCCATCGCCACCCTAGGTATAATTAAGCCCTCTTTCTTACCATTGTCGTACGTAGATTGGTGTAGCCCAGTTAGGTGTCTCCTGTCTGAAACAAATATGGTCGGGGGTATGTGGATCTTTGCATACCTATGGCCGTATCTATTTCGGATTGTCCACATTTTTTGGACAGCCCGCGGATGCGTAGATGGGTTAGTTTTCATGTTCTGCTCGGATCGGAGACAGAGTTTCGGTGCCACCTCCCTATTGTTCTCCGGATACACACTCTCCCTTCGAGGACGTGTATCGGGAGAACAGCGGGGAGGTGCTGTAGAAATTTTGTCTCGGATCAGAGCGGATCATGGAAACTAACCTCATCTACACATCCGCGGGTGGGATTAGGACCTATCCTCACCTATTAGATAGTAGGCAAGGCGTGCATATGTCATTGATGGTTATATTACTCTATTATGTATATGCTAGAGGATGGATAACTGTGAGTGGATGTACACGGGCCGTCGTAGTCAGAGTCAGGTCACTAGTGAATGGATACAGAAGATCGGGGAATTCTTGGATAAAGCATTTGGTGTGGGTGCTGAAGCAGCAAAAGAGGTGTGGTGTCCCTGCAGTGAATGTGCAAACAGGTTTAGGAAGACGAGGAAGGTGATAGAGGAACATCTTTGCAAGTCTGGGTTTACGCCAGACTATACCCAATGGGTGTGCCATAGTGAAGGCTATCGTATTAGACAGGAGGCAGTGAGACAATGCTTGGAGGAGTTTGATAGTGATGCTGGGGTAGCAGACATGATGGATGACTACCATCAAGCACAGTTTGCCACACAAGGTACGAACGGAACGGAGGAGGACGACGAAACGGAGGAGCAGGAGCTGGAGGAAACTACAAGGGCATTCTATCTCATGATGGAGTTGGCAAAGAGGCCCCTTCACGAGATGTCAGATACTTCTCAACTGGATGCCATTGGACGATTAGTGGCGTTGAAGTCTCAGCATAATATGAGTCGAGACTGCTTCGATGCTGTGCTGGCAGTTGTTGGGACCCTGCTTCTGAAAAAGCACGTGCTGCCGAAGAACATGTACGAGTCAGTGAAACTCCTCAAAGCGCTTAAGATGCCATATGAGCAGATACACGCTTGTCAGAACGGGTGCGTCCTCTTTAGGAAAGAACATGAGGAAGCGAAATATTGTCCAAAGTGTAAGGCCTCTAGGTATGTGGAGGTAGAATCTAAAGATGGCCAGAAGCGCCAGCTTGACATCCCCATGAGAGTCCTACAGTACCTTCCGTTCATACCGAGAATCGAACGGATGTTCATGACCGAGGAGTTCGTGAAACAGATGACATGGCACAAAAATGGCATCCGATACAATCCTGACAAGATGATACATCCATCAGATGGTGAAGCATGGAAAAAATTTGACGATGTTTATCGTGACAAACCTCTAGAGGCTCGTAATGTGCGTGTTGCGTTTGCAACAGATGGGTTCAATCCTTTTGGAATGAACGCGGCCCCATACACTTGTTGGCCCATCTTCGTTGTCCCCCTAAATCTCCCCCCCGGCGCCCTTCTTCAACGTCAGAACATATTCTTGTCACTAATAATTCCTGGACATCTGGGGAAACATATGGGTGTGTTCATGGAGCCTTTGATCGATGAGTTGATTAGCGCGTGGGATGATGGGGTACTGACATACGATCGGGCTACAAAGAGGAACTTCACAATGCATGTTTGGTACCAATACTCAATGCATGACTTTCTAGGGTATGGGTTATTCAGTGCCTAGTGTGTCCAAGGGAAGTTCCCATGCTCGATTTGTAAGGCAGCTCTGCAGTTCATTAGGTTGAAGAGGGGTGGCAAGTTTTCCTCATTTGACTTACATCGACAATTCCTCCCTCTTGACCATGAATTCAGATGAGACGTTAAGAACTTTATGAAAGGTGTCATAGTGACAGACTTTGAACCACAGAAGATGACTGGCATCGAGGTTCTTGCTCAGATAGATGGTCTGTCGCCAATGAAAATAGAGTCGGTTTTGTGGGATATGGTGTTCAACATATGTGGACTCATAAGTCAGGCTTGGAGAGGCTCCCCTATTTTAAGGACCTGACACTGCCACATCACATTGATGTAGGTGAAAGAAGATAAGAGAAGTGAAGCACCGGGAGTTGTTGTCAAAAGTAAAATAAGATGATTAGAGTATGCATAACACTTGGCTAAGTTTGAGAAAATAACTGATCAAATGATCTGATTGTTTGAAAAAAGATTTAACCAAAAGATACAACATAGTGGTGTTAAAATTGGACATGCGGCAGGAGGGGGAACGACATCCCGACATCCCTCGCATCGTCTCCCTCCTGGGGGGTGACTCGGGGGGCCCCCGCCGCCGCGCCCAGCCCCTCCCTCCCCCCGCCGCAAGCCGGGCCGCCGCCGCCTCACCTCCTCGCCGGTGGCGGCGGCGCAGGAGGGCTCAAAAAGGCTCCCCCTGTTCCCCTCTCGTTCCCCGTCGCCCCTCCTTCCCCTCTCCCGTCGCCCCCCTTCTTCCTCTCCGGCGGCGCTGACGACCGCCGTTGGCGGCGGATCCGGCCCCGCCGTGGATGGTTCCGCCCCTGCGTGGGCGGATCTGGCGTCCCAGGCGGGTCGAATGGCCGGCGGCGGCCCTAGGGTTGGGTTGCTGCTGGCGGCAGCGAGTTCGATCGGTGGCCGGCCGCCGACGGCGCCCCTCCCAGCTCACCGTCGTGCACCCTTGGGCTGACCCCCTCTCCCAGGCTCGAGGTCGGGGCGACCTCGGTTGGGGTGAGATGGTTGGCCACAGCGCCGCCGTGTCGCCCAATCCACCGGCCTAGAGGCGCTGGGCGCCTCGGTCGCGGTGGATCCGGCGTTGCCGCATACCTACCTGCGCCGGACGGCGGCAGGCGGCCGCTCCAGCCCCCCTCTCCCCGGCGATGGTCGGCGGACACGTGGGCACGTACTCGTGAGGCGGCGGCGGGTAGAGGCTGGGCCTCCCCGTGACGCGACAGCGACTCCGTCCTCGGCAGGGACGGACCCTGGAACGAGCTCGGCCTATCTCCGGCGCCGTCTTCCTCCGATGCGCCCCGCGCCCGCCACACCCCTGGCCTTGAGGCGGCGCACTTCGATCGGGGTCATTGCGGCGGGGAGGCCCCACACCCATAACTTTGGTGCATTGAGGCAGTCCTTGGCGGTGGGGCGGGCCTCGCACACGCCTATTCCCCTCTTCCCCTGCCGTGCGGCGGCGGCGGGGTTCGAGGCCGGGGGTTGGTGGACGCCGACAGCAGTTTCGGCCAACCTCTTCTTCGGGGTGGGCGGCAGGACGGCCGGTCGGCCCCTCTTTGGCCTCCCCGTGCCCTTGACCGGGGCCAGCGCTCCCATAAGCGTGCCTTGGCCCCCGCCCCACCCCCTCTTCTGCGATGGACGGTGGGCCTCGGCCACTTTGGCGACGCCCTCCCATCAGCGCTCAAGGTGAGCGTTGCGGCGGTGACCAGTGGCCGTCCTGGCCCACCCACCTGGTCCTGCGGTGGGCGTTGGACCACGACCAATCTGGCGGTCCTCACGCGCCGGTGCTTCTCCGCCACAACTGTTCCGTTGTTTTGGTACCGGAGGCGAACACCATCAAGACATCCAACGACGTCATTGCGGCAGCAACGGTCCAGGGCAGTGCGGGTGAAAACCTTGTCCTCAGGCCGAGGGCCTAGAACCGACGACGGTGGCGATCAAACGTCATCACCTTCTTGAATGCGTCATCTCGTCGGCCGCTCCTCGTACGCTACTGTTGGAGCAAACCGGGAACGAAAGATCCCTTGGATGCATGTTCCAATGGAGTTGGCGTCCGTGGGCGTCATCTCCTTCCTGAAGGCTCCATTGATGCATCCACAAAGCTCCTCCGACGCCGAGTCTTGCCCCTGCTAGGCTTCTTGGGTCTTTGTGTTGTTTGCTGTGGTCGAGGGCCTTTTCTCTTCTTCTGTTTGTCGTGTTCGTTCAGATCACTATCTCTGTGGTCCGTGCCGTGTTGTGTTTGTCGTACTTGCCGTGCTTTCGACCACCTTCTTCTTAATGAAAATTGCACGTGAAATCGTGTTTGAGAAAAATTGGACATGCAAAAAAATACAGAGACCTAAAGATTTGCTCTGAGAACCAAAGTATGTAGTATGTACCATTGTTTCCACCAGCTAGTGGAGTGTTATTATATAAAAACAGCTAGTGGAGAAGTTGTACTGACCGAATGATCCAGTCGTACTCTAATAAAGAATATATATTTGTGACATTTGCCAGTCGCACGTTTGCCTTGAAACTCGCCTCCTTGATTATTTATTATCACATTTTATGCCGGATTGCTTTACCTTACCTAGAGTAGTTCGTAGGATATCTTATTGCAAAACTCCTTTGGATGGTAAATTGTGCACTAGTTTAGCCATGGTTGGGTCACATTCACGTGCATATAGACACCATGATTTCCTACGTTGAATATACCACCACCATGTGTTTCTTGATGTTCCAGACAAAGAAATGTGCCAATTACACTCTCTTTTTAATGTCTAAAACCTCAGGTGCACTTAAACTTTTATATTGTCCAAAAACAAAACACTCAGGTGTACTTGAGTACAGGGAGTACTATTTATCCCAACTGCTGCGATGATGCCGTTACTCATCAGGCCTAAGTTGAAATGTAGTATGAAATCAAATACAATAGACAAAAGTAAAACAACTTTGATGTGATGGATGCACGATCAGACATTTACTCACTCAATTAGTCTCTTATTCTCTCCTTTGAGAGAAAAATGGGGAAAGAAAAGAACTATAGATTCAAAAAAATTGTTTGATGTGTTTACTCTCCTTTGAAAGAAAAATGGGAAAGAAAAGCATTATAGATTCAAAAAAATTGTTTTTAAAACAAATTAATTTAATAATTAAACAAAAATTATCAAAGGACTGAGGGCCCAACCGGGTTCGAACCGGTGACCTATTGATCTGCAGTCAATTGCTCTACCACTGAGCTATGGACCCTGATTGGTTCGACTTTTGTCATTTTAGATGAATTGCTGTTGCATTGGAATTATGGCAGGCTTGTACTATCACCGATTCCTTTGTTCCTCTAAAATTGACTCGGCAGTGTAGAAACCAAATCATGTCAACTCAGAAAAGAAAAGAGGAGGAAACCTTGTAGCTTGGGAAGTTGTGCAAATGCCCAAAGATAAGGGTGGCCTTGGAGTCATTAACTTAAGACTGCAGAATGATGCATTGTTGTTGAAGCATCTACATAAGTTCTACAACAGACTTGATGTACCTTGGGTTCAACTAATCTGGTTCAGATACTACTCGACAAAGGTGCCGCATGTTGCTCGTGAGGTCGGGTCCTTCTGGTGGAAGGACGTGCTCGAGCTGAATGTATTATACCGCACAATAGCTAGATGCTCGGTTCAAGATGGTTCCACTGTGTGCTTTTGGGAGGACGAGTGGTCTGGGCGCATCCTGAAGCATGATTTTCCTAGACTGGCATCTTACTCAATATCAGAGGGTATTTCGGTGATGGATGTAATGCAAGCTGAAGACCTTGACTCCCTATTCATCCTACCTCTTTCACAGCAAGCCCATAGAGAGTTTGAGGAACTCCAGAATCATTTGCACAACACAACATATGATGAAAATGGCCAAGACCGATGGGTGCCTATATGGGGAAACAATTACACCTCAAAGAAATTCTACTCCCACATTTTTGCAGCCTTTGATGCCCACCCTATTTTTAGAGAAATATGGAGGTCGGATGCATGCCACGAATCAAAATCTTCGCCTGGCTTATCCTAGTTGACAGGCTCAACACAAAGACAATGTTGACAAGAAGAAATATACACGTCCACGATGATGACTTATGCGGTATGTGTAATACAAGGGAGGAGGAAACTCTTGATCACTTATTCTTCACGTGCCCGTTTGCAGCCCAATGTTGGTCGAGGATTAACTTCATCTGGGATCAGGCTCTTAACATTCAAGACCGCTTCATTCAAGCACGGCAGACACATAGACTACCTTTCTTCACTGAAGCCTCCATGATTGCTGTGTGGGAGATCTGGAAAATGCGCAATGACAAGGTTTTTGAAAGGCGAGATCCATGTCAAAATAGATGGTTTTGTAATTTCAAAAATCAATGTAATCTCCAAGTGTCTTAGATTTAAGCCCGACCTTATGTCGCCTTTTGCTTTTGGCTAGATGCCTTCGATTAAACCCCTATGTAAGTTTCCTAAAACTCCTTTAAATTTATAAAAGCTCTTTTGACACCGTGGGGATCTCCCCCACAGTTTTTGCCGTCAAAAAAAAAAAATTGTTGCCTTTAATGATTATTTATAAAGTAATGTATAATAGCTTTTTTTTTAGATGAGATGAGTATTATAATTTATGGGTGGCTATACATCATTCAAGAGATATATGTAATGGAACAATGACTTGAGCGGATAATCCAAAGGGTGTCAAATATAAACTTACCGATGTGTTAGTGAAAGAAGACAAGACAAGTGAAGCACCAAAAGCTGTAAAAAGTAAAGGTTGTGTTCGCTAGAAGTTGGGAGCTTTAGCTAGCAGAAGCGAACGGGCCCAAAATAACTTGACTGGAGTATGCATAGTACATTGGCTGAGTCAATAATCCGAGTCTTTGAAAATTGATTTAACCTGAGGACCCAACATAGTGATGTTAAAATTGGACTTTCAGTCCTCTTATAAGCACACTCGACCCAGCCCAGGTTGCCGTGGTACATCTGTGTGCAAAAAAAAAAAAAAAAAAAAAAAAAAAAAAAAAAAAAAAAAAAAAAAAAAAAGACTTGCAGAAAATACAAAGACTTGAAAGTCTGCTATGATGACCGGAGTATGTACCATTGTTTCAAACAGCTAGTGGAGTGTTATAAAAAAACTGCTAATGGAGAAGTTGTACTGACCGAATGATCCAGTGGTACTCTACTATATCTTTGTTATTGAATGACGATCTTTGGAGCGTGAACATGGACTCGGGGTGGCATTTGGCAATCGATGAGAAGGGATACTTCGCACGTCTCATATACAGAATTAAACCCTAAACACTCCCATATAAGGGAGTTTGCCTTCAAAGTTCAAAGTCGCTTACTTTTATTGTTGATATCACATTTTATTGCTGGATTGCTTATTTTGAGTGCTTTTACCTTGCCTAGAGTAGTTCGGAGGATATCTTATAAAATTTAGCTATATGTTGCAAAACTCCTTTGTTGGATGATGAATAGTGCACTTTTGGCCATGGTTAGGTGAATAGTGCACTTTTGGCCATGGTTAGGTGACGTCCACGTGCATATAGACACCGTGATTTCCTACGTTGGATATACGGAGTATATATTACCACCACCATGTGTTTCTTGTTCTTTCATCAGACAAATAAATGTGCTAATTACAACCTCCCTTTTCATGTCTAAAACCTCAAGCGGTGTACTCAAACTTTTATGTCCAAAAAAAATCTCAGGTATACTTGAGTACATGGAGTACTATTTATCCCAACTGCTGAGATGATGCCGTATTACTCAAAGCCAAAGTTGAAATGTAGTATCAAATCAAATAAACAAAACTAAACCAACTTTGATGGGATGGGTGCACGATCAGGCATTATTTACTCAATCAGACTCTTATTACTCTCCTTTGAGAGAAAAAAATGGGGAAAGAAAAGCATTATATATTCAAAAAGAATGTTTTTAAAACATTCTAATCTATTAATAATTTAATAAAAAAACAGTTAGAGGACTAAGGGCCCAACCGGGTTCGAACCGGTGACCTATTGATCTGCAGTCAATTGCTCTACCACTGAGCTATGGACCCTTGAATGTGTACTGTAATTACAAAATCATATTACTAGACATAATAATTATGCATCACACCACTATGTGATGTTGAAGACGAACTGCAACAATGGATTACAAGGTTAGGGTTGAGGAAGAGCATCACCGGCTGTCATCCTGTGTTGTGCCCAAGTTCTCCACCATAGGCGATGACCGATGAGACGGCAGGCCGCAGGTAGCACCATAGTCCACAGCAGGCTTGGCGCGGCGGTGTACGACGTCGGTGTGAACTGTGGTGTGGAGACCGGAGAGAGTGGAGAGTGGAGACTAAGAGCGAGAGGGGGACTGGGGGAGTGGCGGCCGGGCGACTCGCGGTCGCGCGCGGCGCGCCCTCGAGCCGGCGTTCGCGGCTTCGCGCGGTCGCGCGCTCCCCATGCGTGCGGCTGCGGCGGAAGGGGGGCCGGGGAGGGGGAGGGAGTGGAATGAGCAGGCTAGGGTTTCTTTGAGGGTTGAAGAGTATTTATACTAGGATAATTTAGTTGGATTTGGGCCATATTCATGGGCTCTATTGGGCTGAAATGAGCATGTCACTTGCTTTGCATTGCGGGTCTTTCTTACCCACGGGTACGCGGGTGTGGGTACAACTCATCCACACCCGTACCCGCCATACCCGTGGGTAGAGGGTTGCGCCCACTAACACACCCGTGGGTAAAAATTTCATTCCATACCCGCGTTTTTGGTGGGTAAAACCCGCGGGTACGCGGGTTTCGGGTACCCGCTGCCATCTTTAATAACACATATCAGATGCTATCTTGGTCACACACATATTAAGTACCCTCTGCGATTTGAGATCACATTCACATCTATGCTGTGTTGCTTCTTGTTAGAAGCCCCTACGAGGTTGTTATGCCACCACTTGGTCTTTTGGAGCAATAGTAGAGGCCGGGAAGGTGGAAACCCTCTCTCTTGAATTCAAACACCAAGTAAAAAAGAGGTCATTGCTGCAATAGTGGAAGCTTATATATGGTGGCCAGCAGAGAGTGGCTGGTTCGTGCTGACTTCCTAGACCAGCACAAGAACTTTTTTTAAAAAAAAAAAAAAAGAAACGACACAAGATAGAAAGCGAGCACACTAATCCAAAGTAAACATCTTTAGATACTACAAGATTTTATCTGGGTTTCATCCTCTAAAGATAAGATTTTTTTATCATTCTCTAAAGAGAAAGAACCGTAGCACCTGATTATAAATATCACGCAGCAACGACCGAACCAAGTTTACGTATCTAAATGTATAGTCGCATTGGACTGATTACAAATTGGACTGAAGCCTTTATAACTGAAATAAAATGCTATCTAAATGTATAGTCGCATTCTTCAACATGCGGCATGCCTTCAACACTACTCGCTTCTTCTGCTACTTAATGGCGCAGCTTCATCTAGAAACTTATGCCCCCTCAAAAAGAAATGCAAAATAGGCTTTTAGTTAAGATCGATGCCGCTAAAAAGGATCTAAAAGTTTTATTGAAGTAAACATGGGACAGGAAAATTTTAGCACTAGGAGTAGTGCGTGGTTGGAAAAATTCACACCGTATAACATATTCCATGCTCTCATCCGCCGTTCGAAAGCTAAAGCGTTGAGAGAGGCTATGACAAGGGAATGGGTTCTATCGTCTGAAGAAACAGTACCAAAATTGGCCTTCTTTTAATCCTTGAGCGAGGCGTGATACTTTTCTCCTATTGCTACGATGATGTTGGATCATATTAAACATGAAGGAGCTTCCATACTGATTTGAGGGTTCCACAAAAGTCTAGTGCACAAGTAGACTACTTGCAATCTCGGTGACAGGCGCCACAACATGTAAAAGTAAATGCTGATGCATGCCTAAAAGTTGGCCTTTGCTGGTTTGCAAATCATTTCAAGAGATGCATAGGGTTCTGTTTTATTTTGCGTTAATCCAAATTCGCTTTTATTGCTTTGATCCAGAAGCTGCTGAACTTATGGCGCTGATTGAGGGGTTGAGATGGACAATCCAGCGGATTGATCTACCAGTTGTATTGGAGTCCGATTGCCTATCAATTTGCAAAGCTCTAAACTCTAACAAAGACAATCGTTCCAAGCTTGCATTACAACTAAACTAGTATAGTGCCCGTGCGTTGCCACGGTTTTATTTAAGAGATGTACTTAAAACAACAAAGGTGAACTATCCATCTCTTGATCTCTACCAAGAAAAGATTGATTTGTTGATTTGCAAGCTAAAAATCAGTTCCATGACAGAGTGTACAGTTGCTATATACATGAGAAATGCACTACTTCCTTTTTTTTCCTTTACGAGGTAACTCCTATGAAAATTACAGTGCTAAATATATGGCAAGGATCTTTCTTCAGAAATAAGCACCAGTTGAACTGATTACACACAGAGATGGAGTTGGTACTTCTACTCAAAAGATCTGTGTGATCACATCAGAATTAATATGCATGGGAGCAACCAACAAGTGAGAGGGGAGGAAATCGGTACCTGACGATGATGTTGTAGTGTTGCTCCAGGTAGCAGCTTCCTTACCTTGTGCCACTATCCCCCAACAATAAAACGTGGTTATACACACCTAAATCAGAAGTTTAGGACTGACAGAGTAAGCTCGGTGAAGAATAGCTTAAAATAAAAAAAAGATTATATATCCATCAAGTGCAAAAGGTAAAATCCTTCACATTAAGCATTATGGGAGAAGCTGCTTTTCAGTAAACATGTTTGAAACTCTCAAAAGGAGAGACTAAACACTTGAAAACTCTCAAAAGGAGAGATTAATTGAACGGGGCAGAGAATATTTATTACTTGTCTGACTTTCATCAGTAAACATGTTTGAAACTGCAGTATCATCTAGACAATAGGGATCTCTCATCTATTAAAATTTATAATATGGAAGATTCTCTAATAGAATACAAAAGGTAGACTGAATCTGGGTATTATTCTTTTCTTATAATTATCAGAACAAAAATCTGATCTGGAACTACGTGTCACATTCAAGAGGCTAACCTTGCAATGGCATTGTGATGCCATATCGTTCAAAGCGTGCAGTACATTCTACCCCAGGCAAAGGCCATGAACTCGCTACCATGCAAAAGTATTCTGCAGCCTTTGCTCTTTTCCATGAATTCGCTGCCATGTAAAATGCAAAATGTCAAATGTGAGGCATATGCGACTGCAAATCCATATCAATATGAGATAATAATAATAATTTCAGAATCTGTTATTGACTTGGTATAAACATAGATCCATACTTACAAAGGAACTAAAGAAGAAGATACACTTCAACTTAGTGACTTATGGAAAAGAACATTTATCTACGTACACTGGAAGAGAAATTGTTAGATCACTATGGTCAGCCTTCAGACCATCTCAGACCGGTCAGCAAGTAACAATGCCATACGTTCTTCTCTGCGTTTCTCCAGCTACTGAAACACCATGCAGTTTGAGGAAATTTGTCATCTTGGCTACGCAAAGGTTTTCTAGTCCACCTTTTGGTGGTTCCTCCTCCGCCACCTTCAAGAAATTCTCCGTGAATGCATCACCGGTGTTTGTCGGGAGCTGCATGTCCAGTGGAGCAAGTTGAGGAACAGATCAGATTATTATGCACAAAACAAACTAAGTAATTGAATAACATTTTTTTCATCATGAAAATAAGAGGGAAAAAGAAAAGAGACCTGCACGAAGAGGCGCTCCAACTGAGGACACGGGCAGGTCTTGAGGAAGCTATAGATGTCAGCGAGGTTGGAGTTGGCCATGCCGAACATGAGCAAATGGAGCTCCCTCAAGCTATGCAGGTTGCTCTCCGTTACAGCCTTGGCTGTGAAAGAAGAAACATACTGCAAGGGAATTAAGGCGAAAGAGTATAAGCGTCGAGGCAGTGAATGAAATGTGCTGAAAGGAAATGGCACAAACGCCTGGGCAAGCAAACCTGGAGGGCAATGCGGCAGAGGGTGAGGACAGTGAGGTTCGACAGGCGAGGAACCGCGTACGGCAAGTTGGTGGCGGGAAGGTCGGTCTCCGGCCCGCCAGAGCAGAGGTAGAGATGCTCAAGGGACCCCTTCGCGCCGGCAGAGAGGATGTTGCTGGAGAGGAACGCGCCGCTGAAGCGGAACGAGCGGAGGCGGGGCGCGAGGGGGACCCGCAGCTCGGTGGTGCGGGAGCAGTCGATGACGGTGAAGCTCCTGAGGTTGGGCACCCCGACGCTGCTGAAGTCGACGCGGCGCAGGCGGCGGCAGTAGCGGAGGTCGAGCTCCCGGAGGCGCGGGCACGCGCCGACCATCCGGCGCAGCGCGGCGTCGGTGAGGAACACCGAGTGGAGGTGGATCACCTCGAGCGTGGCGACCATGGCGTTGTTGGCGGCCGTGAGGTTGAACCCGCGCACCGACAGGCGCGCGAGCAGGGGACTCCCGATGGGGAACTGCACGGTGAGCATCCCGGGGCGCCGCGTGCCGCCGCGCGAGCCCCGGCCGCCGGCGCCCCCGCCGCCGTCGGCGCGAAGGCACAGGTCCTCGGCCTCGCACGCCGCCGCGTAGTGCACGCAGCGGGCGAGGTCCGCCTGCGTGAGCTGCCCGCCGTGGAACGCGAGGGAGAAGCCGACGACTCCCAATGCGCCGCCGAGGCGCAGCCTCCTCGCCGCCGATGCGCGGCCTCCTCGCCGCGGCGCCGCCGCCGAGGCCCGCGGAGGCGCAGCGGACGTGCACGGCTTCCTCGCCGCCGATGCGCGGCCTCCTCGCCGCTGAGGCGCCGCCGCCGGCGGAGGCGTAGCGGACGTGCACGGCGCTCGGCCGAGGCACCACCGCCGAGGCCCGTGACGCCGCGGCCGCCGAGCCCCACTGCCTAGCCCCGACGTGCCGCAGCCGACTCGCCTCCCGTGCTGCCGGCTGTTCCTGCGTGTGGTGGAGTGATGGAGTTGAGGAGACGGAGTGAAGGATGGGGATGGCCTCGGGAAGCCGCGTCGGGAGGGAGGCGCCACGCGACTCGCGATGCGGGCGCGACTCGCGATGCTGGCCGTCGCGCGCGGGAGCGGTGAGGGATGAGGGATGATGGATGAGTGATTGCGGTTTGATCCGGCTAATCTGATTTATTGGATTTGAGTGAGTAAGAGAAACAAAAGATTAAAATAGATCTCATCTCTTAATTTTAAACTTTGGTTTGGTTTTGGGTGCATGTGTTTGGGTGTATTTAGTAGAGATTAGGAGAGATAACGACTGTGGGGGACAATTTGTGGTGTGGCTTTAGAAAAGTTTTTTTGGTGTATTATATGTAGTAGAGATAAGAGAAACAAAAGATTAAAATAGATCTCATCTCTTAATTTTAAACTTTGGTTTGGTTTTGGGTGCATGTGTTTGGGTGTATTTAGTAGAGATTAGGAGAGATAACGACTGTGGGGGACAATTTGTGGTGTGGCTTTAGAAAAGTTTTTTTGGTGTATTATATGTAGTAGAGAAGAAGCTAAATTGTTAGGTGATGAGCTTAGAGGGATTGAGTTTATCTAATGTAATCATTCAAAAAGTTTATCTAATGTAATAGAATATGTAATAGGGTTGCTCATGAGTTAGGTCAGCTCTGTTACAAAAGTGTGGATCATGAAAACTCCTAAAATTGTTGGGCACTTAGTGGTGTATAATGGTGATCCTGTTCATACATTTTTTTAATTGCCGCTCAACCTTTCCCTGAAAAAAATAATAATCCCATTGTTAGGCCTAGTTTAGATGCTGAAATTTTTTCAACTCTGCTACTGTAACGCTTTCGTTTACATTTGATAATTAGTGTCCAATCATGGACTACCTATGCTTAAAAGATTCGTCTTATCATTTACAACTAAACTGTAGAATTAGTTAATTTTTTATCTAGATTTAATACTTTATGTATACGTCCGAAAAATTGATGTGATAGAGAAAGTGAAAAAATTTAGGCCTAAATCTCACGGGTCACATCACGTGCTCCACGGTTCGGTCCGTTGAAAAAATGTGCCCGGACCGACCCGTTCTTTGACCACCGGCTCCTGCACGGCTGACTACACCGTGTCGCTGTCGCCGTCCTCGAGTCCGGCCCTTCCTGACATCAGCGGACCCACACCTACCCCACCATGTCAGCGGCACGGACGCGCGTACCGACAGGGGGCCCACGGCACCTGCTCCGTCGACAAGAGCAAGATACCAGCGGGCCCACCCGTCAGCCGCGCGCGCGAGGGCCGAGGCCGGCCGTTTCCTCGCCTTTTCCACCTCCCCTTGCCGCGCGCGGTCGTCGCCGGCCGCGGCAGGAGATCGGTTCCACGCGGGCGGCGGACCTGGTCCTGGTCTACTACTAATCTCCAAATCTCTATCTAGACTAGTAGCCGCAGCGTATCATTTGTTGGCCGGCGGCGATCGCTGTGCTATTGCTTGCTTCTTGGAGTTGGTTTGGGGGGTGACGACGACACACTCGCTCCGATTTCCTTGCCGCTGCCGGCCGGCGTTCGTGTTGCGGTTGCGGGGATCATCGGTCGTGGAAGCGGTTCCCGGCTTTTGATCGGAGAGAGAGAGGGAGGGAGGGGGAGAGGAAGGGGAAGTGAGGATGGAGGCGGGTGCGGCGGCGGCGGAGCAGATGGAGAAGCACTCGTCGGCGGCGGCGTTCGTGGAGGGAGGCGTCCAGGACGCGTGCGACGACGCCTGCAGCATCTGCCTCGAGGCCTTCTCCGACGCCGACCCATCCGCGGTACGTGCCGCGCTGCTCTCCCGTAGTCCCGTGTGCTGAGAGGATTCGTCACCCGCCGTGCGCGCGTCCGGTTTCTTGACTCTCTTTGTTCTTGGCTGTGATGCGCAGGTGACCAGCTGCAGGCACGAGTTCCACCTCCAGTGCATCCTCGAGTGGTGAGCACTGAACACTCGCTCTCTCTGTCTGTCTGTGATTACTTTACTTCCTGCTGTTTCTATTTCTTTGTGTCTGTTTTCGTATCAGTGTGTTGCTATGATCAGAGTTCAGAGCTGCTAGTGTCAACTGTCAATGACAGACACTGCAGTGCACCGCACAGCTGTTTTATATGCGATGCGCCGCGCTAATCTGAATCTCTGCCGGAGCACTCTGAATCTGAATATAATTTGGACGTGTCACAAACTCTGCTCTGAATCACTGTTTGCTTGTCTTAGTTAGGTGCCAGCATTGGTGTTACTATGTATACTTGTACTAATTGCGTTACTCTTGGTGATCCCTGAGTGACACTATTTCTGAACTTTCTGATTGATCCTACAGGTGCCAGAGAAGCTCCCAGTGCCCCATGTGTTGGCAGGCCATCAGCATGAAGGACCCCATGAGGTACAGATTCTGCTGTACCACCAGTCCACCACCAATGCATTATGCATGCGTCCACTGAATTTCGTTTAAAGGTTGGTCTCATTCTCACATTCACTGCTTAACTCCTACTCCTACTGCAGCCAAGAGCTTCTTGAAGCTGTTGAGGAAGAGCGGAACGCGCAAGAAAATCACGCGCGCACCACAACCATTTTCCGCCATCCACTGCTCGGAGATTTTGAGGTGCTTACATATATCTGATGCTCACATTCAGTGTGCTTCCAGTGATGGCATTGGCATACTCAATTCCTGCACAGCTACTGATGCCACTGTTTCTTCCATTCGATTCCAGGTACCGGTAGATGCAGATGATGCTGAGATTGAAGAGCGAATCCTACAGCACTTGGCTGCTGCTGCCACCATTCGTAGGTCGCACCGCCATGCTAGAAGAGAAGGCCGTCGCAGCAGGTCGGCAGCTCATGGTCAGGGCCACCAACAAGTTCTGTTCTTTCCAGCTGCTGCTGAGGCCACTCCTGGTGGTTCTCTGTCTTCACATTCACGGCCAGAAGGGGACCATGAACATGCTTCTGCTGTAGTTTCTTCTCAGCCAGTGCCTACTGTGGAGTCGACAGAAGAAACAGCTGCAAACACTTCTGTGAATGACACCACCTCGGTTAATGGCCCTCCTGTTGGGTCAAATAATAGGTACTTTCTGCAGAATAGTACTGTGCCACTGTCTATATTTATCTGTTTGCTTTTTATTTACATGGGGTTAACTAATTAACACTTGCTACTTGATGATCTGGATCAGTGTTTCTAGGAACCAATCTTCGTCTGTCAACCAAGATGAAGCTGGACCATCTGATGCGCAGTCATTCTCAGACACAATCAAATCTCGGCTTCAGTCAGTTTCTACAAAGTACATTTCTACATTGTTACTCCTGTGAATATCAGAATCAAATACACTGTTTAATTCTAAACCATTACTGAACTTACATAAGCATATGCTCTTCTCATCAGGTACAAGGATTCCATAACGAAAAGTACGCGCGGGTGGAAGGAACGGTGGTTCGCACAGAACAGCACCATATCAAATCTCGGTTCAGAGATGAGGAGGGAGGTCAATGCTGGGATCGCTGCCGTGTCTCGCATGATCGAGAAACTGGAGACACGGGATGGAACCGGACCGTCGTCTGCTACTGCTTCTCCAGCTGATCTCCATCCTGGTTCAGATGCAGAAGCTCAAGGACCTGTCGTTCCTACTACAGCTGCAACTGCTTTACATAACGCCTCGTCTTCAACAGCTTGAATGCCAGGATCAGGTTCTCAATGAGTTCACACTAGATGTGGTTTTAAAGTGCGGTATGTGCGATATGCTTGCACTGCAGAAGATGTACTTCACAACGTGTCGTGTGTATAATCAGTTTGTCACTTGCTCTTAGTCAGCGAAGCAGATGCTACATGCCAAGTTACTAGAATGTTTCAGAATAAAGTTGGATGTGCATAACCAACATGACAATGTTTTGGTAGGCCTATAGGCATCGTATAGTGTATATTGCATCAGTGTGTATGATAGAATGGAAAAACAGCAATCGATACAGTACTGACATCTCATCTGTCAATTACGCTAAGATAAGATTATGCTACAGCACCTTCAGTGTTTCTGAAAATCCAACAACGCAGACTCCGAACTTGATTGATAATCAGATGTCCTGATTCTCAGCCACCAGCTCCCTGATCCTTTACACATTCATCCTAGTAGTTGTATATCTTAATTCTGATGATGGAAGGTTTCGTCATGTGTGCCGCTCAGAATTGAAGAAAATCTCAAATGAAGATCACAGGCCAAAGGCCAAAAGCCAGAAGCCAAGACCAGTGGCAATCAGTTAAGGACATGTCCTGTAGGAGAGTCTTCACACGAAGGGGTATGTGTGGTAAGCGGTGACTGATGATCCACACAGGCTGGTCCTGGACCCCCTGGACAGAACAGCCAAGCAGTTGAAGCTTGTTGCGGTCGTCAAGACAATACACACGCATTCGTCAGCCACTGAAGAAGGTGGAGATCCCCATCCTAGCTTAGGTTCCATCCGCTACCCTGCCATGCGCTAGGGACTAATGGATATGCTTCTTTTTTTTTTTTTTTTGATTGCAACTAATTGAGATGCTTGGTCTGCTGTCACGAGAGGAACTCCGGGGGGCATCTGGTCAAGAGATGCTGGGCCCAATCCAGTGGCCCGGCCCAGAAGGAGGTGGGAAGGCCCCCATCACCCACCTTGTTTGCAGTATTAAGCCGATCCATCATCTTTGGTATCTATACTTGTCATCACGTGTAGGAAAACAAAAACAGAAACTAAAAACCAGAACCTAGAACGCATGCTCTCACGACAGAAGAAAAAATAACAAAGAAGGAATACGAATAAAAAAAAGAAAAAGACCTTGTTGCCACGTCTACAACCATATACATTAAGCCGTACGCATCGTAGAATCGATTAGATTTCTTAATATGTATGTTCGTCTAAGCCGCATACCACATACGTCGTCATAGGCATGTGCAAAAATTTCATAGCCCCATGCAACGCATGAGCATATATGTAGTGACAAAAAAAAGGCCACCGGTTTGAAGAGATGGATAGGAAAAAAAGAGGTTGCTAAACATACATGTCATGTACCAACACCTGAACAGCGACGTCATAGCACCCATGCAAAAAAACCTACCTGTTTAAAAAGATCGACAAGAAAACAAAAAGTGGGTTGCTAAGCACACGTGTCATGTGCCAACACCGGAACGGTGACATCTGCTGATAACATACGATTTTGATCCTTAAATTTGTGGTTTGCAACGTGCACGTACCCGGAAATCTTCCTTTTGACCAGGTCGAAGAGCAGCAACACCCTCCACCCGCGCGCATGGTTTTATGTTTTTTTGGGCCCAATTTTAGTTTTGCTATCGCGGCCCAAACCTCCTGCACCCCTTCGTTGTTTCTTCTTTGTCCCTGTGAGTGACTGTTTCTGGTTCGAGCGGCGGCGGCGGTCGAGCTCCGGCAATGGTCACGCTGCGGCGGCCATGGCGCTGCTCTGCTTCCTGCTGGACCTGCGCAACATCCCCCTGCCCTGCGCCATCGCCTAAAGGAGGTACTACCACGCGTTCCCTCTCCATCTCCGCTGCAATTTCATCTCTCGAGCTCAGCCCCCAACCCTAACTAACCGCGTACGATGCCTCGCTCACGTGCAGTGCCTGCTCGAGCTTGCCAGCCTCTAAGCTGCCACTACGTCACAGCCACACGCAGGGACCACGTCTCCCGCGGCCGCCGCCAGCGGGTTCCCCAATCGCCTGGCCCTCGGCTACATCTACGCTCCTTCATCCAACCCGTCCTCCTTGTGCTCCTCCTCTTGCCCTAAGGTCTGTATCCCTCCCTCCCTGCTGCCGATCTGATCCTATTTGTTTAGTGTTGCGTGCACAGCTGTTTGCAGATTCCAAATTGAGTAACGTCACCAACTGTCGATCGACATGTAGGTGCTCCCTTTGTTTGTTGAGGCCCAAATTGCACACTGATGCTAGATTGCTCTGGTGCAGTGTTTCCTTTATTTGTGTTTTTGCCTGTACAGGGTCCCATAGTTAACTTTGTGTGCTCCCTTTCACGCTCAAATGGCAGAACTGGTTGGTTTGCCACCTTTTGTTTGCTAGAAATGGGGACCAATTTATCAATTCACTGTTGTTATACATATGATTGTGGGTGCTATCAATTATATAAGATCCGGCATTACTTGAATCACTTCTATGTCACCTTTAAACTAAGGCAGATGTGTTTCAGATGGTTAATGTAAGATACATATGCATTTGCTATCTCTGTGGATAACTTAACCGATGGAAATTCGCTTTGTACTGTACATACATTACTTGTGAACATGGCAATATTTTCACGCTTCACACAGCTCCTTCTGTTCGTAGTGCCGATATGATTAATTTTTTCAATGCAAATAGTTACATGCCTTCCTACTGTTTGACACTGTCATATTAGTATTTTCTAACATCTGAACTTTATTCAGCTAAAGATTGGGTATAGGCCTTGCGAAAAATTCAGTCTATAAGATTTCCACCATGCTGTAAATAACATACCTCTGGATGGCTTTCTTGCTGACCAACATGGTGGATCCCTACCTACTGGAGGTAATGACAATTATGTTGGTCCATGACCTTCCTAGCTATTCCATCGTTTGATGGGTACAAGATCAAAACAAACTCAGAAGCACATAAATGTTGTGAATATGCATGTGTTTTAACAGGATAGTGATCTCCACATGGAATCTTGCCTTTGATCCTCTGTTTCTTATGCACAGATGTATCATTAACAAACCTTTTTAGCAACAAAGCCATCTATTCTTCGGCTATTGATGTTCTCTCCAAGAAAGTGATTGCTTTGGACAAATTCAATTATGTTTGTTGGTAATGTAGCCTCATAACTGTATGTCAAGAACTTGTAATGATACTTTCTATATATCTGCCATGTTTTATCACGTGTTCTTCAATGTTCTCAGTCATATATCCCATGTTTTATCATGTGTGCTTTGATGTTCTATTATAAATAAATTGATGTTCTCAGTGAATATTTCCTTGTGCGTCTATGTTCTCAGTCATTATTCCCATGTTCTATCATTTGTGCTTTGATGTTATAATATAAATAAATTGGTGTTCTCAGTGAATGTTTCTAGTGAATGTTTATGCCTTTATGTTGTCATTCATTATTCCCATGTTCTATCATGTGTATTTCGATGTTCTATTATTAATAAATTGATCTTCTTAGTGAATGTTCATAGTTTATGCCTCTATATTCTCAGTCATTATTTCCATGTTCTGGGAGCATTTTTCAATGTTCTATTGTTCATCATTGTGTTACGGAAACAATAATCTATTCATATAGAGTTTTATGCTTTATTTTTTTCTTGGTTCAATGTTTTCTTATTATGCTTGCTTGTATAGGACACTTTAGAAAAAGTTGGCCATTTGTTGACTCAAAACTTCCTCTGCTCGATATCAAAGACACTTCTAACCATGCAGAAATAGCAAATCTGATGAACAATATTTATGAGTTCAAAGTTGAATACTTCAATACTCCGAGTGCAACTTCGGGTTATTTTGATGATCTTCTTTTCATTATGTACCTGCATTTTAAAAAGTGTTATCATATTATGAAATAGATAAAGTGACATTCTTTCAGTTATCAGTTGATGTTCTAATTTCAGTAGTGTGATGTTCGATTATATGCTAGTGCTCTGTGTTCTCTTATTAACAACACATTTTTCTGTGAGTGAGTCAAGTAGATTCAGTGAGGTATGTGAGTGTTTGTGCTCAGCTCTAACAACCTCATAAGAACAGAGTTAGAAATTTGATGTTCTATTACTAACCAGGTGATGTTCTTTTTTCAGAATATGATGTTCTCTTAGTATATATTAGGTGGATTATTATCTTTTACTATGTTCTCTTTTGCAATTAATTGCATTTGCTTTGATGTGTTCTTTTCTATAGCTGAAATGATTGATTCATGTGTAGTTCTCTTGCGTCACAGAAATTCATGTATGTGAATCTTGACTACATTTTTAAGATATTTTGTTGATCAATGTGATTTGTTATTGTATTGTGCAGTACGAAGGATAGTGTTTGAGAACTTTGAGGGCTAAGTGAGGAAGGTTCTAAGTGCTTAAGGTTCAGGGATGTTCTTGTGTTGTTTTCAAGGTGACTATCAGTTTCCTATTTAATTTAGAGTGCTACTATCACTTCTCGCTTTCTATACTCTATCCAAGTGATGTTTCAACAATTGTTTGTGCTTTTTTGGGATAGTTAAAGTTAGCTAATAATTTTGTTCTCCGGGATCAGCTATAGCGAGAAGGTGCTCTCTGTCTTTGTCTCTCCCCACTTTTGTTCTCATTTTAAATTCTTCAAGATGAGAAAAGTTATTTTAAGAGATCAATAATTTACAAGAAGAACTTTTTCATCTTGAGCAATAACTCTCAGCAAGAGTGCATATATCTCCTACCCAGGAGGCTATTCATTTAAAATTTAAACTTCAGTGTGAGGTTCTTTTACTAATCCTCTTCATTCACTTTGTGTATTAGAGGCCCTTGTGCAGTATACCTATGTGTACAATTTGTCGTACTCTGCAACATAGAAATTGTGTGCATGTTCTTTAGATGGCTATAAAGAAATATTTATGTTTCATGCTTGCCTTGATGACATTTAAGCCAACCAACTTTGCACAGGTATTTTGGTAAATTCTGGAATGTTTAGGTGCACATGAGAAATGTTCTTCTTCTTAGATAAAGGTATATTTGAATTTAATATTATATTTTTCTTTTCCCTTTTGTTAATATTGTTGAAGATATATCAGGGCAAGTAGCAGTATTCTGTGTGGTCTCATCACTTTTTATAGACAATTTCCAAGTGATGTTCAAATACTAGACAAGTCGTGATCTTTCTAGTGCTTACCGATGTTCTAGTGGTTACAATTAATGTTCTAGTCCAGCAGACCTGTGAAGTGATGTTCTTTTATTATATGATGATCTGTTCCATACGAATTTCACTATGGTGTGCACCTCTAGTTTAAAATCTGGTATTATATTACGACATTTCAATTGGATGCTCTTAGTAACTATGTCATGTTCATCTATGCATAATCTGATGTCCAACAGAAACTAGGTGATGTTCTGATATTGATAATGTTATGTTCTCGCAGTCAGTAGTTGATGTTCTAATGTGAATAATGTCATGTTCTGATTAGATACTAGTGCTTTGTTGTTGATATGCTTAGATATTGTTCTGATAATGTGATCTCCTGATGCTTTTCTGTGAAATATTGTTGAGTGGATACCTCATAGTAATCTAGCAATTACCCAGTATGTTTGATAGAGCATGTTTAGATGGTCTCTAGTGTTAACACATTATATATTTCAATTTGATGTTCTCTCATTAACAAGGTGGTGTTCTGTTATTCATAATTATATGTTCTCTTATTATATATATTTTTATACTTATATTTTTTGTGAAGTCTACTTGCTATTTTTTGACCATTGATTTTAAAAAATGATGGTTTATGTCTATGAACATCTCCTAAAATGAAAAGACTTAAAAAGTGTCTAATGGATTTTCATTTTCTCATGGTTTATTTTAGATTAGTGCAAGATCATCCTTTTTTATCTAAGGCTAAGTACTTCGTGGATAGTGAATTCTCTATAAAAATTACTCTTTATTAAATATTTTGCTTTCGCTATGCTGACATGATTCTTGTTTCAGGTTAATCTTTTCTCAAGTATATGTGCTCTCCAACACTTCGCCTCGCTTAAGTCAAGAAATAGGGATAGTTTTCATGAACCGAATAATGAAGAAATCAAGTCAAAAACCGATTATTTCAAGAGCTTTCATTGTTATGTAACAACTTTTATTGTCCAACAACTTGTCCAGATTTGGTTCTATAATTTATTTTTTGTTTCCTCTTTCACCTTTTTTCTTGAACCAACGTTCGCCCATTTCATTTTAATACAAAGCGTGTACAAATTGTTCAGTGTAACACATAAATAGTGTGGATTTTCTTTTAAAAATATTATTTTAGTAACATTTGTTTTTTATTTTTCTTGCATGAAATTTTGTGGAACGTTTTCAGTATTAACAACAAAATAATTTGAAATTACGTAAGTTATGGCATTTTGTTTTTCCAAAACTCACGTCTTCCATATCATTCAAAAACTCATGTAATTTAAGGAATTTTAGTTTGTTTAGAACTTTCTGCTAATTAACTTTCAAAATTACGTAAATTTTTATGTCTCGTAGGAATTTTTCAAAAACATTTTTGCTAATTAACTTTCGAAAAAAAAAAAAAAAGTTTATGTTATTGATTGTTTTAAAAAAAATCAACAAGAAATCAGTTAAAAAAAAACAAGAAACAGTAAACAGTCAAAACACGTATGTTTTAAGCGCCCAACACCTGGTCCGCTCCGCACCTGGTCGAAGAACTTCTTTTCAACCAGGTCGAAAGACAGGATGACCCGCATGTACCATGCACGGTTCGAACAACACTGAGTTATACATGTGTTTGTATGTGTGTGGCACGCCACCCATCGGGACTACACGTCTTATGAATCAGCCTACGTCTACGTAACTCCACGGTATGGTACTTAAAAAGGGACTGCGCGTGCTAGATTGGATTTGTTTTCAGATGCCTCCAGGAATCGACGGATGTGTGATTGTTCATTTGTTTGTGCTGTCGCGTGCTGCGCGCGGCGAAAACCAAACGTGATCATATGCAACACATAATTGTAAGAACGTTTTTTTATATGTATAGATGAATATATTTTTTATGCACCACGCATGTATAAGTCCACGAGACCACGATGCAATCTCCGAGAGCTCAACGAGCAAGAATGCAAGATCCATCATCCATGATATGTTTTAGATAATGATCATCCATGATATGTGATGGCCTGTTTCCAGGCGTAAGCCACCTGAGCAGATTAGGCGTCGATGGCGGCGTAGAGGTGCGCCGGCAGCCTAGGCTCCGCGACGGCGACGAGCGGAACCTTCCGGCGCGTGGACAGCCCAAACTGCTCCTCCATGCTCACGTCCTCCGGTGCCATCCCGTCCGGCAGCCGCCACGCAAACCCGTGCACCAGGTTCGCCACGCCGGCGGACACCAACTTCATCGCGAGGCCGTACGCCGGGCACATCCGCCGCCCGGCGCCGAACGGCAGCAGCTCGAAGTGTGCGCCGCGCACGTCGACGCCGGCGCCGGAGCCGCCGCTCAAGAACCGCTCCGGCCGGAACTCGCCGGGCGCGTCGGGCCACGACGCGGGGTCGCGAGCGATGGCCCACACGTTCACCAGCACGCGCGCACCAGCGGGCACGTCGTAGCCGGCCACCACCGTGTCCTCGCGGGCGTGGTGCGGGACGAGCAGCGGGCCGACAGGGTGCAGCCGCATCGTCTCCTTCACGACGGCGTCGAGGTAGGGGAGGTCCGGCAGGTCGCTCTCGTTGACCCAGCGGCCGTGGCCAATCACGCGGTCGAGCTCGGCGGTGGCCACCGCCATGGTCTCCGGGTGGCAGAGGAGCTCCGAAATGGCCCATTCGATCGTCACCGCCGAGCTCTCCGTGCCGCCAGCAACGATGTCCTGGACGAACGCTTTCACGCCGTCGCGCGTGAGCCTGCTGGCCCCCGACTCTTGTCTGTTCTCGTCCTCCTCGGCCAGCTGCAGCAGCACGTCAACCAGGTCATCACCCGCCGCAGAATCATTGGCGCCACCGGCGCCGGGTCGGCCTCGCCGCAGCCGCGACTTCTCATGGTCCGCGAGGATCTGCTCGAAGAACCGGTCGTACTGCGCGCGCAAGCGCTTCATCCGGCGGACGCAGCCCTGCAGGTCGAGCCAGCCCAGCCATGGGACCCACTCGCCGATGTTGCTGACCGCGCCGGTGACCGCGAACGCCTCGTCCAGCGTGCGCCGGAACGCCTCGCCCTCGGGGCTGCCATAGCATCCCGACCACTTCTCGCCCACCGCCATCCGGAGGATGTTCCGCAGCGTGGCGCCGGCGACGTGCTCCCTGACGGTGACGGCACCGCGGCCGGCGCACTGGAACAGGCCGCGCGCGAGCGCGCGCATCTCCTGTGCGCGGACGCGCTGGAACGAGTCGACGCGGCGCGCGGAGAAGAGCTCGGTGGCGCAGAGCTTGCGCGCCATGCGCCAGTAGGCGCCGTACGGGGTGTGCACGATGCCGAGGTAGCCGTAGGACGCAACCTCGCCGGCGGCCGTGCGTGGCCGGTCGGCGAACGCGAAGTCGTGGGTCTTGAGGACGAGACGCGCGGTGTCCGCGGACGAGGCCACCACCGTGTGGTAGGAGCCGAGGCGCAGGTGCATGAGAGGGCCGTGGCGCGCCGCGAGCGCGGCCAGCGCGCGGTGCGGCGGGAGCGCGCCCGCCAGCGCGTCGAGGCTGCCGATCACCGGCCAGCCCCGCGGGCCTGGTGGGAGGTTCGGAGACTTGAGCCTGCTGCCACTCGGAGAGAGTAGATACCTGAGCATGTAGACGGCGGCGGCGGCCAAGGTGGCCGCCATTGCCATGGCCACAGACATTGGTGGTGGCGTGCGTGAGCTCCTTGCTCCTTTCGCCGCTGCGTTGGATCAGGCTGCTTGTAGAGTGTGGTGTACGGTCTACGGTGGTGCAATATAAAGAGAGTTTTGAGGTATGTACGTGCTGGTCATTGGTCAATCGTGAAACCGACTGATGATGCAGGACAACAGTTAACAGCCAGTCATGAAACAGACTGATGCAGTCCATGCGTCAATGTTTTTTTTTTTTTTTTTTGGATTGTGGGTAAGAGTGAGTTGGCTTGCACAAATCATGGAGCAAACTGAGCCGTTGGAGAAAGGGTGTGCCCCCGGTTGTGGAAAATGCAAGTTGGAGAGCGTATAGGCAGGGAATAAATATCTTCAATTCACTGTCCACTTACAAATAGTGCAACTTGAATTACTGAGGTTCCAAAGTAGCCTAAAAGAGCATTTGTGAACAAGCTAAAAGGGCATTTGTGAACATGAATTAGTGTGTGGGGTTTTTTCCCTATAGCATGAATTTCATAGGGCCAGTAACAATCTCCATATCAGTTTTTTTTAAAAACAGTGTCCATATTAGTTTAAGAAAACAATCTCCACATATTAATTGCTTGTAACCGTTAGAGTAACTTGAATGGAATGCAATGCATGCTGCATAGGTTCCAAAGGTGGTTCAAAAAATAGTTAGGCTCTACTCAACATGATCCTTCGGTCACCAAGATAGGTTTCTTGATGCGATGAAGTTAGATGAAATTTGTGCTTAACAAGAAACAAATGTTGGTTTCTTACGGTGGCAGATGTCCTACATCACTATGAAAGCAGAAAGAACCTACAACACAACTTGAGAATACACAATCGACAGTTGATGACTGCAAAAGAGTGGCATTGAATAGAGGGGGACAAGAAGTAGGGAAGGAGTGCATGGGACGAAATACAATTGTAAAAAAAGAAAGAAAATTCTTATATATAACTCAAACTAGTGAATTATTTAAGAAAAATAACCAATTAGTTTTTTCGTATTAATAGCGAATTAGATAGCAGTAAAAAAATGAGGAGGTGATACCATATCCCTTTGTCCTCTCTCTAAGACTTTACGATATGAATCAGGAAAAATTATAGGTGGTCCTTCAAGTAGGCACGGAGTGCCATCTAGGTCCTTTTTAGGTCTATGAACTTGGTTTCGGGTGTCATCTATAGGTCAAAACCATTTTTATTTTTCTCTTTGATGTGGCATGCTAAACTTTTCAAAAATAAATAATTTATCAGATGAAAGCAAACTTATATTAAAAATTGTAGCCCTCGACAAGATGTGTAACTTTGTAGTTGAAAAGTTTTTGAATTGAAATTGTCTAGGGTCCCAAACATTGTTGTAAGTGCGCAGATTTTTTAAGTATGTAATTCAAAATTATCCAACAATCTCGGATGTTGACATATTGTATATGAAAGTTATAGTTCTCAATATGATCTAAAAAATTGTAGTTGAATAGTTTTTTTATTTGAAGTTGTTTAGTGTCCCAAACAACTCGGCTCTAAATTATTATGCATCCATATAAATTGTTCATTGTGTACTCTTGTAGATGGCAAAAATAGAAGATTAGTTTCTTGGCCTAAAAGGTTTTGTTTAGTTTCTTGTCCCTTTGTTGATAGAACTAGCTTATTCAGCCCTAAAAAGATTTTTGTTTTGGTTCTTAGCCCTTTCATTTGTTTGTTATGGCATGACTCTTTAATCCCTGACGTCTAAGGCCACGTACAATGCAGGCGCTTGTAGCGGCGCTGCATGTAATTGTTTGCTATTTTAGGCCACGGTGGAGACTCACAGGGCGCTTGTACGCGGCGTCGCTGCCTAATCAAGAGCACGACGCTTGTGTCTAGGCTTGAAGCAAATCGTACTGTGACAAGCTAATTATATATAGTATTGTTGACTAGTTCGGGGTTTTCTTGACTGCGTGAGAAGGTTTTCTTCTTAATGCAATGCTCGGGGCTGCTTTACCCCCATGAGGTCAAGTATATTATAAATATATAATGTAAAAATTGTCATGATTGAAATGATATTGAACCTTATTTTAGGAAATTATTGATAGTAGGCGGCCTGGAAGCCCTATATGATTCTACTATATAGGCTATTGTAGTATTGCATTCGGTGCCAAGGGTAAAATAGACATTTCACGTTGTTTTTAATGTCAAACTAACAAAAGGGCCAAGAGCAAAAAAAATATATATTTTAGGGCCAAATAAGCAAGTTCAGTCAAAAAAGGCAAAAGAAAAAATAATAAGCATAAACATTTTTAGAGCCAACGAACTAATTTTCTAAAAAATAGAACTACTGTATCGATCAAACATGCATGTGGTATAGGACGCATGCTCAGTGGCAGGAAAGTGAAGTCTCACCGGTGACAATGATGCTCGTATATAGGGATTAACAGCCACATGTATATATGTGAACATGTTTTCATCATGTGAACCTGTTCATACGGATGCCGTTTGGCACTGCATGCAGATTCTACAGAAGCAGACAAGGCTAGAACGAAGGAAGGAGTGTGTGTGGCATGTGCTGCACACTAGTCGCTAGCACCATATGACCGACCATCTGTACGCAGATTGTCCAGCACGTTCGTCACGTCCATGCGAATATGAACAGGTTGCACGTCGTCATGCTGCGAAAGCACAGTGTCTTTTGGCACGTCCAGCTTGGTTTGAGAACTGAAGAAACGGCCGGCCCTACTGAAGGTGACACTTCTGAAGCAACAGACAAGCTTATCAGGACCAGCAAAAAAAATGAAGATATTTTTTATTATTTGCGAGCAGGTGTGGACAGTAAACTCGGGTGGTCTATGGAGTGACTGGCTAGGGAACGGCTTTTTTCTCATCCGTTGGGCCACGTTCCGCACGCAGGCCCATCTGCTTGGAGCCCAACCAAAAAAGTTCATTTTGCTCGGCCTCGACCATGACCGTGGTGTTACATGTGAATCGGCGACGCATACTATTTTGTACAGCATCTTTACAAGCAGCCAACCGTAAACTGTTGCACTGCATCAGTCTGTTTCATGACTGACCGTCAACTCTCTTGTTCTGCATCATCAGTCTGTTTCACGACTGACCATGACCAGCACGACTAATGCCAACGTGCGTACCTCAAAACTCTCTATATGCACCACTGCACACCACACTCTACATCCAAGCTCCAAGGCAACGGCCAAAGCACGAAGGAGCTCATCACGCCACCACCAATGTCTGTGGCCGTGGCGTTGGCCGCCATCTTGGCCGCCGCCCTCTACGTCCTCAGGTATCTATTCTCTCCAAGTAGCCGTCACAAGTCTCTGCACCTCCCACCCAACCCGCGGGGCTGGCAGGCGCGCTCCCGCCGCACCGCGCGCTGGCCGCGCTCGCGGCGCGCCACGGTCCGCTCATGCACCTCCGCCTCGGCTCCTACCACGGTGCACTACTGGAAAGTCGAAATTCCCTGACGGTGCGATTACTGTCAGGGAAATGGGAAAACCGACAGGGTAATAGCAAAATTAATTTCCTTAACGGTGCACCGTCAGGGAATAACCGTCAGGACTGGCTCGTCAGGGTAAGTGCAATTTCCCTGACGGTTGACCGTCAAGGAAATAGAATTTTAATTTCTTGCCGGTGAAACACCGTCAAGGAAAATATAAAACCATCAGGAAAAATGCATTTTTCCTGACGGTAGGAACCGTCAAGAAATGTGGACTACCCACAGGGAAAATATTTTCCTTGACGGTGTAAAACCGACAGGATATAAGAACATTTGCCTGACGGTCAGCATATTTCCCTGACGGTTATTTAATTTCCCCGTGTGTTTTTTCTAAAACCGTCAAGGTAATTCATTTACCCTGAAGGTTATTTGTTTTTCCTGTGTGTTTTCCAGAAACCGTCAAATTAATTCTATTTACCCTGACGGTTTTTACAATAACCGAAGGTAATTCGACACCGTCAGGGTATTTCGAGTTTCCAGTAGTGGTGGTGGCCTCGTCGGCCGACGCCGCCCGCCTCATCCTCAAGACCCACGACTTCGCCTTCGCCGACCGGCCCCGCACGGCCGCTGGCGAGATCACCGCCTACGGCTACCTTGGCATCGTACACACCCCGTACGGTCCCTACTGGCGCATGGCGCGCAAGCTCTGCGCCTGCGCGCCGCGTCGACTCGTTCGAGTGCATTCGAGCGCAGGAGATGCGCGCGCTCGTGCGCGGCCTGCTGGCCGAGTGCAGCGGTGGTGCGGTCGTCGTCAGGGAGCACGTGGCGGGCGCCACGCTGCGGAACGTGCTCCGCATGGCGGTCGGGGAGAAGTGGGCGGGGTGCTACGGCAGCCCCGAAGGTGAGGTGTTCCGGCGCACGCTGGACGAGGCGTTCGCAGTCACCGGCGCGGTCAGCAACATCGGCGAGTGGGTTCCGTGGCTCGGCGCCTCGGCTGGCTCGACCTGCAGGGTTGCGTCCGCCGGATGAAGCGCCTGCGCGCGCAGTACTACCAGTTCTTCGAGCAGATTCTCGGGGACCACGAGAAGACGCGGCGGCAGCGGCGGCGAGGTCAACCACCCGGCGCCAGCGGCGACTCTGCGTCTGCGACAGGTGATGACGACCTGTTCGACGTGCTGCTGCAGCTGGCCGAGGAGGACGAGGACAGACCAGAGTCGGGCACCAGGCTCACGCGTGATGGCGTCAAAGCTTTTGTCTAGGACATCATCGCCGGTGGAACGGAGAGCTCGGCGGTGACGATCGAGTGGGCCAAGTCGGAGCTTCTCCGCCACCCGGAGACCATGGCGGCGGCCACCGCCGAGCTCGACGACGTGATTGGCCACGGCCGCTGGGTCAACGAGAGCGACCTGCCGGACCTCCCCTACCTCGACGCCGTCGTGAAAGAGACATGCGGCTGCACCCGGTGGGCCCGCTCCTTGTCCCGCACCACACCCACGAGGACACGGTGGTGGCCAGCTACGACGTGCCCGCCGGTGCGTGCGTGCTGGTGAACGCGTGGGCCATCACTCACGACCCCGCGTCATGGCCCGACGCGCCCGGCGCGTTCCGGCCGGAGCGGTTCTTGAGCGGCGGCTCCGGCGCCGGCGTGCGCGGCAAGCACTTTGAGCTGCTGCCGTTCGGCGCCGGGCGGCGGATGTGTCCGGCGTACGGCCTCGCGATGAAGCTGGTGGCCACGGGCGTGGCGAACCTGGTGCACGGGTTCGCGTGGCGGCTGCCGGACGGGATGGAACCAGAGGACGTGAGCATGGAGGAGCAGTTTGGGTTGTCCACGCGCCGGAAGGTTCCGCTCGTCGCCGTAGCCGAGCCCAGGCTGCCGGCGCATCTCTACGCCGCCACCGACTGATCGGGTTTAAGCTCTGGACGAGGATTGGCATACTTTTGACGTCAACTTAAACCACATATCTATAACTCTACATCGCTCGAATTTGAACTACTGTATTATGCAGGTGCATTGCAATTTGCAATGTTGAATAAAGGATCTGTTTACAGCACTCGAATTTGTGTGGTCGTTCAATGAAAATGATCCAACAACTATGTTCGTTGGTCGTCTAAAAAGAACGATGTCCTCTGTCAACCTCAGCCACCGCTGCTTGTCCTTCCCCGTGACATCCCTCGTTGTACACAAACCAAGCAAGTAGAAAACTTCGTCCAAAACTAGAACATGTATGCCCAGTGACAAAAACAGGAGTAATAACTCACAAAAAAAGATTCTTAAAACTAAAAACCAACTTAGATTCATTAATATCTTGTTTGGTCTGCGAATTGAGCATGGCTCATTGGATTCATTGAAGCGGAATATGTTCACCCGGGTTATATGTCCTCAACTTGATACGAATTCTCACATTTGTTTTCTAGATTTTTTCTAATAATGACAACGTCGTCGTTCATTCGCTAGTAGGCGAAGCATCCATCAACAATGAGACATCTGTTCACTAGTAGGGTGTGTGCATGAGCAAATATGAGCGAGTGTGCAAACATGTATGAGTGTCTATGTTTATAAAAAAAATCACTGGTAGGTGATGTATGTACTATCAACAGTGCAGTGAGACTGAGATGTCTATATGGTGACTTTATTAATGTTGAGATCTCTATCGGTTTAAGTCTAAGAGTAAATTGCATTCGAGGTACAAGAATTATACTTGTGGGTGCAAATTACCCCAACAACTTGTAATTTGCTCTGTTGGATACCAGAACTTGTCATGCATCTACAGTCCAAAAACCAATTTCTCATGTGTTTAGCGTATACGGCTATGGTCGGACTCGTACGGCTCGTATAGCTTGCAGCTTGACGTACACGGCTTGTTCCAATATCACCTATAAGGCCTATGCAACCTGCAGCTCGAATGTGCACTGCTCTTGCCATGGGGACGAGCCCGTCGTCGTCATTTATTTGAGTATACTTTCTTCTTAGAACTTATACTTTTATATGTTTTTTGTGCCTCATATTTTTTATTCAAATAAATCTAATTGATCAGATTCTCTAGCAGCATCAAAGCGTCAATGACAAAAGTAAAAATGCTAGCTGCGATTAGCAGGTTAGCCAGGTGCGACAGCAGATATGGTACTTGCACACTCGGCTGACCCTATCAATCGTTTACCCATTCATCCTGCGCAAGTGCAGATGCGAAGAATTCATTTAGATGGAATCTTTAATTATATCAAGTCATCTAGACGCTATGAGGATGAAAGTGAACTAACGGTAATCTGGAGGACTTGCACCGTATTCTCTGCGACTAGGCTCCATGGCCACCAACCACCTCCCGCGTATACATACATGAACGAATGAGTCTAACCATAGCCATATACTACTAAGCACGCAATAAATTGGTTTTTGGACCATAGATGCACTAAGATGACAAGTTTTTGTACCTAGTAGAGCATATTACAAAGTTGTTGGGGTAATTTGCACGCACAAAGTATAGTTCTTGTACCTCGGATGCAATTTACTCTAAGTCTAATGCCTCCTTTGGATTGTAGGTTTTGTGAATGATCATTGTAGGAATACTATTCATAAAGGATTTGTTCCTATCTTATAATTTGGTTTGCAGGGAATCTTAACAGTGTTCCAGAGGAAGTTACTCCTTTGCATGACAATTCCAAAGGATTCGTAGCCGGTCATATCTCTCTATAAAATTCTTGTGCACAAAGAATGAAAAAATTAGTGCTACAGCTACTTGATAATGGTGGCTCTTGTAAGTAGAATAAATGTTTTAGCCATGTTTAATCAGCTTGTGAAAATAAAATAACTTCATTATGGCTAAAAATCCTTTAGGACTCCTATTATTTTCCCATGACCTATTAAACAACCATTCCATCAAAATCCTAAAGTTTGAGATCCTCTATTATACATCTACGGTCCTACAATATTGTTATATTTTTCGTATTCCCATGCATGTTTTATCGTTTCCATTGTTCCAAAGGAGCCCTAAGTCTTTTAAAGCTGCTCATAAAGATGTAATATGTGCATGCCTTCGTAGAGGTAATTATGTGTACATATATTAATTGTCCATGTCTATATCTTACTACTAAAAGAACCAAATTGTATCGTAATCCCCTCGCTAATCCCCCCTCCCGCGGTAAACCCCCTCATGCGACTAATCGCCTCCGAGTCAAAAAAATAAAAAACGCGTCCCTCCCTATAATTCATCTCTCCGCTCCGTAACCCCCTCCTGGACCGAGGCACGCACGATGCCCACTCCCTCTCCTGACGGTACAACCGCCTCCATCAGATCGAAGCACAGCTCCTTCCCCTCCACGACGTCCGCGGTCTGCCTCCCGGCCGAAGATGACGCCCGCACCCCTGCAGTCCCATCTCACGCTGTCGGGCACCACGACGCCGCCCGAACCAGCCGTCGAAGGTCGCGGCACACCCTCACCGGAGCTCGTCGACGTCACCGCCCAGCAGCTCGCCTGTTCCGGCGCCCTGCGAGCAGCGGCAGCCCCGACCCCGACCCGATCCAAGCTGTGCGCAGCTGCCGTGGAGGACGCGACGGACGACGCGCACGGCCTCGGCATCAACAGTAGGCCGATGGTTGCTTCGCCCAATCTAATCTGTGTGCAGTTGCTGTGGGGGGCACGCGGGGACGACGCACAGCGCCCCGCCATCGACTGTCAGCCGCCGGTGAAACCCACTGCCGGGGAACAGAAGATAGGCGGTCGCGCGCCGCTGGTGAAGCCCGCCGACAGCCTTCCTGCACCTTCCCTGTGGAAGCCATTGCCCCGCCCCTGTGCACCGTCCTGACCTACAACACCTGGAGCTGGTTTGCAGAGGATGTACATAGGGATGGTAACGACGAGGACTGGAAACTAAGATGAGGTGAGCATTGGAGGCATTTGTGTTTCCCTGCATATTATGGTCCTTGAATTTCATTAGAATACTTCCAGCTCTTCGATCACCTGATGCTCAGAAGTGGGTTTCTTATAGATTTTTCCTCTTTGCTTATATACTCAAATGCCTTCAGTTTAGTGGTAGTACATATGTTGAGTGTGATTCCGAGCCCATAATGCTGAAGAAAAGGCCCAGTCAACAGAGTACTGCATCTCCTGCTTTACTATGAGTTATTGTCAGGTTGGAAATTCAATACCTTGCTTTCTACCTGTTCGTCCATAAGCTGAGTTCTTGATAGACATGTAATGTTAGCCAAGAGTGCTACTTCTACCTTTCAGGCCTTCATGCTTGCTTTTGTTGTGCATGAGCAATGATTATAAGACCGATACCAGCAATGATTATAAGACTGATACATTGTTTGATTACTAGACCGTGGAAGGCCTCCAGTAAACCGCAAACTGCTGGAAGTTGCGCCTCAGGTAAACATCGCTCGACCGGGTAGTAATGTACTAATCGACTCACCCCAATTCTTGGATAGAGAAACCGAGACCTCTGAATTAGCATAGCCATTTGACAACTACAATAACATATGGTGTAAAAGAATTAAATTTCGGATTATGATTTGTCAATAAACTTGCTTGCAGATTTGTCAATAAAGTAGACCATGTACTCGCAATATGTTGATGTCTCGTCTTTTCTAAAAAAATGTTGATGTCCCGTGATTGAAATATCTATGCCAATGTTTTTTTACAGGGGACATGTGGTCCCGAATAGATCATGAACATTTGTGCACTAGCTTTGGAAAGCAAAGATTGAAGAAGAGTAAGTTCGGAGTTTCTTCTATTTTTTTTTTATTTTGCAATACTTCTATTTAGCTGCAAGTTTTAACATTCCACCAAACCTAATGATTTAGTATCCAATACGATATGACTTATTAAAATAGCAGTGACTGAATAGTTTTCTTTTGTTTCGCTGCGATACGGTACCCTCTTTACATAAGACTCTTTAAGGATGAAAATTGGCATCAATCTCGTCAGTCATTCTTCTGAATAGAGAGAAAGCAGCTCAAGGGTATAACACGCGAACTGAATTAGCGGAGACCTTTTCTTTCTTGAATTGCAATGCATTCTTGAGTTCTTCCGTAGTGCATACGCCACGGGATTTCTCTTCTTCTTCTTCTTGGAAAATAAGTGAAATTAGGAGCAATAAGTGTTTAGTCGTGTACCTCGGCCTTTCTACGTGCCCTTGCCTCTCCTTCGGCTTTGATGCTATCGAGTTTTATCACTGCATCATAAGCATAGTTCTCGAACTCCACGGGAAGCACAACAATCAAAGGAAGCACAAGAACCATTTCCTGCCCTTGTCAATCACACAAACATGATTGTAGGGCTTCAACCAAGCAATGCCTAAAACCAGGGTGCGAATGCGAAATGATCGGGGTTTGCCTCACCGGTAACTTCTTGCTCGTTCATAAGCAACTAAGAGGACCGTTAAGTTGCGGGTCTCGAACCAAACAAAACCCGGTTGATTGTTGTGTTCTTGCCATGCACGAGATCTTCATGCATATGTGGGGGTGGAACCATCATGGAGTGCTCTCCTCTATTTGGAAACCACCATGTGACCTCCGGACGTCCTTAACGGCATTAAGATTATCTAGATTGGAACGGTTAAAAATAGGGGAAAGTTTTACGCTCACGGTAACATCGGGTTTGAACATAATTTTATTGTAAATACCGATTGGAATCAACATTATAAAACATGCTCATATATATGTTATCATGGTACAAAGTGTTCCCGTTGCAACGCACGGGCACTTACCTAGTGTACTATTGATTGACAAAAGATGTCTTATTCGGTTTGACAAGGTCGATCTGCTTGGTAGTTGATACTCCCCATTCCATAATACTAGATATTTTAGACTCGTGACACGATGAATGCGAAAAAGCCAAAAGTTCAAAGTACAACACAAAAAAGTACCAGAAATGTTTGGGCTAAAGAAAAATGTATATTGAGAGAAGATAAAGGTGTATTGGGAAGAAAGATTAACTACTATTTTGATATAAAGTTTCAATGCTATAAGATCAAGTATTTTGGTAGAGTACTTATGTTTCACTTAAAATACTAGACACAAAAGTCTCCTTATAGCATTGAAACAGAAGTACTCTACCAAAATTTCACATCTGGGATCGACGACAGTGCCACCTGGCTAAGGTGGTCAAGGGGAGCAACAACGTTTACATCCTCTACACGAAGGTGGAGCAACTCTGCACCAAGGAGATGGTGCAAGACATGATGGTGGATGGTAGCTCCACTTTGACGTACTACGTCCACTTCGATGGAGCTACGGGAGCATGCAACTTCTCGTCATCGAGCGTGCTTACCCCAATCCCTGGGTCCCACCATCTACAAGAAGTTTTTCACCGGTGCCGGTGAGTCCTCCACTGACTCCGGCAAGTACTCCTATGGGCGCGGTGAACTCACGACCGCCACCACCATAGCCGGCCACGCCACAGACTCCAACGCCGACAGCCACTCCTCCGAGATCTACTACACCAACATTAGCTCGCGATGAGTACTACATGGTGGAGTTTGCCATGCCACTCTCAAATAGTGAAGACCATGTCGATGCACACTATGCCGGTGAGTCTCGCTTCTTCTCTGAGCTGGAGGGACACGCGGGCGCCGCGAAGGAGATGGATGCCGAATAGCAAGTTTGCTCCGGCCTAGGCATGAAGACCAAGGGGTCAAGTACCATGAAGACCAAGGATTAAGAATAAAGTTTTAGTTGTAGTCATTTGGGTGGTTCGTGCTTACGTGCACCTTATCACAATTTATGTTTGCTTCTATATGTAAAAGATGCTAGACTTAGGGGAGGATGTTATGTTAGTTATATGTCTAGTAGCTTATTAGCTATTCTATGCTTTATCATTAGCTTTGTACATTGGTTGGCCTTTATATGCACTGCAAAAACCCCCCTTTGTGGGTGTGGTTAGAGGGAATTGATCCTTTGGGCTAACAAAGGGTTCTCTTTTGGATCTTATTATTGAAGAAGGACAAAAATAGATATTAAACCTTTGCTCGTAGCGCTACCAAAAGGACAAATGGGTCTTGTATTTTGATCGCGGTTGTTGGAGATAGTCTTAGTGTGCAACATTTCTTCAACCAAGAGATTACTTATACTCCCTCCGTCCCGAAAATAATGTTGTTCTATGGCTGAGCGGGAGTACCAAGGAAACGCTGCATCACCCCTATACTTCAATGATTAAAGTCACTGCATGTGTACGAAACTATGCCAAACATGCACCTGAGCGAACTGTGCGGGAGGCAAAAGCAATTGGTGCGCCTGATCACTAGCTGACAGTGTGGTACGGCCGTAGGCGCAGGATGTGCAGAAGTCTAAAACGACCATCTTTCCGAGACATCGGCACGGCGCTAGAACGACATTAAACTGGGACGGAGGAGTATGCTTGAGTAAATGGTACTTCATATGCATCCCTACGTTGGCCGGTGCTTATTTCATCAGCAGTATGTATTATTTCGTGGACACGTGTGTTTTGTGGAGTATTTCATCTTGGATTTTGTCTTATGTTTCGAGTAGATAAGACTCCACCTAATTAATTACAATGCATTAATTATGTGAATATAACAAAGGAGAAGGTTTAGAGGTTATTTTGTTTGCCGTATCTGAAGGTGTGTGCGCTCTACATTGTGTTGTTCTAGTTTAGCTTTACATAGCTCACTTAACAATGCCGTTGGATGGTTGGCTCAACAATTTCTACTCTAGATTTCTGTTATTTTGCTTCCATGAGACCAAATGAATGATATTGAATGCTTAATTTTAATTACATTCCTAAAATCATAGTTAATATTTGTGATGATGTTGAAGCAATGTAGATGCAAGTTTTGGATTCTATCAACTTGTTGTTTCAAGTACCAAAGATCGGAGCTGAGTCGCCCGAGACTCTAAAGTTTGGAATAGAATTAGATGGTTGCTACACACTAGCGTTGCTATTTTCACAACTGTAGTGGGCCTCGCCTCAAAACACATAGCAGTGACACCATGAAAGAAATTAATTTCTTATTCATTAAAAAATCCAGATCCACTTCCAAAATTCACAGATCTATTTCTAAAAAGGGATTATTTCTAAAAAATGGCTAGTTCATACAACCATTTCTAAAAACACCTATTTAATTTAGAAATAGCCGAAAAACCCTCATACCCAATCAACATTTAAATTTTAAAATAAGCTTAAAAAATTTCATAAGCTTGATGTTTGTAATCTATAAAATTTGTTTTTTATAGAAAGTTACTCTTGTCATGACAATTCTAAAGGATTTGTAGCATTCGATCAGTTCTCTTGATAAAATTCTTTTGTATGAAGAACGAGAAACTCAATACTGCTGCTACTAGACAATGGTGGTTCTTGTATGTAGAAGAAAAATATTCTTACCCATGTGTGATTAGCTAGTAAATAAAACAACTTTATTATGGCCAAAAGTTCTTAAGATTCCTATGATCTTCCTATGACCTATCCAAACTGAAGGACCTACGCAATAGACTAAGGGGAGGGGAAACCTAAAAGTGGTGAAAAATGAAATGCTAGAGAGGTAAGCAAGATTAGGCAAGCCCTCTTCTTATTTATAGAGGCTATTACACAATTTTCAATAGACCCCTAAGCAATTAGAGCGAAACACCTAACCTAAAGAATATTATGTTCCAACTCAAAATTCGCCGATCCGATGACCACATACCCTTCACGGCTTAGCTTCGCGATGACACCATCGTCGCCCTAGCCCAAAAACCGTCCACCAATGGTTTTGAGGCTCTAGCCCAAAACCGTCCACCAATGGTTTTGAGGCCCATACCACCAAACCACGGAGAAGCGTGTAAACTACGCCTCCTTCGCTCTCTCAACACGTCTCATCGTCGTCCTCGACCCCTCCTAGCAACCCAAGTCTTCAAAGCCTCCGCTTGACTTGCTCGACCATTGTCTTGACTTGGTCAAGACATGTGCTCTTGCACTTTTTGATGATCCTAGGTGAGCTGCCGACAATCGGTCAGGTAATTATGTGCACATATATAATTAATCTATGTCTACATGTACTATGATTAAAAAAATCTTACTCGGTTTGACTAGCTCTGCTTGGCAGTTGATCCTCACTCCTTTCCATAATACTAGATAGTCACACGTAAATTAATGCAAAAATCCAAAGACCAAAATACCGCTCAAAAAGTAGAGATAGAGATATACTATTGGCTAGCAAAAATGTTGCGAGAGAAGATAAAGGTGTACTCCTCCGTCCTGGAATATAAGACATCCTAGGTTTTAGAGATGTTTTCAAATATAATGCATTAGAGGAACAAAGAGGGTAATATTTCCTCAAATAACAATACATGAGATGAAACTAATTGAGTGGTTTCCATATTTTCTAAAAGGAAACATAGATTGCACCCTTTAATAAAACGATATAGGATCATATTTTTATAGATTAGAAAGTTAAGTGAGGTACATGTACATACGCCATTGCCCTTTCTCTTATTGTTGCCGAGAATGGAAAGAATGTACTACATTCCGGGACGGAGGGAGTATTAGAAAGCGAGAATAACAACTGTTTGGAGACAAAATTTGAATGTTTTGGAGGTAGAAGTAGTTCTATATTAATACTGGACACAAAGGTTCTTACTCCATGTTTTAAAAATTTCCTTTGTCTGGAGACAAATCTAAAACAATCTTTTTTTACTCTAGAAAGACAATTGTGACGATTGTTGTGCAGCCAAAGTCCATTTTGCTTTGAGTCGCAAAAAAAAAAAAGTCCATTTTCCTGGTATCTGGGGCCACGTGCCGCACGCAGGCCCATCTGCTTGGACTTGATTTTGGTCGTCTCTATCAACCAGCCCAACCAAAGTTGATTTTGGTCGTCTCTATCAACCGATCGATTTTGTTTGTAGCGGATAACGTGCCTCTCTGGCCCCTGCTGCGAGTAGAGCAGAGCACAGCAGAGAGCAGCTCATCATGGCTTCCTCCTCCGTCTCCCTCCGTGGCGCCATCCTCCATCGCCCCCACCTCACGCCCCGCCCTGCCGTTGCCGCTCGCCGCGCCCCCTCGACGAGGCGCCGCGCCGTGCCTGCCAAGATCTCCTGCATCGGATGGGTAGTTCTTCTCCCTCTCTCCCTCTGTCCCCTGTTTCTTGACTGTGGTGAACTAGTGATAATGGCCGCCTTTGGGTTGTGCTGGGCCCGCAGGACCCCGAGGGCATCCTGGGCGCGCCGCAGGGCGGCCACATCGCGCGCCTCGAGTTCCGCCGCCGCCTCGAGCGCGACTCCGAGGCCCGCGAGGACTTCGAGCGCCAGGTGCGCGAGGAGAAGGAGCGCCGCCGCAGCGAGCGCGAGGTGCGTGCGTGATCCATTCCTCCGTTCCTACCCTACCGGCGTTCCATTTACTGGGCATGGGCCTCCACTCCTGACGCGTTCCTGCTGTCCATCTGCTGCCTGCTGCCTGCTGCTAGGATAGGCGCGGGTGATCCCGGACACGGACGCCGGCCTGGTGGAGTTCTTCCTCGACACGGACGCGCGCGAGATCGAGATCGAGATCGGCCGGCTGCGCCCCAGGCTCACTGAGGCCTTCTTCGCCCACATCTCGCGCGAGATTGCGCAGATCAAATTCGCAGTCACCAGAACAGCGGTCGGTGGTACCACCCTTCATTATATATATTGCAGATTGAGATTAAAATGAACAGGCTGGACTCTACTGGAAGTCTGAAATCATTTTTTTTTTTTGGTAATAAAAAATGCAGGAGATGGAAGACAGGTTGATCGAGCTGGAGGCGATGCAGAAGGTCCTTCTCGAGGGAGTTGGTCAGTTAAACTCTGCACTTACAGCATTATAAAAAAAATTTCTACATTATAACCGTCTCTAACTGGAATGTTTCCTGATGCTACAGAGGCGTATGACAAGTTGCAGAACGACCTTGTTACGGCGAAAGAACGGCTCATGAAGATTCTGCAATCGACTGACAAAAAATCGACAGTAAGATCCATATAAGGATAAAAGAAAACTCATTAAACATTTTTCCCCTGAAACTCCTGGATCGGTCAGTTAATAATTTGGTTTCTGTTGTCTGTTTTTACCCAGTTGCTGGAAATGGTGGAGCGGAATGAGCTCAATATATCCATATTAGCACTTCTCGATGAGAATATAGCAAGCGCCAAGACAAGTAATCAGGTGGATGCAGTGTCCCAGCTGACTGGCTATCAAATTTGCTGAATACACTAGGAGTATGGTGCATCTATGATCAATCTGCATTTCTAGTTTACTACTTACGCCCTTTTGTTCATCTGCTTTGCAGAATGAGGCAGCTGCTTTCTTGGAGGATGTGAGATCTTCTCTTGTCAAATATATAACAATATAAATCTTGTTTTTACATATTCGCAAAAAAAGAAAGAAAAAAGGCTCATTGCCTGGGCATTGTACTTGTATCCATGGCATGATTTTCAGAAACATGGGTTTTGGAAAGCGACATGTACTTGTATTTTTCTTAGAATATCTTGCGGTTGTGGAAATCTGAATTCTCTCTGTCTGTTTGTGGTTGGGCTGTGTCCTATCTGCTCTAGCTGTCGGTATCTTACCTCTTGAGTTGAGTTCTCTATCGGTAAAGAGAAATTGTACTAGCAACAGATACTGAAAAGCTTGGACTCTGCTCTAGCTAATTTTACTTCTGTCACATCCACAAATTTTGCTGTTTTGTTAAAATATAAGATCGGAATGGTCTTGTTTATAGAGTTAATATATTTAATGTTTAAGTGCACAATGGATGTCCATTCTCTCTTGATGAAAGTGTCATTTTCTTTCTTTGCAAGTATCAGTATATGTAAGACAAGGGAATATAGTTAATCTTCAAATTGCATTTGGAGTCCATGTAGCCCCATATTAAGGTTTTGAAACAGTATGACGCACATGTGTCAGAATGTTGCAATGCCATCTTATCTGTTTGACTTCTTGTTGGATATTCATGGCTTGATAGACTGCTTGCAGAGCTCTGGCAAAACACTTGGTTGCAGCGATGGGAGCATTGTTTCTTTTACATTCTAGGTTTCAAATGTTCTTGATCCCATGAATCATAAGCTTAAAATAATTGAAAAGAAGAGTGTACATCAATGCTCATCCTGCTGCTCCCGTGTTGGAAATGGTGTGATCAGGTCAGGTCATTTGTCTGAATGCAGCACTCTGAATCAGAACATGCAGTAACTTCCATTTCCCTTTTCTTTGTTGTTGTTTGTGATGTTTTGTGCCTCCTAAATCTCCAACATTGACAGATCAATTTCACAGCCAGGTTTTCTTTGGGGCATTTCATCTCTAAATAATTTAATTTCATATGGCTTGGTTCTGATACTTTTTTATATAAGTATCTAGTAATCAATTGATATCTAGCAATCTGATTTAGTTTTGACCGGAGATGTACATGTCACGTTTGACTCTAGCATCTGGTAGTCAAAAACTTATTTTTTTCAAAAATATATTCAAGCATAGAGTAGAACTCAGAGTTTTTCAATTTTTTCTTTGGCACCGACACTTCTGCCAAAAAGCCAGAATGTCTAATCAGATTCTTATCACTGTTTTGTTCGGGGTCATGGCTAGATCGAATGGAACACTTGTTATACTAATTATACTAGTAGTGTGCCCGTCTAACATTATTGTAAAAAAAGAGTGAAATGCACCACAAGTCCATGGACTTGCAGCGTTGTGTCAAATACGTCCATGTACTTCAAAACCGGGCATTTGACCTACCAAACTTGCAAACCGGTTCATCACATGCCCAAATGCCAAAAACCAGTCCGTTTTGCCACCCATTTTCAAAAACAACCCTCCCCAATCTCGCATCTCCCCAATCCCCACCCTAGCTGACTAGCGACCTGCTTTGCACCATGATGAAGACGACGATGGACGCCACGAAGGCGGCCGAGTTGCAGTAGAAGAAGGCCTTGTACGCCTGGCTAAATCATTGGACTCACCCAACGACGAATTTCTCCATCCCCAATCTTCCCGACCACGACCACTTGTTTGCATCCTCCTTCCTCGCCTCCTTTGAATCATTGGTTGGAGGGCCAATGTTGAGGACCACTGCTTCAAAGGTGGCCGTCGCCGCCTCGCTCGTCCTTAGCATTGGCCGCCCATCCAATACTTCAAAGGAGACGACAACGGAGGAACTAGCTGTTGAACCCATGACGACAAAAAATAGTGAAGGAAGTGGGTGTACGACAATGCAATGCAATGCAAAGAAAGAGGTATATACCTAGCTAGCCATAGGGACGATCCTCCAACCACAAATAAAAGAGGAAACCGGAATTCACGTTGGATCACGTCCTCTGATCACAATTTACGGCAAAATGCGAAACAAAAAATAGCAATTTTTATGACAAAAATAGGAACATGCAAAGGAGTGCCGTGGGGTGGATGGAGGCACAGTGATGTGCTGAGTGGCGGACCCAGGGCCTGGCGACCCTGGGCGCCTGCCCAGGCTCCATTGCCGGCGCACGCTGAAGGATTCGTAGCTTTGCGCTCTGCTGAAGGCTTAAATACGCATCTTAGAGCTTTGCCCGTGCTTCGTTTCCTCTCTGAGTCCGCTACTGGATGTGCAGCATATCCGATCCGTTTGAAGCCAGTGAAATCGATTCTTAGATAATAGTTTCCCATGAACATTTTTCATGGGAAAATGTAAACTGGTGCTGATTCAGAAGCCACAAACAATCTGCTAATCCGCACTCATCACTTATTGTTCTCTCTTATTCAGCTCTTTCCTTCCAACCCCACGATCTACAGCTACAGGTCGGCAGCCGGCAGCCACAGCACGTAGTTCCGCGGCATAAAGTGGCAGATCTCCTCCCCGCGCGTCGCGTTCAGCATCTCGAAGTAGCGGCCGTCCCAGCTCGTGGTGTTGGCGTGGCACATGGCGATCGCGGTCGCGCCGCCGTATCCTCCGAGCCCCGTCAGCTCGACGCGGAGCGCCTCCACGTCCGCCGGCCGGTGGCAGTAGTGGACCATGTACGGGTACGCCATCGGGTGGCACGCCACCGCCGCAACCCCCGCCTTGCCGATGCGCGCGACGCCGTCCGGCGCCACCACGTACCTGCTGACGGCGTCCTCCCTCCCGTGGACGACGGTGACCAGCTCGCTGGGCCTGACCCCGAGCGAGGCGGCCGCGAAGTCGGTGGCCGCCTGCTCGGAGGTGGCGCAGGTGTGAGGGTCCGGCGACTCGTCGGCCTCGCATGTCCGGAGCGTGGCGGCGACCTGCTCCGCCTTCTTGGACCCGCGAGGAATCCGGAACATCCTCAGGATGGTATCGAGCTGGCTGTAGCTGAAGGGGACGGCGTCCGCGTCCGCCCGTAGGACGAACCTCTGGGGATCGGGGAAGCCGTGGCCGGCGAACTTGGTGCCTTCCGGCAGGACTGTCCCCGGAAGCATGCTCTTTCTCGTGAAGAGCATCCCGGGCTCGACGTGCAGGCGTGCAGCTGGCGTCGCCGCGCCAGCACCCGGTGCTGCAGTGCAAGATATATTGTGGCTCCGTTAGTCATCATGAAGAAAGGTATTACAATTCATCAGGTGACTAAAAGAAATTTGAGTTCATCAGGATAAAGAAATGTGTTCAAAAACAAAATTGTGTGTGCAGCAGAATCACCTTGCGTCGGTTGCTTCAATTTATCGTATATGCCTCCGGCTCGAAGGAGTATTGACGTGCAACACCATCACCAATCGGACGGTGGTGGTCTGGTGGGCTCCAGTCCGCCGCATATGCCTCTGGCGCGAAAAGAGCTATGGCGCGGAATACCTTGCAATTGCTGATTTGATTGCTTCCATATTGTCCGATAAGCCTCCGGCCCGAAGGAGTCCTGATGTGCAACACCATCACCATGTGACTGATGGTGGTCTCGTGGGCTCCGGTCCACTGCATATGCCTCCGACACGAAAGAGCTCTGGGGCAGAGTACCTTGCAATTGTTGATTTGATTGTGTCCATCTCACTGGATATGCCTCCTTTTTTTTTTGCGAATGACACTGGATATGCCTCCGGCTCCAAGGAGTCCTGGTATGCAACACCATCACCATGCGACCAGTGGTGGTCTGGTGGGCTCCAGTCCATCGCATATGCCTTCGATTCGAAGCCCTTTTCAACTTCACGAGGATTTAAATATACCAGGATGTTGATAATAATGACAATTAGTAGTGTATAAGTAAAAGTTGCACATTTATTCATTGGAGCTATCTAGTTCATAATAAATAATCAATATGAAATGAAAACCTTGTTGGAGTTTGTGTCGAGTAGGGCTAGAGCCGGAGTCTAGTGTTGCCACCGGCGACGAGAATGAGTTGGATCTCTCCCTACAGAACTCCCTTCGATCCTTGTTGACAGGGGTGACAATGCTGTGGCAACAACGAGGGGAATAATGGCAAGTAGGAGCAGTATGATACCACGGGCCATGGATAAGGGTTTCTATTGAGAATTCTAGGGTGTGTGTGGATGAGGACGAGATTGGAGAAATTTATAGGGGTGATCTCAGGGGATCTCTCTCATTACGCCTCTCTTTTATATTATAGTATATTTTGTCTATCTCTATCTTTAATGCTCAAAATCTTTTCTATGTCCCTTATTTTTCTCTCTATCTTTTGAATGTTTAAAATATATTCTATCCCTTGTTTTCTATCTCTATTTCATCTCTTATCTTATCTTATCTTCTCTTCTCTATCTCTTATATCATAATAATATCAAATTAGGGAGAGAGATGACTCAGGTAATCTACGAGGATCTCTCATTACTCCTCTCTTTTATATCATAGTACATTTTTCTATCTCTATCTTTAATGCTCAAAATCTTTTCTCTATCCCTTACTTTCTCTCCATCTTTTAATGCTAAAAATATTTTTATCCCTTATTTTCTATCTCTATTTCATCTCTTCTCTTCTTTATCTCTTATATCATATCATATCATATCAAATTATATCTTATCATTTAATATCGTACCAATATATATTATGTTATGTAGTTATATTGTATATGGTTACTCAAGATGTAATTAAGCATTTTCTCTCATGGTCTGTCTCCCCCTTCCATCACATGTTATGCTCCTCTACTCTCATCTACAGATAGTATAGTGACATAGTATCAAATTTGTGCACAAATCATTATTTTCACTTCTTGCTTTTACTAATTCATAAGTGGC
>JAENPR010001002.1:0-238953 GCA_018135685.1 Themeda triandra
AATAACCAGAAAAATAATCTATAAAAAATTAAAATCTACATACGCTACTGTGTAACCTGGCAGGACCTACAAACCATACACACTTTTGTGTACTCGTAAGTTCAGCAATAATCAGCCGAAGCAATCCCTGGTAGCAATCATGTGAGTGCGCCTAGCGAAATTCACAGAAAATTTACGCCAAAGCTCTTTCACGTGAAAACAATAGAGCTGGAGACGCACTAGTCTTCTCGAGACTGTACAAGTAGAATTTACGAAATACAGAAAATACAGTTGAGTAATATGCTCTGTCCACAAGATGTATTTGTAAGGTGGACAAACTGCAATCAAATACGAAGACAAATCCTAAAAAATAGTAACCTCAACCATGGGCCCTCCAGGCGTTCCTTCAAACGTCTCATTAGAATCCGGAGCATAATTCAACCCGTACGAACGTATTTCATTTGATAAAGTCCTGTCAATCCGTAGTTCAGCCAACTTTTTCGGCAGACTTTGTCTCGAGAAAGGAAGCTTCTTCAACTTTGGGCAACAAATAATCTCCAGGCTCTCAAGGGATGAGAACGTCACATCAGAATCACACAAGCTGATCAGCTCGGGGTTGCCCACGAAACGCAAAACTTATGAGGCAAGGGAATGTATCGACTGATGCCCTTGATCTCTTGGCCAGTTGGCCCGGCCTGCACATTTCTTCCCCATACTTCTCCGTAAGCTCAGAAAAGCTTGCTTCATGTTATCACAGCTGCGCATAACTAGATATTGAAGGCAAGGAAGATACATGACCCAAAGAGGTGCTCTAGCTTCTTACAATGCAATATATCAACATGAGTGAGCCTTGGGAATAGACGTTGTGGTGTTCCTTTCCACATTATTATTTCTGTAAGGTCCTGCAAAACAGACAGCGTGAGCACTTTGAGAGCTTGAAATGGTTCCGGCATGTTGGTACCTAGTAGTATTTTTCTCTACTGAGCAATGCTTCATGTACAGTTGGTATAAGGTGCTTCGCTCAGTTCCAGAAGAAAAAATACCCCCAGATGCTTCTCTCAAATTGCTTATGACCAAATCTCTAATGGGGAGGTTACGGTCTCTTGTAATAGTTCATGGTATACGGTTTCACTTCCAATGGCAATATCAACCGCTTTCAAGTTTTCAAGGGTGCACAGTTCACGAATAATCCAATGAGTACCAAATTCATGGTCAGTCCGCTCACCAGCAGTTATCAGGTCAACTACTTCCAATTCTTTAAGGCTCTTTATGATGCCCTCTGGAATCGTTCTTACTGCCGTGCTTCCCAGATACAAGAATTTGAGCTTCTTTAGTTGTCCAAGGCTCACGGGCACTTTGTCTATTAATATGTTGTATGACAGGTTGAGATATTCCAAGTTTGTCAATCCACATAAACTCTCAGATATCCCGGTGAGGTGGTTCCAGCTAAGATCCAGATATGTCAGTGCAGTGAAACTTTGACTAGTTCCACTTCCAGCAGGGAATTCCGGTTAAGGTACAATGCCTTGAGTTTCATGCAGCAATGATCAGAACCAAACGGAGGAAGTTTCTCCATACGACTGCACATTAATGAGACGATTCGACTTTGCCCCAGGGAATTGTATTTATTGATGAATTTGCACCAGTTCCTGCACGAACAATCCACTTATCGTTGCTCTTACCACAGTCATTAGATATCCATATAGCCATATCACGGACCACATCATGCATTTTAACAGAAACTTTAGTCGACAGTGGTCGCTGGGATGGTATTTGTCCATACATAATGTAGGTCCAACCAGGGTATTCACATATCTCTAACAAACATGCAGCTTTAAGTTCACCTACTATACTATGCACCTCTCTGTAGGATTCATGTATGTCACGCTTATCCACTATACCTAAGCCTATCCAGCATTCATAGAGCTCCTCCATTTGAATGACCCAATCCTCTGGCCACAGGGAGCAAGTCAAAAAGCACTCTCTCAAGACATGATTCTTTAGACACGATTCTGGCCACAGGGAGTAACTATATTTGAGCTGTCTGAAGACACTTTCCATTGAGAGGGGGTCATTTTCATCGCAGCATGATTTTTTCTTGTAACCAATGGCATACTCCCATTCTACTGGATCACTTTTTGTCCACATTGCCCTCCCAGTCGTTATCAAAGCTAGTGGCAAGCCCTTCAGTTCCTTCACAAGTTCCTTTGCAAGAGCTTCAATTCGAGGACTAGAAGATAGAAACCCCTGTTCAGCCTTGTCTTGAAATAGTTGCCAGGCCTCATCATCTGGCAAACATGACACATTTATCATCTTTCTCACCTCCATTAGACCACACACTTTCATATCTCTTGTTGTGATCACCACTTTCCTTCTTTGTTGTCCTTCACTTGAAACACGATACGGTATTCCGACTGCTCCCAGATCAATATGATCCCAAAGGTCATCTAGTAATAGCACAAAACTTTTTCCCTTGAGGAATCGAGAAATGATATCCGCCTGATTTTTCACACCATCTGCTTTCTCTAACTTGAGATTCTTTACTATTTGATCTTGGATCTTTTCCTCGGAACACTCTTTGGAGCCGTCACAGAGATAACATGATCAAACAATGAGTTTGCTTGATCTTGGATCTTTTCTAGAAGATGGGTCTTGCCCACACCACCCAGCCCCAGATTCCAATAACATCCACTGGCTCATGCTTAATATACTCCATGGCCTCGGTAAACACTTTAGCTCTAGATGGCTGCTGCCAATATTCCCTTGTGTTAAGTATGACATCTTCCCACTGTTTTGGGTTCCCTATTGTACACAACTCCATGCCAAATTTTATCAGCTCTGATGGACAAGCTCTTAGTACATCCACGATATCTTCTGCATGTTTTCCAATTAGAGGATTAGAATAAAGCTTCTCGCACCCAACAATCTGTTGGAATAGCTGGAGTGCTTCATCCATGTCCAGACCTAAGACATTCATAGCTCTGTTTGCACGCATCTGAGCACACAAGCTTGGTGATCTTGTTGTGACTACAACTTTTTTCTTCAACTTGCCTTGAATTCCAAGGGGTGGGAGGCCAACTGCTGCCATGTCAAGATAGGTCTGAAGGCCATCCAGCAATAAAAGAAAACTCTTATCCTGGAGGAATTCATAGATCCTTGTGGCTCGAGTGGTTACTGAATCACCATCCTGCATTTTGAGCCGTTGCATAATTTCAGATTGGATATTTCCCCACTGAGCACCCTTCGGTTGCCTTCAGATAGATAACAAAGTCAAATGGAGGTTCCCCTCTGTTTGATGAACTGGGAGTCAACGGGTTTTCTGTTTCAAATGAATTGTTAATCATTTTCAGAATAAGTGTTTTCCCAACACCGACTGGACCCCATATTGCAGTCACCCCCTCTGGATCATCAATGATGTGCTGGCAAGCACGCTCAACAAAACACACCTGACTTGGTTGTAGAACATCGTGGACAGGGATATAAATCACCGATGGCGGCTGTACAATATCACTGGGTCGCTCATTGAAACATTCTCGGAACTCACGAAGCTTTGCTGCAGCAATGCTAATATCCCAGTTTGCCTCGGTCCGCTCGGACTCACAGATAGCCATGCCGTCAGATATAATGGAATCCACTCTGGCCAGCCAGATTTTGGCCTTGTCTGTTGCTACCATGCCGTTTCCCTTGGCAGGCTCAATCTTACCACGGACACCGCTGCTCTCCTCATGCAGCTTCTTCACATTCTCCTTAAGCTGTATAACAATTCGCTCTCTCTGGAAGGAAATAACAATTAATACAGATTAGTCATAAAGAGAGAATAAAAGAGTTAAACCTTGACACAAAATTTGAGTTAATAGTAAACATATATATACCAGCGATTTTTCTTCTGGATCGGGGATTTTGACCAGTTCCTTGACGACATGAATGACATCTTGCCACTGTCTTGGCCTCTTGGGTCTCCTTTTCGACGCATGTCCCTGCCAAAACTTATCAGCTCTGTTGGCAGAACTCTAAGAATGTCCACAAGATCTTCCATGTGTGCTCTTATACTGGGATTGGAATAAAGGATCTTGCCACCAGCACTACCTTTGAATAGCTCGAGTGCTTCCTCCATTTCTAGACCAGAAACATATATATCTATGTTCACATTCATGGTATGACACAAGTTTCGTGCTCTTGTGATGAGTACGACTTTCCTCTTTAATTGCCCATCAACTACAACTCCTAGGGGATAAGGGAGGCCAACTGCTGACAGGTCCACATCATTCTGAACGCCATCCAGCAATACAAGAAAGCTCTTATCCTGGAGGAAGTCAGATATCTTATGGCTCGAGTGGTTTCTGAATCACCGTCCTGCACCTGCATCTTGAGCCGCCTCAGAATTTCAGATTGGATGTTTTTCACTGTACAATTTATATAGGCCGTCACATAGATAACGAAGTGAAAAGAAGACTCCTGTTTATCATCAGATCTATCAGTATTGGTTGCCTCTTCTATTATCTCAGATGTACTGCAATCGACAATGTCCCCTGTGTGTTCAGATGTACTCCTGCTTGGATGGGTGGGAACCCCCCTTGTATCAGTAGAAGCACCAAATGAATTGTTGATCATCTTGAGAAGAAGTGTTTTCCCAACTTGACGTGGAACGCATATTCCAACCAGTCCCACGGTAGCATCGTGCTTAATGTACCCGAGAGCTTGATTAAGAATACTGACCTGACTTGCTTTGAGACTAACAGACATGACTTGGACTATCTTCACGGGTTGCGGTGGTGGCTCTTCTGTGATAGTTTTAGGTCTGTGTTCGCTACACCAGTTCATTTCAACGAGCGTCTTAGCCGCCTTTTTGCTGATCTTGTAGTTGGACCAGCAGTTTGGGGCCCAGCACCCAAAGATCTTGCACCTCTGTTCATAGCACTCACGGTTTCCCTCTTCATTAGTTATAGCTTTGTTTGCTCTTTCCAGCCAAGTTCTTGCTTCATTTGTTTCTACTAAGCCATTCCAGCAACCAGTTTCAACCTGCTGCTGCACGTCGTCCTCGAGCCGACAAAGTTCGAGTATTGGTATCAAGATCCCTGACATTTCTCCTGGTGGTGAAGAGATACGTTGCATGTTCAATGAAATAATCATATAGTGGTTTCACGGCCGTGCTGACAATACTACCCAACCAACTGCCCAAGTTCGCTGGCATTGTTGCCACACTTTCAATAATTTAAAGGAAATCACCTACAAGCAAAACACTGCTAGGACGTTAGTATTCTTTTATTATCAGTTTGAAAAACAAAAACAATCCTCAGGGTTGCAAATAGTAGATGAGGCTTGGAAAAAATAATAGCATTGTAGTAGAGGACGGTGCAGGCTGTGAGAGTCTTGTTTCAGGGAGATCGTGCTGGACTAGCTATTCGGAGTCACTACCTATTTGATTTCTTTCCTTGATAGCCAATAGAATTCTTCCTAGATTAACTATTTGGGAACCATTGGGACGCCCCTCAAGGTCTACTCCTCTGTTCCTTTTTTAACATTCATTCTCAGTTCATGAGAAGTCAAATGTAAACCTTTTTTTTAAGAACAGCAGCAGGGGAAGGCCCCACTTTTAGGAATTTATTAAACTAAAAAGAACCAACTGTACAGAAGAGACCACAACAAAAAGCAGCAGCAAAGAAGGAAACAGGTGGCCTGAGGCAGGCTGGGCCAAACTATGTACACATTTCTATCCAAGAAAGGAAAGAAGCGCACTTGTTTAAGAGATTTGTGAGCTTGCAGGCGAGCTTCATCAATGAAAACTGTTTTCCAAGCAAGGAAGGATGGTTGGCCTCTACTAAAAATGAAGTTGTTCCTTTGCTTCCAAATTTGCCAAGCACTGATGAACACACTGCAACAAATGTGTTTTTGATGGTGCAGCTCGAAGTGTTGCAGGTGCACTTGCTGTAGCTGAAGATGAAAGAAGGTCGTGATCTTTGGCGGGGGCTCGAGCTCTTTCCCTCTTGGCTGCCTTCACTTCATAGATATACTTATGGCAAGTAGTGATAAAAATTGCTTATATTTATATCCTCTAATATATTCATATTCTAACATTAATATTCTTTATGAGAATTTTTATCTTTTTTCTTACCGTATCTCATCTCATAAGAATCAATGGGGGTGTTCATCGGAGATTGACCTCCAATTAGAACTATTAGAATTATAGCGGTGAGCGCCTCATAGGTCTCCTTTGACGAGGCAACAACAATGGCACTAGCAAAGTAGCAAGTCGAATACAAGCCAGAATAAATAGAATGAAACGAACTGACCGCAGGAGGTAGATCAATAGTGAATTACTTACAGTGTATTCTCCCCATTCCCCTTGTGTGCTCTTGGCGAAGGATGGAGCAGATAATCGAAAAGATCTGGTGAAAGATTCTGTGGCAAAGTATGGATCCAGGTAAGCGGAAGACAACAGCTAGTAGTGCTTCAAATGGGGAGCAGAGAGTTGGAAAAGATGAAACCATCGTGTCAATAGTGAACCTTGCGGGGCCTGGAATATAATTTATTCTTTTTTTTCTAAAAAAACAATGTCAATAAAGAACTACTGACAGTGTGTCGGTTTTCCCCTTGTGCGCTATTGGCGAAGGATGGAGCAGAAAACGAAGGATGGAGGCATGGAGCAGAAAACCAAAAGATCTGGTGATAGATTCCGCGGCTTAGGATGGATCCAGAGAAGCCCAAGACACCAGCTAAGTAGGTCTTCACACGGGGAGCAGGGAGTTGGAAGGATGAAATCACACGCCCACACACGAACCAATGCAGGCATCTGAATCTTCAGACAAAACAAGCACGCATTTGAATCTCAGACATCTGGGACGGAACAACCTTGAAGGAGAGCATGGAGCTCGTACCAGACTAGTAGACTGCGGAGGATAAGCAGCGGTGGATGTAGCTGCGGAGATCTGGGCGAGTAAACGACGAGCCGATTACCGACAGCCTCGTGATTCGTGAAATGCCTGCCGATTAAGATTAACAGAGTCGGTCGTTGGGTTTGACTCAAGTCCGGTCAAAAAAACTAAGCTCACAGTTTATACTTACCTCCGTTTTTGATTACTTGTCACTGGACTTTTTACTGTAGCAACTTTGACCATGCGTTTTTTTCTTTAAAAAATCTTAGATACTTCAAAGTATATAACATTATTCAAATATGTTCAATGAAGAATCATATATGTGAAAGCTTGATGTACCTAAAAATCTTTTGTAGAAAAAAACGCATGGTCAAAGTTGCGATAATAAAAAATTAAGTGACAATTAAACAAAACGGAGGTAGTAGTATACAAGGGATAAAAAAAAACTTGACCCACCGTGGGTAAGAAACTTTTTTCACCTCTAGCATGCGAACAAACACACCTGACGCGAGAATAGAGGGGGTAGAAAATGTTCAACTCTTTATTCTTGAGTAAATTACTCCTCTGTTCAGAAATAGCGTCGTTCGATCAGAAACTAGGCCGCACGACGACAGATCTGCATTTTTTCGGAAAGGCTGTGAATCATGTAAACGACTCTTTTTATGGGACGGAGGGAGTACGTGGGATACCTAAACTATCGCCACTTCTCATATAGGCATTCAACTATCAAACCAACTATCCCGGTTACGCGATCTTTCGTAGATGCACACCAAAGATCTAAAATGTGCCACGTCAACGCCAATTTCAAAAAACACCCTGTCTTTTTTCTTTCCCGCAAGTAGCTCCTGTCAAGGTTCCGGCAGTGGTCGTTCGCGTCCGGGTCAGGGTCCGGCTGGGAGTCATCCTCCACAACGGCGGACAACGAGGTCGAGAAGGCGCCGAACGCGGTGCTGTCGCGGTGGCCGGGCTTAGCAACGACTAGCTCGACATCGACAGCGGCGGGAGGTGGAGCAAGGCGACGCTGGCGGCAAATCGAGGAAGAAGGAGAAGACGGACTTGGCCGCGCGCCGTTGCGGTCGCCCAAGCTGCCGCGCTGCGACACGGAGCTGAGCCTCGGCCACGGCCGCGGCCGCACCGCCCCGCGCCATCTCGGTGCCACGCGACAGGCGAGCTGAAGCAGAGGCAGAAGCAGGCGGCCGCCACACCCTGCTGGTGCTGCGGCGGCGGCCTCACCGCCTTGGAGCTCCAGGTGCGTACGCAGTCTCGCCGTGCGTGCGTGGTGTGTTTGCTTTGCCGCCGAGTTGTTGGTTCAATTACCTGACCGCATCGATTAGCTTTACCAGCTGACCACAACGTACTGACGTCCGCAACTTTGCATGCAGGCGATGGCGATCCTGCACGTCGCGAGGCGAGCGGCGTCGGAGGAGGCGAAGAAAGGGGCGTCGGGTGACGGCGTGGCGGGCCTGTCGATGAGGAGGTCGATGGAGTGGTTCCTGCAGCGGCGGCAGGAGTCGAGGCGCCAACACGGGGCCGCCGCCGGCAGCGCCGCTGCCTTGCCTTCGTCATCATCGTTGTCGTCCTTCTCTTGCTTGACTGACAGTAGCTGAATCTAAAACTAGCTAGCTTCGATTCCGTCTTCATGGATCAGCATGCAGTTCACTTGATTCTGTAGTGTTCGTTCGTTTTTACTAGAAGAACCGGTCAGACGTTCTTTTATTTGGAACGACATGGATGAACAGCTCGTACTATGTGCGTTGTTGGAGCCATTGGCGGGCACAGTTGTGTTCATTGGTATTCAGTTGAATACCCAAAATTTTTGGCAAAAAAATTGAACCGCTAGCGATCGAACGTTCAATTATGAACGCCGACGCTAGAGGGCCGGCCCACCTAACTGCGCGCACCAGCCGCACCTCGCGAACGCGTACACACGCACACGCGCACGCACACGCACCGGCACTCCAGTCCGCTCGGCCTCTGACACCAACTCGCCCACCAAAAGCACCCCCTGCCTCGCCGGACCCCTCCTCACCCGAGTCTCGCCGAATATATGAAACAAAAAAAATGAAACACCAAAAAACGCAAAAAAATGAAACACAAAAAAAGCGAATAAGAAACGTTGGCAATGGAGGCACTTGAAACACTGCGGCATCGCAGAAACATTGGATTCGGATTGGGGTGGGAGGGCCACATCAGAGAGACATCTCATCATGTGTGCAACGAAAACATTGGTAATGATACTGGCTGAAACACCACGGCACCATCACAGAAACATTGGATCCCAGAGTGAGGTGGGGAGGAAGAGCACATCAGAGAAACATCTCATCACATGTGCTTGAAACACTGGCAATGAAAACACTGAAACACCGTGGCATCTTCAGAGAAACATCTCATCACATGTGCTTGAAACATTGGCAAGGAAACAAAATGAGACATCGACAGGGGCGTCAGAGGAAACACCCCATCATCTGTGCCTGAAACATCATCACACATGTTGTTGCAACAAAATGGTGTGGTCTTTCGAAACACAAGAGTAGAGGGGAGGGGGGAGGATTGCACATCAGAGGGAAACACTCATCATCCGTGCCTGAAACATCATCACGTCTACTGCTGCACCAAACGGGTGTGGTCTTTCGAAACACAGAGTGGGGAGAGAGGGGTGTGTGGGAGAAGGATTGCACATCAGAGGGGGCATACTCATCATCTGTGCCTGAAACATTCAAAAACAAGACGATAAACCACCGGCAAGCCAGTCAGCGAAACATTAGAAGGGGGAAGAGGCAACATCAAAGGGGCAAAACTCATCATCTGTGCCCCGAAACATTTGAAAAATGTGCGCTGAAACACCAGTGATCATCAAAAGAAACACTAGATCCGAGCTTTGGGAGAGGAGGGGAACAAACGAGGAGGAGGGGGTCGTGGACCGAGAGAAGGGGAGGGACGGGGAGGAGGACTCGGATCCGAGATCCTCCTCACCTACCTCGCGCGATCGCCGCCCGCCGTCGCGGAAGGGGGGGAGAGGCGCGGTGACGGGAAGCTAGGCGCGCGACGTCCGCCATGGCCGCATTATCGAAAGCCTAGCTCGCCGCGCCCCCGCCCGGAAGGAGGACCGCCTCGACCCAAATCCGCGGCGGCGGCCGCCGAAACCGCAGAACCGCCGCGCCACCGGATCCGCCGGATCCGCGTCCGCCTGGGCTGGATCACCGGCGGATCCGCGTCCGCCACGCAGATCGGGCGGATCCGAGGCCACCGCCACCGGAGGAGGGAGAAGGAGGTGGCGGTGCCGGGTCCGCGGCCGCCTCCACGGCCGCCTGCCGCGCCGGATCCGACGGATCCGCGTCCGCCGCCGCTAGATCCGGCGGATTTGCGTGCGCCGATGGCGGATCCGTCGCCGGCGCCATGGCCGCCTACGTAGGAGAGGAAACCCTAGCGGCATGGCGCGCGGGAGCAGGAGCCCCACCGGCGTGGGGAGAGGAGGGGAAGGAGGCGCGGGCGCGGGGGAGGACCGCACGGGGGCACAGGTGGTGGCGCGCGACGGCGATGGCGGCATCGGGCGCGGTGACGACGGCGACGTTGAAGGCGGGGAGCGAGAAATGACGAGGAGAGGAGTGGGACGGAAATGACGAGGGCGAAGGGCGGCCGGGTTTGGGGTGTGTCTGTCGCGCGGGGACGTGGCTGGCGCGTGCGCGCCATCGCGCGGGGACGTGGCTGGCGCGTGCGCGCGGTGGGCCGCGGCCCAATTGGCGCGTTCGACGCGTCGAACGTATGAAGAATAGCATTACCGAAAAAATTATATATATAGTATTTATACATATGTGTATTAGTGTGTATACAAGAAAAATAAAAAATATTGGCTGTACGCTCGTGCAAGGTGAATTGCGTCGTCCTCGTCTCTGGCCTATCGGCCCAGTTGGCCCAAAATCACGTAAAAAAACTTCTGTTTCCCGTCTCTCCCGTATCCTCGTCTCGCCGTCTCCCGGTATCCCGGTCTCCCGTATCGGCGTATCTTGGCGGCGGCTGCGGCTGATCATGATCGTGATCGGCGAGCGGCGGCATCGGCTGATGGGCGGGCGGCGGCGGCGCGCGCACCGCACAGGCGCAGGCGGGCAGCAGCGGTGCGTGCATAGGCACGACGCACGACGGCTGACGGGGACTGCGGGCGACGGGGACTGCGGGACAACTCGGTGAAACTTGCAAATTTCTATCGTCATAATTTTTCATTTGAAGAAATTAAAGAACCGGCTCCCTTTTCAGCTAACTCACTATATTAATGAAGTGAGGAATGATGAAAACTTCAGAAATTTGACTGGCCTCCCAGAGTTGTCCATGATGCTTGTTAAAAAGGATAAGGTTTATAGGTACGACATTGTTTACAAACTTCTCAAATTGGTGCTAGTTCTCCCAGATGCGACAGCCGGTGTTGAAAGGATCTTTTCTACCATGAACTATATCAAAAATGATCTAAGAAATAAGATGGGGCAAGATTACTTGAATGGCACCTTGGTTACATTCATTGAAAGGGAATTCTTCTTGTTGTCAAAAAAGGGAATTCTTCTTGCAAACAAAGGATGAGAACGTCATCAACCGTTTTCAAAGCATGAAGGATCGGAGAGTTGTCTTATAATTTGTAAGTTTTATTGTTATTTGGTTGTCATTGTCAACTCTATATGTTGTCACTATTGGCACCTTTTTATGTTTATCATTAGATTCTTAAATGTGAAAAATCTGCTCTATTCATGAAGTATATACAGTATAGATGGCACTATACATGCCGAATATATATGAGCCATTTGGTTGTCAAAAAAAATTGAAGCCATTTGGTTGTCAATATTTTTTGAATACCCAGCCCTCAAATCCTGTGCCCGCCACCGGTTGGAGCGAACGCGCGCGACGCCGCAAAGCAACGCGTGGCGCGCGGCCAAACCAAACAGTTCGAAAACATCCCGTGGGTTGATTTGCTAAGGTGTGTGCGCTCACACGTCTTCGCATCGCTACAGGGAAGAAGAGAAAGGAGTTATAAGTAAGAAAGGGAAAAATGATATGGTGTTTTTTGAAAAATTAACGTTGAGGTGGCAGATTTTGAACATTTGGTGTCCTTAGACGAAAGATTAGATACCCGAGATAGTCGGTTCGATAGTTCGAGATGCCTACATAGAAAGTGATCGATAGTTTAGGTACCCCACGTGCAATTTACTCCTTTATTCTTTCGATGTCCTTTTACCTCTAGATTGGCCGATCGATAGCCTCCGTTATTTTGATACAGTTTTTTTTTCGAGTGAGGAAAGACAAGGAGTGGGTTTTGCAGAGTAATTTCTTTTTCAGTCTTGCCAAAAAGGATTCTGGAAATTCTTGGCTCTTTGAATGCCTAATTCAACCCCCGCCACCCCCACAAAAATGAGATCACCCTCACCTGATTATCAGGCTAGGGCCTATTTGACCGAGCTCTCCGCCCCGGCTGTGCACTGAAGCGCAAACAGAAGGCGTCAGAGCTTTTGCTAATGCTAAGTAAAATGCAGTGGCGCACAGTACACTCAGAGCTGGAGGCCTGGAGCCGCCCAGGCATGAGCAGGCAGTGGACACTGGATCGTGGGTATGAGAAGGCAGTGGACACTGGATCGTGGGTTTAGTCGGTTGGGCCGCATTCAATTTTATGCAACGTGCACACTCTACATTCAATTTAGTGCACACTCAGACTGTTTTTTTTTATAATGATACACTCAGACTGTTAAAGTGCTAATCCTCAAGAGAAGCACCTTGAAAAACAATTAATCCCTAAAAGTTTCCATAATAAATCAGAAACATCATTTCATTTAATTTGATGAACTTTAATCATCCTCAACGGTCTCCAATATGGAATCGCACCGTCTTTAACCTTGTTTTTAGTCCAACGTACTGTCCCTGGAACCGCACCGTGATTTGATTTCATAGATTCTTAAAGAAGGGAGAATTGTTTAGGGAAGCGATAGCGCTCGGACGTCCTAAGCTTAGGACGCCCGAGCCCGGCCCACCTCCGCCCTGTGCGCGCACGTGCACGCATACGGTCAACACTCCCCACCGGCCCTCCGCCCCGAATCCCGCAACATACACGACACCTCCCTCTGCCGTCCCGCCGCCGGAGGCCTGCACGGCCCCTGCTCCCTCCATGGCCGCCACAAATCCACACATAGCCGCCAAAAAAATCTCTGCAACAAAAGTGAAATTACAAAATCAAACAAAACGAAATATATAATGAAACAAAACACAAAATCCTGAATGAAATAAAACAGAATCAGATAGTGAAACAAAGTAGATACATAAAATGAAACAAATGATTGGGTTAGACTGAAACAAAAAATAGATTGCGAAAATTAAACTGAAATGTAGATTGAAAATTTGCTGAAACAGGAGAAGAAGAAGTGAAACAATTCGAATCGATCTATTGAAACAAACGACATAAAGAAAGTGAAACATGGAAGAAAAGCAGCGTGAAGCAAAACATAATCGGATAGTAAAACAAAGTTGAGACATAAAATGAAACAAACGATTGGGTTAGACTGACACAAAAAATAGATTGCAAAATTAAACTGAAACGTAGATTGAAAATTTGCTGAAATAAGAGAAGAAGAAGAAGTGAAACAATTCGATTCAATCTATTGAACCAAACGACATAAAGAAAGTGAAACATGAAAGAAAAGCGTGAAGCAAAACTGGAGAAACATCATCTACATGCTAGCGGAAACATCCCATACCGCAAAAAGAAATAACACGATACTAAGAATTGAAACACAAAAGGGGGCAACGGTTGAAGGGGAAGGAGGGGAAGGAGGAGGAGGAGGCCTCGATCCGGGGTCCTCCCGACCTACCTTGCCGAGCCGTCATGGAGGCCTTCGATCAACCATGGCCACACGCACGGGAGCGGTGGGCCGCGGTAGAGAGGTGGACGGGAGGCCACACATCGTCGAGACGAACTCGCTGCCCCCATGGAGAGAAGCCATCCCCCCAGAGATTAGGGGAGCAAGAGGAGAAGCGCGCGAGGTGGACGAAACACAGGGTGGGAACCGAGGAAGAGGAGAGGAGTAGCTCGTCGGGGGAGCGCATCCACCGCCACCACCACCAGGGCCGGGGGATCGAGGGGCCGATGGGGCCAGATCTGGTCCCACCATGCCCGTGAGCCCACCGCGATGTCCACCATGGCCGCACGGACTGGAGCGCGGTGGCGCGTGCGTGGAGACGATGAGCGCGGGCGCGAGGCCTCCCGCTCCGCGGAGGAGCTCAACGGGAGGGAGGAACGCACAGACGACATGCGCGGCTGCTGGAGCTCGCGGCGAGTGGACGGTTGGAGGAGTAGCGGAGAGAGCGAGGCAAAGATGGAGGATGCGGGCGGAGAGAACGAGCGGAGGGGAAAGTGATGTGCGAGACAACAAGGGGATAAGGTTTTTTTTTTTGAGAATCAGGGGATAAGGTTTTCGTGGTGGGCCGTTGTGGGCGGCCCACTTGGGCTGCTGCGTGTGTCCTACACTTCGGACGTTTTAAGACTAGCATTACCGAATTGTTTATATGGCGAAACAAACTTTTTGCTTATATGGCCCAACATTTTTCAAACTTGTCTATATGGCCCGAAAGTGAAACTTCTTTGCTTATATGGCCTTCTGTTACTTCCGTCAGCCCATTCCGTGAAGTCAGTTACTTCGGGCGCACGCGAAAAGACCCGATTGCCCCTCAGCTCCGAACAGGCACGCGCGTCTCCGCGCTGCAGCGGTCGAGCGCCGCGTCCATGGCATGCTGCAGCGCTGCTCTCGGCGCTCGTCTCCGCGCTTCAGCGGTCGAGCGCTGCGTCCATGGAACGCGCAGCGCTGCTCCTGGAGCGCATCACGGCCGACATGCTGCCAAACGTGTCCCTCCCGGAGCAGGCGTTCAAGGAGGCCGTGGAGCTGCTCCACGACAGGGCGTCGGTGTCCAGGTCCGCGACCAAGGCGGCGCGGCATGTGCTCGTACGCACGATGTCGTGGAGACGACGCAACCGCGTCAAGGCGGTGGAGGCCGACGCGGTGCCCGTGCTCATCGACATGCAGTGAGGGTACTGCGGTCCGTGGCGAGGCACGCTGCCACGGCGGCGCGGTCGGAGCAGTAAGCAGAGAGGACGAGGGAGCGGGCACGCGAGTCGCTCTGGCTGCATGCCAGGCAGCCAGGGCATGGCGGACCTCGCCGTGCTTGCATCACCACCTCCAGGCTGTGTACCCTTGCTAAGGGCAGCTGCACACGCCAATACGCCATTGACCGATCTCCGATCCATGCAATGAGGACGTGCTCAACCATGCATATATGCATCCATTGCGTGGGGCACTCTTGTTGTTTGATTGATCTTTTAATTTCTTCCGCCTTTTGATTGCTCAACTATGGATTTGTGCGACACTTTATTTATGTGTATGAAACTATGTTGAATTTGTTAACTGTGTGTTTGTCAATATATATATGTGGTTATGTTGGCTATGTGAGAGTACCCATATAATTGTGTGGTTGTGAATATATATGTCGATTATGTAAATATTTGAGAATTTATATATTGAACATATAAAAAAACAAGGCACTTTTTCATTTTTTTCAAGTAGGGGTAAAACGGTCTTTTTGCATGGCACTTAACACCGTTACATGCTTCAAACTGACGGAAGGCCATATAAGCAAAGAAGTTTCACTTTCAGGCCATATAGACAAGTTCGAAAAATTTTAGGCCATATAAGTATACGAAGTTTGTTTCAGGGCCATATAAATACTTCTCCCCTTAAAGAATCGCAAACAATGTCCATTATCTAAGGACCCTTCAATCTAACCATACACCTTAAAGTTGTGGATCTGCCTCCACTCACAGACATCTTGTATTACGGTGACATCACCAAGCCCGTCGGATCTGCATCGTCCCGTTCATATCCCTCCACGCTTCCAGCCTTCTCGAAACTCGGCAGCTTCCCTTTCCTCTCGCAGGCCCGACCGGCTCGCACATAAGGCCCTCTCCCTGCCCCGACAACGCCGCCCCTCCCTCTCTCTCCTCTACAGCGGCGGCGGCTCGCTCATGTCGCCTTGCGTCGCACCTCACCACTGTGCGAGGATCTCAACTCGGACTCCGCAGCCGCCTGGGCCAACCCGGCACCAGCCCGTGCTACACACCCCGGCCGCCGCCGCGCCGCCGTTGCTGCCGCGCATCCGAGGCTGCCTCCCGCATCCCAGGGTGCCGCGCCCCCCAACTGCGCGCGGCTCCTCTTCCATGGTATGGCTCACCACTCCTCTCGCCTCCCCACTTGCTGCAATGGATGGTTAAATCGTAAACTGATTAGTTCTACAGGTTTTGTTTAATGCGTTATAATGCTGCGTCTTTCTCCAATCCGATGAAATCCTATGACTCTTCATCTAGGGTTACGATTATGGTTGGTGCTTGCACATATGTTACTTCTTCCAATCGTTGCGTGCCTACTGTATGTTACCTGCGCAGCCAAACTTTCAGTGTCTCAGTGTGCAACTTAACACTTACATATTTTCCGTGCTTTCCTCATTGATTTGCTTCGTATGTATTTAATTTCACAGACTGCCAAATTGATATGGGAATACAACGCAGGAAGCTCAGACGAATGCATCCATTGAGAAGCTAAACATACTGAGTGGTAATGATTCATGATGCTTCAATTGATGTACTGCTGCAACTGCTCCCAACTTTCGTATACATGTCAAACTTGAAAATTGAATTTAATTTGTCCCCTCTAACTGAATTTATTCTTACGTAGGCCTCAACTTTATGACATTACCAAACGGGCGACACAGGCGGCGATTCTACCCTAGCCGCCGCCGGGCTCGTTCCTCCCCTCGCCCTTCCCTCGCCGCCGCGAGGTCGCCGCCCCGGGATGCCCGCGGCTACCCATGAGGGCGGCGGCGGGCTTCTTCCTCCCGGCCGGCCCGTGGCTCCTCCGTGCGGCGCGGGGCCATGGCGGCCGCGGCGGCGGCGCCGGATCCTGGTCGCCGGGCACGGATCCATGGCCCCCGGCCCGGATCCGGCGGCTTTGGAGGGTGGATCCGGCCGGCGCGCCGGGGTGGTGGAGGCGGCGGCGGTGGGCGAGGGGTGGCGGCGGGCGGCCTTGGTTGGCGCGGAGGGCTGGGCCGGCCCCGCACGATGGCCGGGCCGGCCGGGCCGGCCGCAGCGGCGCGTGGGGCTGCCCCCCTGCGGCGGATCTGTGGGGTGGTGCGCATCATCCTCGCCACCACCCCCCTCCCTGCTGTTGGCTGGTGGCTGGTGCCCGGCCGTGGCTGGCCGGCGGCTGGCTGCTGGTCGACCGTGGCGGGCTGGCGGCTCCCGGCGACCCGACCCTTGCAGTGGGGGTGCTTGGTGGGGGAGCGGTTCTTCGGCGGCATCATGGTGGCATGGCCGGCGGTGGTTTGGGGGGGGTTGCGGTGCCGTGGAGGTCTTGCGGGCGACCGCCGAGCCCCGTGTTGGCTGCTCCCCTCCGGCGGGGTTCGTCGGCAGGGCGTCGCGGGGCTGCTGCTCTTTCGGGTGTGGGAGTGGCGGAGGGGCTCCCTCCCCCTCTGCTCGCCCTCCGCCTCCTCTTCATGGTGGCCTTTTCGTGGCGGTGGTTGGGGATGTGTCGGCGTTGGGGGCGGTCTTCGTCTATGCCACCTCCCTCCCCCATGCCTTCGTCCACTGTCGTGGGGCGGTCTTTATGGAGACGGAGGCCACAACGTCCACGGGGGTGCTGGTTCGGGGCTGCGCTCTGGATCCGGCACCTTTAAGGGGTGGTGGTGCCTACGACAGGAGCTCGACCGGTTTGCGGTGGCCGGCGGCGGCTACGGTTCCGACGAGTAGTTGGGGAGGTTCACGATGGCGGAGGGCTGGTGTTCGGGGGACTTGGCGAAGTGCCGACGCGCTTTGCGGCAGCTCGCATGGCCGGCGCGTCTACTCTGGTGAGACTTCTTCTGATGGCTGGTGGGGACTCGAGTTCTTGCCCGAGTCGGTGCTAGGATTTGGGCGAAGGCCTGGCGACGGCGACACTTGTGGGTGCCATTTCCCCTGTTGAGGGCGTCGCGTCCCTAGCACATTCCATGGGTGAGAACCCAGTCCTGCCTTGGACGGACGATGGCGGCGCTTGGGCGTCGTAACCTTCTTGAAGGCGTCGTTGTGGAATTCGACTCGGCGGGGATGTCTTTGGGCGGTGCTACTTGATCGTCTTCGTCAACGTGTTCGTGGTTGGTGTCGGTGGTGGTTTAGGCTTAGTTTTGTTTGAGTTGCTTAGTCTTTTATGTTTTGTTGCTTTCTCTTGAGTTGGCGTCGGTGGTGGAGCTCTAGTGGTTTTCGGTGGACGCTCGTGTCGATGACCCAATCCGACCGAGTGCTAAGTGGTTTAGAGGCTTGATGTCGATGTCCCAATCCGACCAAGCGTGGAGCTGAGTTGAGTTGAGTTGGCGCTCTTATTAGTGGCGCGAGTTGAGTTGTAACTTGGTATCTATGTGTGTATTAAAGTAGGGTACCCTCCGATTTGTATGGTTTTTTCGGCGGTTTCCGGTCAAAAACTGGGCTGGCACTTGCCTTTTATTTTTCTCGTCTAATAGAAATCCCGGCAAAGATTTTGCCAGCCCTTCGAAAAAAAACTGCTTCAATGCATGATCTCCATAATATATTCAGTCTACGATCTCTCTACCTGAATATGAATAGACCACTAGGCTTATATGCTTTTTATGTACAACTTTATATACGCTGCTAAAAAAGGATCCTAGAATATTAACACTAATATACCTACTGCCCTTAAAAGGAAAAAGAGATGTAAAGTGTGATTACAATCCAATAAATTATCCCCTACTTCATTTGATATAGACATGGTTACAACAATGCATATCTAGATTTAGTAGAGCATTATGCAGGCCTGCCAAAAGAAAAATGCTTCCTTTAACACTTTTCCTTTAGGTGATTGCAGATTTCATTTCAGCATGTGTGTTCAACCTATGGTCTCAAGAGTGTCAATAGGTCCACAGGGGAGCCACATTGTTTCAAATACAAGCTGACAAGGACTGCAACCTTGCCACAGGCCCTCTGGGACAAAGAGGGTGCCCCAACCTTTCCTTTTTGACTATCCAACTAACAGTGCCACCTTCCCAATAGTTTCACAGAAGATGGCTGCTTCGCTATGGTTTTATTGTTTCATAACACAAACAATTCTTCATGCATGGAATTGCCACTGCGCTACGCAGCCTTACAGCTATCGAATTATGTATATACATAATTATGTATATACATATAGGTTCAAGATCGGCTCTAGATATATGTGTGTGCACCTATACATACATGTCACTCTGTCTAGCCTGCGGTAATTGCCGCGGGGTTCTGGCTAGTTAACTATGATAAGCCGAGTTATTGTCCTCTGACATTCTCAGATCCCACCGTCCCTAAAATTGTACCATCCGTGCTATCTATAATTTAAATACGGTATAAGGCAACGAATGTTATCAAAGAACAAGAAGTCCGACTTGGCTTAGTCAAATTTGGTAGTGTAACGACCATTTTCTCCCTGAGTAATACAGAATGCTCCGTTGAGACATGTTGGATATAATTCATCTACTATTGGAGTGTTTGCTACAACAAATTAGCTATTCTCAAATCAGAGATAACTCTCTGGCTTCGGAAGATGTGAATGTTTCGGTCGTGGCAAAGGATGTTGTTGTGGAAGATTGTGCACCGGCTGGTCTATGCGGCTCAAACTTTAAATTGAGAAAATCAGATATTATGTATGGTCTTGTCATCTTCTGCTCGGAGACTCTTTTCTCGCCGGTCAGCATCCTGACAATGTTGCTCATGTTGGGACGCCTGGGCATTGCGTCTTGAGTACATAGTAGACCAACCTTCAAAAATCGGCATGCCTCCTCAACATCGAGGTCCTTCCCTATATCCTTATCTATGATTTCCTCCAGATTTCCTTCCTCAAAGGATCTCCAAGTCTGCATGCAAAACTATGTTTAGTTCAATAATACTTAGCTAGTGCACAACAGCAAAACTATGTATCCCTTTCCTTGTGGCGTTTTCTGCAACGCGAACTCTAAGTCAACAATTACAAACCAGAATATCACCCCCCCCCCCGGCGGGGGGCGACGCGGCGGTTTCCCGAACCCTAGCGCCGCCACCCCTCTTCCCCCCCTCTGGCTTGCCGCCACCGGAGCGGGGCGTCGGAAGCCCGGCCAACCGCGAGGAAGGTGGTGGCGGGGCTTTTTTCCCTTGCGCTCGGTGGTGGTGGCCTCGATGGTGGCGGCGCCCTCATCGCCGGCGAACGGATCCGCCCGCTTCTAGTGTTCCCGTCTTTGGGGATCGCCGGATCTGCCTCCCTTGGCCCGACGGTCGCCCATGGGCGCGGCCCAGCTCTTCTTCCTTGCGGCACCTCTTCCTCCCCCTTCCCTCTCCCGGAGGGCTCTCGTGGTGCTTCGGTACCCGCGACCGGCAGCGGGTTTCGGGCCCTGCGCCGGATCCGCGGCCCCTTCGCGGATCCGGCCCTCCCGCGCGGGGCTCGTGCCGCGGTGGGGTGGGGGCGACTACGGCGGCGGGATGGAGTGGTGGCGGTGGGGGTGTGCCCTGTCAGCCTTGATCTGCGGCACTTGAAGATAGCGGGGCTGCGGCTGTCTGCCGGCGACGTCATGGTGGCGTGGCCGGCCCTGGTTGGATGGGTGCGTCCTTGCGGCACCACGGTGGTGCTGTCTGGACGAGGCCCAATGCAGGTACACTCATGGTCCTTCTGGGCTGGTGGGTGGTTGCGGCTTCCCCTGTGGGCGGTGGTGGTATGGGGGTGTGAGGTCATGGCGAAATCTTGGACGGCGACGTCTGCGAACGTCGCTTCCTCCTTGGAGGCGTCCTTATTGCACATGTCCCCTGTCCATTGTTTGGAATTGCAGGTGAAAACCTTCCCATGCAGGCTTGCGATGTCGGCGCCTTCGGCGTCGTTTTCTTCTTGGAGACGTCGTGAGGCTTTCCAGCCCCGCTTTGCTGTCCTGTCCTTCCTGCCTTGTCCGGTTCGCGCTTCCGGTGGCTTCGATGGGGAGTTCGTTCTCCCCGTTTTTCTATGCTTTGTTTTGTGTTTTTTTGGTAGTTGTTAGCAGTTGAGTTGAGTTGCTAGTGGGGTCGTGTTTTGACCATGTTGAGTTGCAGGTTGTTCAAGTGGAGGCTCATGTCGATGACCCAATCTGACCGAGTTCTAAGGCTTGTGTTGATGTCCCAATCCGACCAAACAAAAAATTGAGTTGTTTTAGTGTTTTCCGTGGTGACTTGGTACCTAAGTGTGCAAGTTGAGTAGTGTATCCTCCACAATTGTATGGTTTTTCTGGTCCGGTTTTCAGTAAAAAACGAGGCTTACACTTGCTTTTTTTTCCTTTATTCATCTAATAGAAATCACGACAAAGCTTTTGCCGTCCTTTCGAAAAAAAAAGAATATTTTCCCCCAAAAAACATTGTTCTAGCCCCCCTTTTTCAACTTTTTTTTTTTCACATGCCCAATTCCTGGGTAACTTTATTTGCGATCAGAACAGTTTGTTTACCAATGACAATATCTGAGTATGCTAGTAAAACAGTTGTCATGGATGTCTGTCGCAGTCTAGCCACAACAGGCAGTATGTTAATTTTGTTGGGTACCAAATGGCCTAGTTTGAAAATGAGAAAATTCTCCTTATATATTCACACAAGAATCAATGTCCTGTAGGAGGCCTTTAAAATTTCTCTGTTCCAAGCAGGCTTCACAGGCTTATCTAATAACAATAACAATAGCAATAGCAACAGTAGGAGTAGGTTAACAGCAGCAGTAGGAATAGCAAACTGAGCGTAGTACAGGATTATTTTTTAGCAGTAGTGATCCCTAATCTTTATGAGGATGACTAGATTAGTCATCAATAACAAAATATTCATGAGAAAATGTTTGGTTGTCATAGTAAATTAGTCATGAAATGTATGAGATTACTTCTGGTACTATATTCTGTATCGTTATAATCTTCGAATTACCCTTTCCCTGATTTTTTTTTCTGACATGGATTAGATAGGAAGGAAATGTGACTAGAGGCCGATAGGAAACAAAGAAATATCAGAATGATGAAGTGTAATTACCAGCGGATAACTATGAGCCAAAGCCTGAAACTAAGGTGTCTTGGCCGAGATATATCCTAAACACTAGTACCTTTTTTTTTTTAAAAAAAAAAGAAATACTCGTGCACATATGCAATTTTTCTAGTGATAACTTACGATTTCAAAGATAACTAAACCAAGAAATCTCAGAGTTAGGCATTAGTTAAACTATGACAGAGCTTACCCTATCGAGCAGAAATTGATCTTCCTGGGGTAATCTACTATCGCGATTACATCTGCCACTAACAATCTCAAATAGCACAATACCAAAACTATAGATATCCGACTTCTTTGTCACTTGCCCCCTGATTGCATATTCAGGAGCCAAGTATCCTCTGGCAAGAAAAAAAAAGGGGTGAGATAACAAAATGGAAAATCATATGGCACCCTCGTTCTAAAATACCATGTAGCAATGTTTCAAAAATAATCACAAAAACCATGTATGTAGTATACCTATAGTTAAGTGTAGCCACAACAATTCAGTTTGAAGTTTATCTTTGATGTTGAGATAAAAAAAAAAAAACAAACAGAAGTGTTACTGTCAGCACATGATGAACAATGCCAAGCTGACTGCTTGTCTATTTTGTTTCTTAGCATCTAGGATGAATTTCAAATTGAATTGTTGGGGCTATACTTAAATTTATGTGTACTACATATATGATTTTTATTTATTTTTGAAACATTGCAACATAGTATTTTAGTTAACGAGGGCGCCAGGCCCCCGGGCACCAGATCTGCACTATAATCTTCAAAATAATTTCTTCAAACTCACCCTGCAGCTCGAGTGGACATTTCAACTGGTGGGAGGAGCTTTGCCAACCCAAAACCAGAAAGTTTTGGGGTGAAATCCTTGTCAAGAAGAATATGGCTAGCTTTTATGTCCATGTGGATTATGTGGGGACGGATTTCTTCATGAAGATAAGCAAGCCCACGAGCAACACCTATAGCAATTTTTACACGAGCTCTCCAGGTGATTCGGATGCTGCTACCTCTGGATACTACAATACCATGCGACACATGTCTAATAATAGTTAGTATTAAAAGGACGACTTGATAAACGGAAGACAAAAAGTAGAAAAGCATGCTCACCTAACAGTTTGTCTGCAAGGCTTTTGTTCTCAAGATAATTGTATACAAGGATTCTATGAGACATTTCACAACAGCATCCAACTAAGGTAATTAGGTTTTCATGCACAATGCCAGATATTACTGTAAGTTCAGTTAAAAACTCTCGCATGCCAGATATTACTGTAAGCAACTTTACTGCGACAGCCATTCCATCTTTAAGCCTTCCCTGATCACAAATAATAGATCATAGCAAGAAGGTTCAGTAGAATAGATACTAGAACTCCATTGAACTGATCAATTATGCAAATTACCTTGAAAACAGGACCGGAAGCACCTTCAGCAATCTTATTTGCCTCACAAAACTTATGTGTGGCTATTTGCAGCTCTTTGTAGGAAAAATTTCTCAACACGTTTTCTCCTGGTATAGCCAGAAATACAAAATGCAGCTCTTTTATCAGGAGAAGCTCTGTACACTGAAAAGATTATACTGCTGAGATCAGATACAAAATGCTCACCGTCACCTTCACCTTCAATATTTCTTTTCAAGTCTGTTGTACACATAAAACACCGAGACATTTTCGAAAATTGAATTGTAGAAGCCCCAAAAAATGAACCAGCTGATTTCAGCTGGACTCCTGAGAAATAAACTGAGGGGTAAAAATAATGCTTCTCTTTCCGTTAATCCAGATCTCAATGAAAAAAAAAAAAGCCAAAAGAAAATGAACTAATGGTTCAATCAGAACTACTCCTTCGGTTCCATTTCCATCCACTAGAGATATATAGCCTAACTTATGTAGAAACCTAAAGTTTGTTGTATTCCTCTACCTTAAGTAATGTCACACACACACACACACACACACACACGGAGAGGCTAATACGTCGGGGAGCATTTCCTGCAGCAAATGTGCAGACCCTGTGCCCCTTAATGCCCATGCAAAAGCAATGGAGCCAGCCAATCACGCGACGCCACATACATCATAACTCAATTCCATCCCTCCAGGTTGCTTGCATGTGAGAATCTTTCCATAATACAATTAGAAAATAAAGCTATTGTCATAAACCTTATATCAGATTCAAATCCGTTTGAAACATTTTGGAAAAAAATGTAGCAATCAAAATGAGATCCATGATGGCTATATTTTGACAAACTTTCCAAAAATATGTGTAGTTCATTGATCGTGGGTATTTGGGATAACTAGGCCTTATACTTTGCCAAGAGCTTGAGAGATTGAAGGGGGACTAGAATTGTTTCTTCATAATTCATTGCTTGATCGAAGGGTTACATAGCCCCGTATTTATAGTCCCGAGAGACTTAGCCCCTAAGCGATCTAAATCTATCTAGGGTTCGCGACAAAGGCAGCGGCGCGTTACCACGGGTACTGTTCACCCGCTGTGCTACCGTACTTTGGGCATGGGCCCTACAGCCTACAACCCATTAGGCATATGACACGATGGCAGCCTGTTGGATGCCCATGACATCTCCCCCACCCTTGGAGACCCAGCTCGCCCTCGAGCTGGATAATTGCCGCAGGCCTATTTGACGCGACCTAGGGTTAAGCCTTTTATATCTCGACTTACCTTTGTTATTGAAGATTAAAATATGAAATAAAGGTGGACTACAACTATGTTGTCCGGGGATCCCATGGAAAAGACCCAACAGCTAGCGTCACGTGGGCTGAAAAGAGGAAGATGTTGCAGCCGACGGGTCCGCCCGAACAGATGAGATGGCCTCTCCAAATCTTGGCACAGTTGAACCGCCGGTGGTGCCGGCCGGCGCGTTGCCATGGTTGTTGCCGGAAGACACCGGACCTAGAACGCCACGGGAAGAACAGGCAAGCTCGAGTAGTCAAACCATCCGGCTGTGATTTGCCAGCGCGCCAGAATGGGGAACATGCGCCTCGTCCGCACCATGCGACAGACAAGAAATCCTCGCAGTGCTGCTTGTAGGCGCACCGCTGCTTGCTCCTTCGATGCTTTTGTTGCATGAAAAGCCTGCGCTCGGCGGCGTGTCAGGAGTCACCGTGATGCGGCCTGGAGGCGTACAGCCGCCCGGCGTTCACGGTCCTCCTTGTCCTTCGCCTGGAGACGAGCCCTGAGGCGATCCAGCTATGTGGACACATCAGCAAGGATGCGTAGGGTGTTGTCGACACCAAGGGATACTTGATGGAGCAGAGTTGGGGCACGGGGGCAATTTGAAGCGCAGGTGCGGGAGCTTGGTGAAGCGAGCGCCACGCCGGGGTGCCCTCATCCCACCGGACTTGGACGAACCATAGTCGGGCGTCACCCGCCAAATTAGGGAAGCCATCCACACTTTTTCTTCCTCCATGATGCGCTCCCGGTTGAAGTAGGTCTCGCATTGGTTGATGAAGGCGAGAGGGTCAGATTTCCATCAAATTGAGGAAAATCCATCAGGATTGTATGGCATAGGTTGTGGTGGTGGTGACACGGCGCGGCTGATGCGGTGGTTGATGAAGGGGAAGATGGCGTGGCGGCTGCTGATGGTGGGCGCGTGTTGACACCAGATGTGGCAAACGGGATTACCGCAAGCGGACGGGTAGTCAATGTAGCACTTCACCGGGAGTATTCCAGGTATCGTATTTTCCACAGGGAACGAGAAGTGGACTAACTAGGCCAAGGGATGCCGTCAGGCAATGATCAAAGGGCTTAGGATGGGTTCGAGAGGTAATTCTAGTATTCGGTTCTAACTTAGCTTATCCTAAGGGTACGTGAGCACTAACTCTATCTTTTCTGCGGCCGAAGGACGAGACAGATGCTAAAATAACGCACCCGAAGCGACCCCCAAAGTAGGCCTACAATCTAACCTAACAACACGCTCGGGAGAACTCCAAGGTCCCAACGGAAGGTTTGTCACACTACACTTGTGGGCGTTCCGGGTGCGGCCGGGACGTTCACACCGGCAGATCTAGTCTAGACACCGCGCCTACACTATCTCTACTACTCTAAACACGGCCGGGGTTTAAAGTACTTCACTCAAGAGCTCGACATACGCCCGCTCGGGAGAGAGCAATGTGCCGGCGAAAGGGTGTACACTTAAAATAAACTAAGACAGAAAGTAAATACGGAAGTACTCGGATGAAAGCAACTAGATAGTAAACTTACTAGAAGACAAGCATCCGCCGAGGCGCTCCGGAAGAAGACTCCCGACAGCGGGACTCCTCCATTGGAACTCCTCACTCTCTTCCCTCTATTCTCACACTATAGCTTAATAGAAGCTCTTCCTATGATACATGGTGCTTTTTGGACTAAGCTAGAGGGGGGTATTTATAGGGAAATGGAGTAGGGTTACTCCGCGCCACGTCGCCGATCCGCGTGACATCTCTTCTACACCCTTGGATCAAACCGACCTTCCCACCGACTTGAATGGACGATGCTCGGTGTAGGACACGTGCGATCATGCGGGAAGGCGGTGGAAGCAAACCGACCTCAAGTGGGGCCCAACCCCCGGTCGGCCGACCTATGGTTGGCGACAGGTGGGTCCCACCGGCCTTCTAGAAGGTCTAGGTGGCGTGGTGAAGTGCCAAGGTGTCCCGCCACCAAGGGCGGGTCGGCCGACCGGCCTTGGGCCTCGGCCCACGTGGCGGCCTCTCCCGGTGCGATCCCGACTTGTCACTTGTCTTGCTTGCTCGTTTGGAGCTTGCTCAAATTTGCTCCATCCACGCTTGTTCGGGCTTGATTAGTACCCGTTTATACCTACATCCAAATAGTGACATGTACATGGAACCAAGTGAATTGCACCTATATCACTACTCGTTTGCTGGGTGTAGCTCTTAAATGTGACCAATGTTGATGGCTTTCATGAGATGAAAACAGGGTCTAAACGCCGTCAACAGCGCGTCTGCTCAACCTCGATGCTTTTGTTGCATGAAAAGCCCGCGCTCGGCGGCGTGTCAGGAGTCTGGAGGCGTACAGCCGCCGGCGCTCACGGTCCTCCTTGTCCTTTGCCCGGAGACGCGCCCGAGGCGATCCAGTTTGTGTGGACACATCGGCAAGGATGCGTAGGGTGTTGTCGACACCAAGGGATACTTGATGGAGCAGGTTGGGGCACGGGGCAATTTGAAGCGCAGTGCGGGGAGCTTGGTGAAGCGGCGCCATGCCGGGGTGCCCTCATTCCACCGGACTTGGACGAACCATAGTCGAGGCGTCACCCGCCAAATTACGGAAGCCATCCACACTTTTTCTTCCTCCATGATGCGCTCCCGGTTGAAGTAGGTCTCGCATTGGTTGATGAAGGCGAGAGGATCAGATTTCTCATCAAATTGAGGAAAATCCATCAGGATTGTATGGCATAGGTTGTGGTGGTGGTGACCTGCGCGCGGCGATGCGGTGGTCGATGAAGGGGAAGATGGCGTGGCTGCTGGCGATGGTGGGCGCGTCTCGGCGGTGGTGGTGGAGGAGATGGCGCGGCGGCGTTGGGGAGGTGCAGCAGAACGACGAGGATCGCCGGACTCGTGATACCGATGTTATTGATTGTGGGTATTTGGGATAACTAGGCCTTATGCTTTGCCAAGAGCTTGAGAGATTGAAGGGGGACTAGAATTGTTTCTTCATAATTCATTGCTTGATCTGAAGGGTTACATAGCCCCTGTATGGGAGACTTAGCCCCTAAGCGATCTAAACCTATCTAGGGTTCGGGCGGCAGCAGCGGCGTGCTACCACCCGCGGTGCTACAGTACTTTGGGCTTGGGCCTTACAGCCTACAACCCATTAGGCATATGACACGATGGCAGCTTGCTGGTTGCCCATGACATAGATTGAGGTTTTTTTGGAAGAAAATCATAGATTGAGTTGCATTAGGCAGATATTGGAGGTTGGTTATGTTTCTAAAAGCCACCCGTATCCTTGGCCATATATACCGGTACATTGTTGAGATAAAAAAATATACTGGTATGTTGTATCTCAATAATAAATCTACTATCTCCTGCAATCTACCTTCCTTACACTCCTTTGGTACAGTATCATGATTGGCTGAATCTAAAGAACATTTGAAACATAAAAGTTGTGATAGTTCAAATTGTCTTTGCCCTCAAGGAACGTGGGTTTTGTTTCTTTGATGGTCATTCCCTTTGAGGAAAGCATGGGTATCAGTATCAGAAAGTGTGTGTACAAATAAAATACATCTTGACATCTCGTACCAGTACGGGTAGTGCGATGCAGAGGAATGTTAGGACTTGTATGCGCAGATGAATCCTCAGTGACTTTCTGAAAAATATAGAAGTATACATATGTTATTTTATTTTAAGGATATCAGTAGACACAAATTGTGTTGGTTATATTTCCAAAATTTAAAAATTAGATGCATGCTTAGGTAGAATTACCTTGGTGGCACATTCAGAGTCACCAGTTTGTTGACATGATTGACTTGCCATTGCTTCCCCAGTTTCGTCATGCACATTCAGTTCATTGCTGATCTCTACTTCAGTGTAACTAGGACATGTTTGCTTGTGTTCAATTAAGCGTCGAATATGTTGCTCACAAGTTTGTAGACATTTAGGATGTAATTTAGGGAAGTTTACAGTCCACCCAGGCATAGCATAGACCTTAAGACATCCATCCAAGTTAAGATTCTTCAGATTATTATTTGGTAGCATTCCAAGGTCCATGTAAAGATCTGCACACCCTGAAAGGTCTAGCATCCGTAAGAATGCAATGTCACTGAATGATTGAGGGAGATTCTGAATTCTGCTGCACCCTGAAAGTATAAGAACCTCCAAACTAGCAAGCCTTCCGAGAGATGCAGGCACTTCTTCTAGCTCACAGCAATATGATACGTTCAAGAACTGAAGAAAACAAAGTTCACCAAAAGATTCGGGTAGCTTCTTGAGTCTGGTGCATTTGGACAGGATTAGGTCCTCTAAATTTGTTAGTCTGCCGAAGGATTCTGGCAATATTTGAAGTTCTGTGCAACTTGACATATCCAAAAACCGAAGTTCCTGAAATCCACTGATTGATTCAACTAGCTGGTGAGCTGCAGGACAGCATGACATGTTAAGATGCTGCAAACTCTTAATATCATCAAGCTTTGAGGGCAAGTGACGGAGTTCCCGGCATTCTTGTAGGTTTAGATATGTTAGCTTCTTAAATGTTCTAACAAAATCAGGTAGGACCTGAATACACGTCCCCGAGAGATCCAGTGCTTCAAGGTTTTGTACAGAACTCATTTGATCAGGTAGTGATTGAATAGCCGAACTAGAAATATCAATGTACCTTAGATGGGTTAACTGGCAAATAGAAGTTGGTAACTCCAGAAATGAGCATCTACTAAGGTCCAACACACGCAGATGCTTTAAAGCAGAGAATATTTTCTCAATAAGCTTTGCTCCCCTGCAGTCTTTCAAACATATCGCCCTTACACTTGTCAGGAAACCTCTCCTAACTTTCGATTTGTCACTGCATCTAGTCAGTAGTGCATATCCAGAAGTACGATTCCCTGGGATGTCACTACGCGTCTTTTCACCATCCAGAATAAATAAATCATGTCTGGTAACATATCTTGCAAACTCATGAACCAAATTGTGCATATTAAGGACTTTTGAGGCACTAGCATGATTAATTCCAAAATCCTGTACAAAGTTAAAACTTAATAGTATATATGGAATAGTTTACTACTAGTACAAAGCAACCATCTACAAGTCACAAATTACAATTTACAAATAAGTCCATTGTCTTATATAATAGTCGATATTGTATATTCATTTTTCCTTATATGCCAAATCCCACACAAGTAGCATCAAAATCGAAATTGCAACACAAGCAAGCACAAACAATTGGTACTAAGTCAGATTACTGAAGTTTTAAAATCCCAAATCATTCAAAAGAAAATGAATGAACCATACTAAGGAAAGAAGGCCGGTAGCAAAGGAGAGCAGCATCAGCTGCACCATCATCCAGACTGCCGAATGCATCAAGAGCTACTAACGAGGTGAGGGATGCAAATCCATCTGTGTGACCTGGCGATCCATTTCCACTTTTGCAGACCATCCTCAAATCCTAGCTCCAGCTTCTGACTTCCATTTGCAAGCAAAGCCAACACCACCATCAACCAGCCAGTTGAGGCTACTGCTGATGTTAACTGCCTATGAAGAGATTGCTCACCTGTGGTCCAGTTACTGCTAGATGGTGGCTTTAGGACAAGGTACTTATTCTAAAAGTCCCTTTGGCTTGGCACCTGTGGCTCTGTTTGACTCCTAACTCCAAAGATGTCTCGAGTCTTCTCTTGATACCCATCGTTCATAACTCCATAACCTCCAAACATGCATCGAGTGAGGTAAAGAAAGACAGGGATCAAACACTCAAGCTCTTCTCCCCAAAAGCACTCTATGCACTATCAATATTATTGGTTCGAATCCTAGATTATCACTGTCATAGCATCATTGACGATTGAAAGACTGTTAAGTGGTGTGCTGTTTGTTTTTCGAAGAAACCCCTTCAATGAGGGCAGGGAGCTCCAGCAATTCACTTAAGAAGGAAACAATTGACCTTGTTTTATAAGGGAAATTAGGCCAAGAAAACCTTACAACCACACAATTTATTAGGAGGAAAACTGGTGACAAAACCTAGGCACAAAACCCCAGACAACAAACCAAAAGTATCGCTAGAACATCCGTGCCAATCCAATGGTCGAGCCCATTGTGTGTCATCATTGCCAAGCTTATCACAGTAGCAACCAGCAGCTCCGACTCCACACAGTAGACATCAGCCCGAGCTCCAACTCTCAACGACTTTCTGTTGGATTTTTGCTAGGACTGCTGCTCTAAAGTGTTAACACCTGTGGTTAAACTGTTCCTCTAATTTCATCCTTGAGACAACGACATATTTGGTAACAAAGAAGAGTTCATCATAGTTACAGCTGTGCATTGTAACATCAAATTGGAGAGATTGGAAACTCTTCCACTGTACCAGACTACCGGTGTGCTTAAGTGCCAAGAGTTCGATAGCTGATCAATAATCATCGGTGCCAAACTTGGATTCCACAACCTCACAAAAGGTCTTCCAAGAAGTATTCTTGTGGTTTTGCTTGTAGGCCTGAAACCACTTTGCTCCATTGTCGGGTGCATGGAAGTCGCTGTTATAGATGACGCTTTCCCTCTTCGATGACGCCTTTGTCTTCTGTGCCTTCACCCACGTGTAGTGACACCAACGCATGCGGCCATCACTTCGCACCCTGTAAGCCCCTAGCACCGCACATCGGAGGGAGCTCGCCGCCTGTCGCCACCTGCCGCAACGCAAACCCCAAGCTGGGATATGCGGCAGCCGAAGGGAGGGACACGGACAGGTGTGTAAGACCGTGCCAAGCCGGAGCCACCACACACCTACCCTAACCAAAAAAGGAAACGGTGGGGTGGTTCTATGGATAGGCAAAGTTCCTTCAAACACATAAGTATTCCGATGCTTCCAAACTTCCCAGGATATGAGAATGATGAGAGAATTTAATCCTTTCTGGTGGGAGCTGTTAGATATGTATAGTGTACTTTGTATTTTCCTCTTTGTACAAGTGCTTCAATGCTTATATGCCCCCAATTGTATATGTTTGGGCTGTTGCCCCAGAATAGATGAGCTTCATCTCACTCTAACATGGTATCAGCTCCTGGTTCTAGGATTAGGGTTTACCTCGATCCTTCCCTGCGCGTTCTTCCATCATGCTCTCCTCTGCTCCGCTGTTGTACTTGTCCGTGCGATTCTTCCTCTCGCCGGTCAGCCCCTACCATCGGGTGTGGTACTTCCATCGCGTCCGCCTGGGTATTCTTTGTCGCGGCGCCCGCCCGTGGCTCCTCCGCTGGGCCGCCCGCCGCGGTCTCGCCCTCCTCCGCTGGGGCACCCGCCGTGGCCTCGCCTTGCGCGGTGCTCGCCCGTGGCCTCGCGCTCGTCCGTGGCGCCCGCTTGCGGTTTCGTGCCACAGCGCCCGCCCGCGGCTCTCTCTCGCGTGGCGCGCGTCCGCACGTTTGGCTTCGTGCCACGGCGCCCACCTGTGGCTCTCTCTCTCGCGTGGTGCGTTCGCCCGTTCGTGGACAGTGCCGCGGGCTCTGCTGTCTCCCGGCCCAGCAGCTGGGTACGGCGCCGCCAGTTGCGGCCCCTTTTCTCTCTGCCCGCCGAGTGCTCTGTTCTGTTCAACAGAGTGCTCTGCTCTATTGAGTAAAAGAAAAAAAAAGAGGAGAAGAAGAAGGATGGCATCTCCTACTACTTCATCTACTGTTGGTGCTCAGATTCAACGTTGTCCGGTAATTTTCGACGGCACAAATTATCGTGATTGGGTTCCACATATGAAATGGCATATGCGTGGTCTTCGGCTTTGGGATTTTGTCAGTGGTAAGCTACCCTGTCCAGTATTGCCTGATCATCCAGTGTAGCCTGTGATTCCTCCAGAAACATCTGAAGATGAACAAAAGAAGTTGCATGAAGCTTATGATGATGATATGGCCTCTTAATGTCTCATTTTCGGGCTTATCACACTTATGTGGATGAAGATGCTCGTGATGGAGCTGTGCTTGTTGCTAGTATGGAAAAACATCTGACTAGAGAGGTTATTCTACTTGATCATGCAATATGGCGTGAGCTTGACACTCTTAGCCCTCAGTTGTCTCCGGACACCTGTGACTCCTGCAAGAAGCAACATAGCTACCTCGAGCTTCGTCGTACCTATGACTTTTTGACTCGTCTGCATGCTGAGTTGAGCCTCTCCGTGCTCAGTTGCTTGCTCGTGAGCCGTGTGTATCTTTGATGGAGGCTCTTGCTGCTGTCCGTAATGAAGAGATTTGTCTTCGTCCTGCCGGTTAACTTCAGTCGACATCCTCCTCAGTTCTGGCTGCTCGGTCTGGACTTCATGGTACTCCCCCTAAGGTACATACATCGGACCTGGCGTAGCTATTGGAGCTACCGGGTTCGGCCACTCACGGAGCAATTTGGCCCGGTTCGTCACTTCGCTCCAAAGACTCTCTCGCCGTCGCTTCTCGAGTCTTCTATTGAGAGACCACCATCCACTTCAGGTATCTTGCCATGGATTCTTGACTCTGGTGCTTCTTTCCATATGACACCTGATAGTACCCGTCCATCTTCTATTCACTCTCCTTCTATTCCACATACTGTTCAAACTGCCGATGGCTCGCCTCTTTCGGTTGTTGGTTGTGGCACTGTTTCATCTTCCTCATTTAACGTTCTTAATGTTTCTTATGTTCCTGATTTGACCATGCAACTTATTTCTGCTGGCCAGCTTACTGATCATGGTTGCCGTGTTATTCTTGATTCTGACTCTTGTCGTGTTCAGGATCTCAGTACAGGTCTCCTAGTTGGTACTGGCCCTCGTCATCATGATTCTCAACGTCTTTGGGAGCTCGACCGCTTCTTCTTCTTTCGCGCCTCGCTAGTCTTGTGGGCTTTGCTTCTCCCTGCATCGGCTTCTTCCTCTTTTGCTCAATGGCATCATCGCCTCGGGGACATCTATGTGGTTCCCGATTATCGCACTTGTTCGTCGTGGTGTGTTGGGAAATGTCTCTGGTGATGTTTCTTTAGATAGTGTCAGGGTTGTAAGCTTGGCAAACAAATTCAGCTTCCATATCCCTCTAGTGCATCGTGTCACAACATCCTTTTGACCTTGTTCATTCGGATGTATGGGGTCTGCACCTTTTGTTTCAAAAGGGGTCATCAATATTATGTCATATTTATTGATGATTTCTCTTGTTTCACATGGGTGTATTTCATGAAACATCGCTATCCGTGTTCTTCATGTTGATTCTGCTGGAGAGTACCTTTCGGGTGCCCTTCGCCAATTTCTATCCGAGCAAGGAACCCTTTCACAATTTTCTTGTCCTGGTGCGCATGCTCAGAATGGTGTTGCTGAACGCAAGCATCGTCACCTCCTTGAAACTGCTCATGCTCTTATGATTGCTTCCTCTGTACCACCTCATTTTTGGGCTGAAGCAATCTCCACAGCCACCTACTTAACCAACATTAAACCCTCATCTGCTCTTAAAGGCGATATTCCATATGAGCACCTTCTTGGACATCCACCTGATTATTCCAGTTTTCGCCTTTTGGATGTCTATGCTATGTTCTTCTTGCTCCTCGTGAACGCACTCAACCGACTCCTCAATCCGTTGAGTGTGTTTTCTTAGGCTACAGTGCTAAGCACAGGGGCTATTGTTGTTGGGATCCAGTTGCTCGTCGTATGCGGATTTCTCGGGACATTACTTTTGATGAGTCTCGTCCCTTCTATCCTCGACCCTCCTCTGATGCTTCTCCTCAGGCTGTTGTTGAGCCTTTGTCCTTCTTGACTTTCCCTGACACACCTATCTCCACTGTGCTACTTCCACCAACATCGTCCCCACCATCTCCACCTCTACCACCACCTTGACCATCTCCACCTCTACCCTCTTCTCCGCTGCCCTCTGAGCCATCTGAACTGGCTCGGTCCATCTATGATTCTAAACCTCCTATGATTTACACCTACAGTCGTCGACTCTAGGATCCCTCAACCCCAGTTGAGTCATCCTCTGATGTCTCATCTCCTGTTGAGACACTCTCTCCTGATTCTTCCTCACAGGTCTCCTCTCATTATAACCTTCGTGATCGTGGATCACTGAAGCTTGTTGAACGTTATGGGTTTGCTGGCATTGTCATTTTTGAGCCGTCCACAGACCATGATGCCATTTGTCATCCTGAATGGCAACTAGCCATGGCTGAGGAGATTGCTGCTCTTGAACGCACTGGTACTTGGGATCTTGTTCCTCTTCCTTCTCATGGTCGTCCCATCACGTGCAAGTGGGTTTATAAGATCAAAACTCGCTCTCATGGTTCTCTTGAGCGTTATAAGGCACATCTTGTTACTCGTGGCTTTCAGCAAGAGTATGGACGTGACTATGATGAGACCTTTGCTCCTGTGGCTCACATGACCACCGTTCGCACTCTTCTTGCCGTGGCTTCGCCGTGCTTGGTCCATTTCTCAACTTGATGTCAAGAACGCCTTCCTTAATGGTGAACTCCATGAGGAGGTCTACATGCGACCACCTCCTGGGTATTTTGTTCCTGATGGCATGGTTTGTCGTCTTCGTCGCTCTCTTTATGGTCTTAAACAAGATCCTCATGCCTGGTTTCAGCATTGTACCTCGGTTGGTTTTTCTCCGAGCAATCATGATCCTGCCTTGTTTATTCACACATCACCTCGTGGTCGTACTCTTTTTCTTCTTTATGTTGATGATATGATTATCACTGGTGATGACTCTGAGTATATTGCATTTGTCAAGGCACGTCTCAGCGAGCAATTTCTTATGTCTGATCTTGGCCCTCTTCGCTATTTTCTTAGGATTGAGGTCTCTTCCACTTCTGATGGCATTTATTTATCCCAAGAAAAATACATTCAAGACCTTCTTTCTCTCTCTTCTCTGAGTGATCATCACACTGTTGATACTCCCATGGAGCTTAATCTTCAGCTTCGTGCTACCGATGGTAAACCTCTCACCGATCCCACTCGGTATCGACATCTTGTTGGGAGTCTTGTCTATTTGTCTCGTTACCCGTCCCGACATCTCCCATGTTGTGCACATTCTTAGTCAATTTGTATCTGCTCCCACCAATATTTATTATAGCCATCTTCTTTGTGTCTTGCGTTATCTTCGTGGGACCATCACTCATCGCCTCTTCTTTCCACGCTCTGCTCTCTCCAACTCCAAGCTTACTCTGATGCTACCTGGGCTAGCGACTCTGAACGTCGCTCCCTCTTTGCCTATTGTATATTTCTTGGCGGCTCTCTCATTGCTTGGAAGACAAAGAAGCAGACGCGGTATCTCATTCCCAGTCGTAGGCCGAGTTACGAGCTATGGCTATTGCAACAGCCGAGGTTACATGGCTTAGATGGTTACTTGAGTATTTTGGTGTTTCAGTTTCTGCGTCCACTCCTCTTCTATCAGACAGTGTTAGTGCTATCAACATCGCTTGTGATCCTGTGAAGCACGAGCTCACCAAGCACATTGGCGTTGATTCATATTACACTCGGGCTCAGGTGCAGGATGATGTCATTGCTCTTCAGTACGTTCCCTCCGAGCTTCAGGTGGCTGACTTCCTCACCAAGGCGCAGCCGCGAGCTCAGCATAGGTTCTTTCTCTCGAACCCAGTTTTTCGATCCACCCCGAGTTTGCCGGGGGTGTTAGATGTGTATAGTGTACTTTGTATTTTCCTCTTTGTACAAGGGCTTCAATGCTTATATGCCCCCAATTTTATATGTTTGGGCTGTTGCCCCATGGAATAGATGAGCTTCATCTCACTCTAACAGGAGCCACAACAGGTAAGTTTAGATGGTGTAGAATCAAGAACCACACCTGCCGAGTGAAACACAGGAGATGAGTATGTCTGGATTGTTTCCTCTTCCTGGTCATCGAATAAGCAGGCTTCCTGATGAGGCAGACCCTGCTTAGCTAAGTGATCAGGAGTCCAACAGCGGTTCTTGAAGGCCAACCGAATGAAGAACATGCAAAGAAGAGTAGCCCAGCTCTTCCAAATTTTCTTCCAAGGAAAAAATTTTGTGGAGCGTGTGAAAAAAGCAGCAAAGTAAGATCTGCTGCTATAAGAACCAGAATGGAGTCATTCCACCAAATTTCACAGGATAACTAATGATAGATGGAGTGGTTTCTCAAACAAATACCCCATTAGTGATCTACCTTTTGGTCAATGGTCATGTCATTACTTTTGGAAAGGAATTGGTGATACCCACCATGCAAAATTTGTCCATCCAAAGTTCAATAGAATACCACGCAGAAGTCGAACAGCTAGTCAAACTTTGTTTAACAAAAGCATGATACCAGTCAACATATCTGTAGTATTATCCCTACGAATAATCTGTGCACGATAATAGTATATCTTGTTTGATTATCAGCTAAACCCTAACTAATCCAACCCATTAGGCTGAAACTAGTGGATGCAATTAGGGACTGATGCTAGTCAAATACTGAGGATAAGAAAAGGTCTTCTTTACATATTGGATCGTGAGCTAAACAAATGCTAATAAAGAATTAGTCACTTACTGTGGATTTATCAGGTGCTTCAAGGAAGAACACAGAAAGCAGTTCCCGGATATACTTCCTCCCCTGGGCATATACAGGCAATGACCCATGTGTGGATCCAAGGATGCCAAGTGCAGCCCACTGTGTAATCACATTTTCCATACGAATATCAGATCCTTTAGGAAACATCGATAAATAGCCGAGGCACGATTTCAATGCCAATGGCATCTTGTAATATATCCGTCTGACTGATGAGAACATGTTGTTATGCAATGGAAACTGTTTCTCCAATTTCCACAGCTCTTCATTTTTTTCATTCCAATTCCATGTGCTCGTGCCTTTATCGTGCACGAATGCACCAAGAGAATGAATAACTCCCGGTATACCTTCACACCTGTTCACAATCTGCTTCCCAATTCGTGTGAGGTCTGAATCTGAGTCATGTCCACCAAATACAGTTTGAGAAAATATTTTCCAACAATTTTCTTCAGATAAAGGACCCAATTTGTAGGGAGGAACAGTATGCATCATATTTGCAACATTTTCACTACAAGTAGTCACTATAATCTTGGTATTCTGTGTGCTCTGTAGCATTCTCTTGAGATGAAGTAATTGCCCTTCATCTATGCTCCATAGGTCATCCAACACAATCAGACATCTTTTGTCATTAAGTACTTCTCGAAGACAATTCATTAGTATCTGAGGATTATATTCACCCTCATTTACTTGTGAGGTGCCTTCCTCTGTTCTTTTAACTTCTGAGATTATTGCACTAGCAATACTGTTAAAATCATAACTCATGTTCAGATTGATCCATACACGAAGGTCAAAATTATATTGTTCATCTTGGTCACTGAAAATGAGATGTGCAAGAGCTGTTTTACCCAATCCCCCAAGACCAATTATAGGAATAACGGAAATTTTTTGTTCACTGTTACTCAAGAGCAAGACTCTTACATTTTCCTTATCCTTATTTCTTCCAATGATTGCATTATCATCAAATACATTGTGATCACAAGATTGATCTGCATCTGCTCTGTGGTGGAGTAAGCTGAATATGAAGGAGTCTTCTGATGCATGATCCAAACTCTTTCTGATCTTCTTCATTTTATTCAACATACGACGGTGCAGAACTGATTGGTTAGTTGAGAAGGAGAATAATACCTGAAATTTGGCCATCAAATGATCATTAAGTAGCTCGTGGTTTCAAAATCTCCTTAGGTATTGTGGTAGCTGCTAACGCTTTCTCAAAAACATTAACAGTTAACAACGTATAATCGAAATTGCAATTCAAGCTAACAGTTTTCTGATAACTAGTCCTATAGTTCATTTTGGAAAAAAAGGTTCAGGCCAAACTGTTAGAACTTTGACTACCAATAAGTTCTAAAATATTCAGTTTGAAGAAACTAAGATCTCAAGAATAGATTTGTCTTAAAAGTTATTCTAATAAAATGGTATATTCGCTGACTTTTTTCTTATACTATATATACACAAATAGATGGGAAGGTAAAAAAAACTATTCAATAATGATTCTTTAAAAAAGATCAATAAGCATAGAGGTGAAGGTGGCCTAATTATTGAATACACACGATTGAGTTGGCAAAATAATAGCATTTTTCTTTCTCAATAAGGGTTTAGCCTGTATTTCATTAAAAGGATACAAAATAGTAGCTTTAGATTTAATATTTCTAGACAAAATAACATGTAGACAGTCATTGAAGACCGGGAAAAAGGTTATTGATAATCAAGGGCTTTCTTCAGATCAAAATTAAGGCTACCAAATATGTGCCTAAAAGAAACCCCATACTACGCACCTGCGACAAGAGATCTGAAGCCTCAGCTAACTTCCGACCCCTGCTGCTCCCTTGGGCCCTGAAGCTTCCATTCTCAAGCTCGTCCAGTATATCTTCCAGATCGTAGATATTCTGTTTGATCTTGCTCAAGCGGGGCTCTCTGCTCCCGTCAAATGATTGGTTCTCCACATTAGTCAGGATGCCTTGCAATCTGTTGAGAGCTCTTGTCATGCGCGATAGATCCGTCAGTATGCTGGAGGGAAGCTTGATTCGTTGGCCGTCGGAGGCAAGCCTCCTTTGGAGTCGATCTATATCAGCGCTAACGGTGGCCATGGCTGGATTGTCTTCAGCTTCAGCCTCCAGAGAAGGGGCTGAAAGCTGGAACTGTGGGGCGGGCGTGGCAACCGAACAACCACATCGCCCAACTATGGCGATAATACGAGTACCAGTCGTTTTCCAGCGGAGGACTAAGCGAGGACTAAGAGTTGCCGACTGCAGAGTGAAGTCGCTGTGGCCGACGGCAGAGGATCTTCTTCAGCAAAGAAGATAGCAGCCGAAGGGACTAAAAAGAGTAGTGGATTGAAAGAACTACCACGAAACAAGTTGCAAGGGCGCGAGTGGCCGCGGGATGCAGATCTGTAGCTTTCCCGTCGGTTCTTTCTCTCGATCTCTTCCCCTGTGACCATGAATCATGGCGTCTAGGCCGGTAGGCCCAGAGCAGATGACGGGCCTTCTGTGGTGAGGTAGACATATCCAATTATACAAGTGGAAAGAGACGACGCCATGCTTGCCATTGAGACTCTTGTGGCTATCGCTGTGGCGAAGATGGTAGCTCAAAAGATTGCTAGCTGCAGCTTGACTACCTTGAAGCCATATTGTTGTAGCTTGTTCTGCGCCTTCAGAGATGATCTGGAAGATTTGGAGAAGGAACTTCTCTACCTTGAAGCCCAGCTCAAGGAGAAAGACAAGTGGTTATTTGGCATCGAGGTTGCTGACGACGCTCAAGCCGTGCTGGCGCAAAGTTGGCATCAAGATGCAAAGCAGCTGGCTTTTGAGATCGAAGACACCATTGATGAGTTTGTTTGCTCCGAAGAGCTCTACCATGAGAGCACCTGTGCCCACAAGGTAAGAGCAACTTCTCTCTTATATTGCATATTTGCATCTCGAGTTATATTTCAAGAAGGGCTATTGAAAGGAGGGGTTGTGATATTTGTGCCCTGTTTCTTTCCCTATCTGAGGCGCCTCATATCTTGTGCATAAACCTTTGTTTCTTACCTTCCTTTTTTTTAACATGTTTCTTACCTTCCTTAATTGAGAGGCAGAGCTCCCTGCTGTTCATTTTAAACAAAAAAAAGTTGTAGTAGATAATCTTAAAATCATGTCAGCATATATAGGAGAGCACTGCAGCGTTAACCATATAAGACAGAACTGCTGCTGCAGTAAATTATCTGCACTGCTGCTGCAGTAGATTATCTAAACTTGTCTTCTGTTCACGGAAAGAAGGCTATTTAGGGGGGAAAGGCTGTTTTTAGGGGATCTGTTTACTGAGTAAAAATTTCTTAATTAACTTGCAGCTAAACCTTCAAAATAATCTTATTTAACAAGTTTGTTGATGGTCTAAGACCATATAATCCTTTTAGTGTTCTCCTCATTAGGACATTGGAATGTCTAGGTTGTAGATACTACTCTGATGCCAATTGTTTCATGTTCTTTTCATTTCTCTGCACAGGAATAATGTTCCCTAGCTGTCTACTCGCACAAAAAAATATACCCCAATTTTGTTTTAGCTTTGTCCATATTTTCTTTTTTTTTTTCATTGCATAACAATTCTTGTTATCACAAACCCCACTAAATAACTTAGTTTAACAAATCAATACCCAACGTACTAAACCTAAAAATAGCATTAAATTGTGGACAAACTACTAATATTGGCTTTTGATTTCTCAGTAAATTGAGTGAATTTCAAATAATTACAACTAGTTGACATTCTATCTGCCAATTTTTTCTATAAAAACTGCAGGCATCATTACTCTGTTCGTATTCGAATCCAATTGCGGCTAGAGTCTGACGGTTAAAAGGATGATATCGGAGACAAAGAAGCTGAATTCAGCCATCAAGTTAAATGGGCAATATGGTACTGGACCTATTGGTATCGGTTTAGAGTCAAGGTTTTCTACTGAAAAAGAGACAACGTCATATGATGGCCCTGATCCAGTCATTGGTAGGGTGAATGATCTGGAGGCTATTGTGGATACTATAAAGGAACATGCAAAACAACTATGTATTATCGCCATAGTTGGGCCTGTAGGTGTTGGGAAGACATGTCTTGCGCGCCTAGTATTCAATCACTTGGATAATGAGAGCAGATTCACTCGTAGAATATGGGTTTATGTACACAAGTGTTGTTCCAGAGTTGATATCAAAAGAATTGCGAGACAAGTAATTTCACAAGGTCTTTTGGCGGGCCAGGAAAGACCAAATGCTGATTACACAATGCAGGAAATTACAACTAAGGTTCATGAGATACTGAAAAGAGAAAGATGCCTCATCATACTAGATGGCTTGTGGGGCTCAGATGATGACATATTTTCTCTGAAACAGATGTTCACAAGTTGTAGTGAGGAGACAGAAAGTGTAATCATTGTGACCACCCACAATGAACAAATTGCTCAACATATGTCAACTCTTCCATTGTACAGATTGGCTCCTATGCTTGAAGGTGATCATTGCTCGGATATCTTTGTGAGCGCACTGCGAGGTCACAATTCACTCTTCCCTAGATACAGAAAGGAAATTATTTCAAGGTGTGAAGGCATACCTCTTGTTGCTGATTTCCTGGGTTCTATTGTACGTAATGGTGGATGGGATCAGCATGCCGTTTGGGAGAATGCTAGGGGGCAAGATTTATGGAAATTAGAGGAGGATTATGCAACTACGCTAAGCAAGGAGTTGACTTTGTTTGCTCCCTTCAGGCTAATGTTCTATAATATACCTCATAGTCTGAGATTGTGTTTTGCATATTGCTCGGTCTTCCCTAAAGGATCTAGTATACATAAGAGAGAACTTATTCAGCAGTGGATTTCACTTCACATGGTTGAGTCTGCAACACATGGGTCTGTTTCAGCAGAAATGAATGCCGTGAACATCATAAAGCAACTGAAGTCTATTCATCTCCTTCAGGTATGATCTGAGGCTTTTGTTACATGTTAATTAAATCCTTCCATGTTTATTAATTGGGTACAACTGCTCTTTGGATTTGTCATATCACGTTTGCATCTTTACAGCTCATGTGCATGAAAATTCTTTCCCTTTTAGAAATTGAAGGGATTAATTTGTTAATGTTATCGTATTAGGTTTTCTGTGCATTATGAGATAAAAAGGCGCAACACTTTGTTGCAATTGCAACTGTTCTTTCTGGATAATTTGTTTTCTTTCCTTTGACCTGGGTTGCTGGGTTCAGTTGTTTTCGTGATCTCTTGACTCGTTTTGTTGGGTTCTTAGTTCAATTATTTTCCTAAACAAGAAAACAAGTTATCAATCTTCAATGCCCAATGCAAGACATGGACACAATTTGATCCTGTACAACTGTTTGTGCTGAAGAAAATAAAACAAAGATATACAAGAATTGAATTGATCTCTCTTTCATGTGATTTATGCTTAATCTGACTTGCTTTTTGAGGTTGAGGTCGATGCTGAAGGAAACTCTGGTGCACCAGGTGAGGTGCTACGCATGCATTACATGGCATATGAACTGGCCCATTTCATTTCGCACAAAGATATCCTTGTGGTTTTAGAAGGTGAAGAGGCAGTCAGTTCTTTTCCTCAAGAAAAAGAAGAGGCCGGTCGGACATGTTGTTTTTCTCAAGAAAAGGAACAGGGCATTTTGACTTATTGTGATCATCGCTATGCACAGCTCCCAGTTTTTACCAAGTACCGTCCACAAAAGGTCAGGTCACTAATTCTGAGACCCACAGCTGATCTGCAGGAACTCAAACCTGGGATTCTTATAGCTGTCAGTGAAGTGATCTCAGGAAATAAGTACTTGCGTGTCTTAGATCTTAGTGGATGTGGTATCACGGAACTGCCAGATTGTGTTTGTCAGCTGAAGCAACTAAGGTACCTTGACGCCTCAAGGTTGGACATCAAAGAACTGCCTTGTGTGGAGAACAGTTTGATAAAGCTCATTTACCTGAACCTACAAGACTGCCGCAGTCTTGAAAGTGTGCATGAGTCCTTTGGCATGCTTCCTAGTCTAAAATATCTTAATTTATCACTGTGTCTTAGACTCACAAAATTGCCTGCATCATTCAGGAGACTAAGAACACCCCGGCGTCATTGCACAATTGACTTGTCTGGCTGCCAGGAGAGTGTAATGGTACAATTTAATTCTGAATGGCAAGGTGAGCAAACTCAGAGAGAGAAGATCCCTGACCCTCAACCTGATCAGCGTCCTCAGCCAGACAAGGATCCAAATACCGAACACGATCGACACTCTCAACCAGGCAGGGTACCTTATTCTCAGCCTGATAAGGTTCCAGTTCCTCAACCAAGCCAGACAGAAATATCTCCTATGGAAGACAAAATTATGGGAAGCCATCCAGAGGTTGCAGTGGATTCAACTCCTTCACCGTTAGATGTAGCCGATGAACCAGAGGAATCTCAGGTACTTTACCATATTCAGATACAATGCTTGCTATGAACTGTGGTATGCCCAAATTAGCTGTAGCTGATTCAATTCAAAGGAAGTAGTTTTAACCTAAAGATGTCCTTTCACCAATGCCATTTTGGAAAAATTGAACTTCAAGTTGAAAAGTTTGGTTTACAAAATAGAAGACTGAAAGTTGGGGACAGAAATACTCAAGATACTTTCTATGTACATATTCTATGTAAATTTACTGTGTTAAGAAAGGTTTGCTATGAAAAGCACAATTGGTGATGTGATGGAATCACTGGTGCATGGTTCCACCTACTACAGTTCAAATCCTAGGGTTCATGTATTTAGATGTTTGTGATATGGCTTTGGGCATCCCCAGTTGGTCCAGAAGTCACGAGTTCTCTAAACAATAAATTGTTGAACTATTGTGATGTACTGATCGACATCTTGATTCTCCTCTCTTGCTAGTCCTCGCTGGAAACTAATGGAGGACATTGTGCCAAACTATCATCAAGCAACTCAACAAATGGGGCTCCATATGATGGCAAAGCAGCAGGTACATCACTCCAACTACATTCTAAATTTCCATCTATCAAAAGAAAAAAAGCTTGTTACTAGTGGGTCTAGTTCTTTGTATCATATGCTGTTTTAGAATGGGACAGATTTCCTCATGCAGTTATCAAGATGCCAAGGAATCTCCAAAAGTAATTTTCCTATTACTACTACTGTGGTATCAATGGTTTGGGCTAGATGAAATCAGGACTTCCAAACTTGGGCTACCAAGTTGAACAAATATAACAAGATCTAACAAAATCTACTCATAATATGTTCTGTGAGATTTTAAGATAGACATCTTCCAGAGCTCAGTTACAGAACCTTGTTATAATTGCTTGTTTCAGATGAATAAATTGGTAACAACAGCACTTAAAATATAAAATAAGGAGCAGTTAATTTACTGAAAATGGGCCTAGTGTACTCCTTCTTGTCTCAAATTTATACAAACTGCACTTCAGAAGTTCTGAAATGAAAAACATTTACATAGATTATTGCTTCAGAGTACATACATTAGATAAACGTGTGCAACAAATAGCTGAATATCAGAGATTTGTATTTGTTGGTCATAGTAGTTAGAATATATGAATTTCCAGAGTGTCATGAACATATTTTCACATCAAGATTCATCAACCCACTGCCAATTACTCCTTAGTTCTAATTTTTCCCTTCAAGTGTAATGCATCAGCAATACGCGCCGTCGGCGTGTTCTAGAAAAAAAAAGTGTAATGCATCAGTGTCTGCTTGGGCTATATGCCTGATCTAAAAAAGTGTAATGCATCAGAAGTCAATCCTTGCACTGAAATCAGTTTCATCCTAATAGCAAACCAATGGAAATTACTAAGACACCATATTCATCAACTATATTAAATCATAATATTTTACAAAATAACAACTTCAGAACTACTCCGAAGTAATCCAGAATCTGCTGGGTTTGTTTGGTATTTTTTTTTCTAGTTTTCTTGTATAATTTTCTTGATTTTTGGGTACTATAGTCCAATGTTTCATGGGGTTTAATACTGTTGCCTTTTTTTAAAAAAAAAAAAACAAGTGTGTAATACTACTGTGTGGTACTATTGTATGCCTGCACCATGAATCCTACTCATAGTCAATACTATGTCAATCTTTATTCAGTTCTAGTAATAAGAAACTAAAAATAGTAAATCGTAGCTTTCATGTCTATCTCATGAGAAACTTGTGATGTTTCCAGCCTGTAGACAGAAGACTTCGCGAAATAAGGTGAAGGGGATCCTGCTGGACATTCGGAATTCTAGCTTGAGAAGAAATGTGAAAAAAAGTACTGATAGATAGCCCCACATGTATGGGGATTAATTTTCTCGTTCTATGCAATGCTCCCTCTGGATTGAAAAAAACTATTTTAGAACTCCCCAATAACTTGCTGAATATTCTCGTTCTGCTGGAAACTCCATGTACTTGAAAGACACCACATGTTCAACACTGTTCTTGGATGATGTGTTTCCACTTCCATTCTTTGTAGAGCATTCATATTCATCAAGTTAAATTAAATGCTGTATCAATGAAAAGTAAATAGTTACATGCATAAGAAATCGTCATTATTTGTCAATTCCTTGATTTCAGCATTAATGTTTTTTTTAGAGTTTGAGGGCGGATCGCCCCTGCCATTGCATTGCAAAGACAAATTGTTTTCAGCATTAATGTTTATTCCGTTCTAAAGAAAGTTCAGAATTGGTAAATTACAGTCACTACTGCTACGGAAGTGTTCATGTATATATCGTGAGGAATACATGAGGTTCCCACCTTGTAGACCGAAGTTCCTAACGAAAAGGGGATTCTGTTGAATATTCAGAATTCTAGGATAGTTTCGTCACTAGCAAAAGTAAGGCATCAAAGATATTACAGAGACACCACTGAAATGAAGTTTTCTATGGATGACGTGAATTTCGGTCATGAAATCCTTCACATTATTCAGTTCAAGTGAGCTCTAAAACAATAATTGGCAGTGGCCAGTGGTAGAAAAAAACGAAAATATCAACTTCATGTTCAAGTCAATTGCGCCATGAATACGATGTTAACACCGCTCTTATGAACAAAACGATGGATCGAGGATTATGTTATAGACTTATAGTGTTTCATCAGAGCTATTTCAGGACAAACAATTTATAGTAAAGTACAGTAGTTGGACCTGTAGGGATAAGCAGTACTGACTGAACCACATGATATGAATATTGAGTGAGGCCATATGTGAACAGTTGACACAGAAAGGTCAATGTTTGATCTTTGAAAATAGTATGGCATGATTGATTAACCATTGACAGGGACCGAGCAAGTGTGGCTGAAATTTGGCCAAATGGTTATCGGGTATGGGTTTTGACGACAGTCTGCCAGTTTATCAGGTATTGATTGTAAAACGGCACTTCGTTTCCTCCTTACTCCCAACTTTTATCTCCTGTGCATTGTAGTAGTAGGAAAAAAAAACAGAGATAAGTCATGCAAAAAGTTCATTAAAAAGATGCAACTTCTCATTTCAGACGAATAAATTGGTGACAAGAACAAAACCCAGTTAAAAGGACCGTATGTTGGACCATGTGAACATTCTGAAAACCATCAGCATGTTCGTCAGGCTGATATCGATTATTAACAATGACAAAAGATGCAACTCACATGTTAATACGTTTAATGGAAATGGGGCATCGTCCTCTTATGGAAAAAAAAAGATGCAACTCACACTAATCTCCAGCGTTTGGTTTGGAGAATCAATATGAAGTGATGCGATTCGTCAAAAAAATATGAAGTGATGCATCATGAGTTCATCCCTTGAGTGATGAAAAGTAATAGTTACATGTATGTGCGATCATCATTTGTTTTGTCGTTGTCAATCCCTTGATTTCAGCGTTAATGTTTATTCTGTTCTAAGAAAATTCGAAATGGGTAAATCAGAGGCGCTGCTGACATGTTCATGTATATATCATGAGCAATACGTCACGTCAGGTTCCCAACTTATAGACAGAGGACTTCCGACTTCCTAAACAAAGTGGGACTGTTGAATATTCAGAATTATGAAATATTCCCTTCGTCCTGAATTAAAGTGCATTCTGTCTTTTTTGTTGGTGTCCCTAAATATAGTGTATTTGGAAAACATGAGGATACTTCTTCCTTAATAAAAATAGTGCGTGATTGGCTGATTGGGAAACAAATAGAGTGCTTTCCATATTTTGTATAAGAAAAATTAGATTACTCCCTTTAATCATGGAATCGGATCAGATTTAATTATATTAGGAAGTCAAGTCGGGTACATACGCCTATCACACGCTTCTTATTTTTCTCGGTATCAACTAATGTTTTAATTCAGACGGAGGGAGTACGCGCTAATATGCCTGGTCTAGAAAAGTATATATATTCAGAATTGTAGTCTGAGAAGTAACGACTACTTCCTTCCTTGTTAACGGAAAGAACGGCGTGAATTAAGGGGTGTCATATTTCTGAATTCTGTCACCACAAGCAATGAATTGTCGAAAACGGCTGGATGCAGAGATAAACAGTACTGACTGAACTACGTGCTGACTGACTGCTAAGTGAGACACCCATGTGAGCATTTGACTTAAAATGTTCCAACCCTATCTATCATTTGGAATACTGTTATGTTTGACCAGTGAAAGGGACTGCATTATTATGTTCTGATGACCAGATAAGTTGTACCAGTAACATGGAAAAAATCTGCGCAAACTGATTGCCTGCTTTTATCACATTACATATACCTCCGAACCAAAATAGGTACATAGCCAGAAGTTGATTTATTTTGGGACGGATGGTTAACTAGAAGGGGGAACACCGTCTTCACTGATTTAGTTTTTCTCGAATACTTCACTGATTTTGTTTAAAAAGCGTTTGTTCGAAGACAGAAACTAGTTCACGAATAAATTATGTGAACAAACGAGTTCCTGAACATTCGTTCATAACTTCAGTTATTAAACTGTTTGAACAAATGTGAGCGATCATAAAACAGGAGCAGACAATAACCTTTGGCAGTTAACTGACAAAGAGTTGGAGCCTTGCCCGCCTGTCAACATTCAGAATTGCAAACAATGAGTTAACATAACACCGTGCTTCACCTGACACGGCATCAAGCTTCCTCTACCCGCCACCAATTACACAATAGATTGGGACAAGCTTTTTGCCCCGCGCAAGTCTGAACTTACAATTGTAACATGAAGGCATGAAAACCATGGACAAGAATCATAACTCCTCTTTGGATTGCATCAAGAATCACACCACAGTCATCTACTAGTAATCATCCCATATAGGTACAGTAGAATCATAACTCCTCTTTGGATTGCATCAAGAATCGTTAATAATTTGAATATGAGTTTTAATCTTAATCCAATAGAAAAAATAAAAATGTAATCTATATCTAGGTAAATCTTGCTCTAATATATATCTTACATCAGAGAGTGTCACTATGAAAAATAAAACAAATAGTCGCACCCGCTCCTAGTAATGTGAAATCGCTGCCGTAGTGGCGAACCCTAACAATCATGTTTTTTTCCATCCACTTTATACAAGGGATCCTTTTTCCTTCTTAGGCCTTATTAAGCAGGTATTTTCCCCTGTTTAGAGAAGATAGGGGCCTTCACCATTTTTAAGGGACAAGTGGCTTCACCCTTTTTGACCGAAGTCAGCAAGGAAAATCCCAGCCTATATTTTTTATTTTTTCAATAATATAGACTGTTTAAATTCGCTCCACCGGGAGTCGAATCCAGGTGTCCAGTGTCGCGGGTGCTACTCGGGTGCTCTAACCACTAGGCTAGAGGCCATTTCGCAAGTGGCTTCACCCTCGTCACGGAGTCCAAAATAGTCTTTGATGAAGTTTAAATTTGACCTAAAAGTTGCTCCGTTTGGCAGAGCTCCTGGGGCTCATTCTCTGAAAAATAACCTAAGAGGTTGAGAGCCGAAAAAAATAGATTCTCCTAATTCTATGAAGTGATTCCTCCATTGTGGTCTTTAGAGTTAATGCTAAATAATCAAAGTGAGTCACATTCAGCCATAGAATCTGAGTCCTATAGAGCTATACCAAATAAGCCCAAAGAAATTAAACCAGCACATCAAACCATGTCTTAAGAGACGGTCTATGACTGCTTCATCAACTATGCTTCACAAAGTCCACAATAGAGTAGCTTCACAAAAAAATGGAGTTTCTAGAGCTATATATATGTTCTCTCACAACTCCACTATTTTTTAGAGCTGAGTCTATGAAGCTGCAACTGTTTGACTGAAAAACGTGAAGCCAAACTGAAAAACAAAGGGACAGAACCGTCAATGGTCCCCAAATCTCGAATGTCAAACAGTTCTTGCTCCTCAAAAGGGCCTTTTATTGGCCCTGCCAAAGCTTCACGATTGGGTTGTTGGCGTAAGCTCGAAGCAGGATGACGTGGGAAGCAAAGGCGCTGAGCTGGCTAAGCGAGGAAGGCACTGGGAATTCAATTTTGAAAGAGAGCAGGAGCGGTTGCACCGGAGGACGTGGTGACCGCGCCCACGGCGCGTCCTGGAGCTGACAGTTGCATTCTACACCTCTTTGTATCACGTTTTCTTTATGTCGCGTGTGTAAACTCGGTTCATTAGCTACTGGTATAAGTAGTCCTATGTTAGGAGTGTGTGTTATCGCAAGGTGTTGGTTGTAAACACTTCTGTACTCGAACTTACTCAGAGCGAAAAGGGGCGCTGTCACCTTGGCGGTTCCCGACGTGTTCGTGTTCAGATCTTGCGTTCTTGTGTTCTAGGCTAGCCAATTGATTCACTTGTGCTGTGATTTTGTGATCATACGTTCTACACGTGGTATCAGCTCCTTAATCACGCACTAAACACCACCAATCCAGATCATGTCTGAGCGGGGAGATAGCGGAGGGTGGGGTGACCGGATTCCATATCCGGCGCTCACGGCGGCCAACTACACCAGTTGGAGCATCAGAGTCCAGGTGATCATGGAGGATCAGGGGGTGTGGGAGGTGATGGAGCCAGCGGAGGGGACGTCCCAGCAAGGGGCAACGGTGACGGCGGTAAACAAGGCGAAGGACACAAAGGCGAAAGCTCATCTACTACAGTGCCTACCAGATGACATCCTGATGCAAGTTGCCGTCAAGAAGACTGGAAAAGAAGTGTGGGACTCGCTCAAGGCGAGGTATGTCGGTGAGGAGCGGGTGAAGGAGGCACGGTTGCAGACGTTGAAGAGCGAGTTTGACAACTTGAGGATGAAGGAGAACGAGTCGGTTGATTCTTATGCCGGGAAATTGACATCCATGTCAGTTCGGTATGCGAACTGGGAGGCTCGCTCGATGATCCAACTCTGGTCAAGAAGATGTTTGACACGATCCCAGAGCAGTTCATCCACATGGTGGCCGGGATCGAGCAGTTCTTCGATCTCAAGAAAACTTGCTTTTGATGAGGCGGTTGGGAGACTAAAGGCGTTTGAGGAACGCACTAGGAGGGGATCCAATGGTGCGGCGAAGACTGAAGATGATCAGGCTTTGCTGACGCAGGCCGAGTGGGAGGCGAGGCAGAAGCAGGCGTCAGGAGAAGGCTCGGGGAAGAGTAGTGGCAGTCAGGGACAAGGCCGTGGACGCGGTGGAGGGCATGGTGGGCGCGGTGAAGGAGGCAGAGATGGCTCTGTCAAACGTGACAAGAGCCATATCAAGTGCTTCAAGTGCCATGAGCACGGGCACTACGCGAACCGGTGTCCAGGAGGCGAGAAGAAGCGAGAAGAGGCTCATCACGCCAAGGCGGAGGAGTATGAGCTGGCGGTGTTGCTCGCTGAGACAGTTGCGCCGTGGAAGCTGGAACTAACACCGTCAGAAGCGCTATTGTCGGGCGACCGTCAGATAACTCCGAATGAGGTAAAAATCAGTCCTGAGCTCCACTACACTAGTGATGGTGTGTCATATGGTGATGTTTGGTACTTGGATAATGGGGCAAGCAATCACATGAGTGGGGATAGGGAGAAATTCAGAGATATTGATTTTACTGTAGCTGGTAAAGTTACATTTGGTGATGGTTCTACTGTTGAGATCATGGGAAAGGGTTCAATTTTGTTTGAGGGGCAGTCTGGTGATCAGTGGGTGCTCTATGATGTGTATTACATTCCAAAGTTGAAAAGTAATTTGGTTAGCTTGGGTCAGTTAACTAAAATAGGACATAGAGCAGTTATGGATGATGACTCGATTGAAGTAGCTAAAAAGAATCCTGAAAAAATGATCATGAGGGTGCAGAGGTCAGTGAACAGACCGTACAAAATAGAATTAAAAACAGTTGAACCAGTGAGTTTGCTAGCAAATGTGAATGATGTGTCATGGCTTTGGCATGGGAGACTTGGGCATGCAAATTTTCAGTCTTTGAAAATGTTGTGTGAGAGGGAGATGGCAGGGGGTTTACCATTGATTGTTCATCCAGATCAAGTCTGTCAGTCATGTTTAGCAGCAAAGCAAACTAGGTGTTCATTTTCTCAAATGTCTAGATCGAGAGCAGATGAGCCACTTGAGCTAATTCACATTGATTTGTGTGGGCCTATTACTCCAAAAACTTTGGGTGGGAGTAAGTATCTCATGTTGATGGTTGATGACTGTACAAGGTGGATGACATTGTCAGTTCTCGTGTCTCAGGACCAGGCGTTGAGGCTTTTGCAAAGTTTAAGGCGTAAGCTGAAAACACTTTGGGATACAAGGTAAAGTGTGTGAGGTCGATAGAGGGGAGAGTTTCTTGCAGCTGCATTCAAGGAGATCTGTGAGAAAGCAAGAATCAAGAGGCAGCTGACAACACCTTTCACACCTCAACAGAATGGAGTAGTTGAGAGAAGGAACATAATTCTGGGGGGAGACAGTAAGGCATTCAGTGCATTTGCTAAATAGGCTTCCCACAAGACCAATGGGGTCAAGGATACCATTTGAAGCCTGGAATGGCAGAAAACCACAATTGGGTCACATGAGGGTGTTTGGATGCAAAGCACATGTCAGAATAACTAAAGCCCATTTGACAAAGCTGGAAGACAGAAGTGTGCCCATGGTGTACCTTGGTGTTACAATCCAGAAACTAGGAGAATAGTGGTGAGTAGAGATGTGGTGTTTGAGGAGAATGTGCCTTGGAAATGGAGTGCTGAATTTGGGGAAAATTCAGAGTTTGTGTAGTGAATGGGGATAATCAGTGCTGACTAAACCACAAGATATGACTATTGAGTGAGGCAATATGTGAACAGTTGACACAGAAAGGTCAATGTGTGATCTTTATCTGAAAATAGATTATGGCACTGATTGATGATAGGGACCGCGAGCAACTATAGCTGAAATGGCTATGGTTATGAGCTCTACGCCTGAAAGTCAGACAGAGATAATCACTTATCAGAAAACCGTCATCAAGTTACAAGTTAAATGCTGCATCAATGAAAAATTAATAGTTATATGCATGTGAGTCTTTTTTTTTTTTTTTTTTTTTTTTGCGCATATGCATGTGAGTCTTGTTAGTTCCTTGATTTCAGAGTTAACATGTTTTACCGTTCTAGGAAAGTCAAAATGGATAAAGCACATCCACTGCTAGTACACAAGTCTTCATGCCTATGTTGTGAGGAATAATTGATGTTGCCAACTTTTAGACGTCCCTAAGAAAATGGGGATTCTGTTGAATATTCAGAATTTTAGTTTGAGAAGTAATGGCAAGACCTGCGTATAGAAAATTAGCATCAACAAAACTAACTGACGTGGACTCTTTGGGTTATCGACAAACGCGAGATCTGACTCTGAAAGGTCTCGACTCCTTGTTAACATGAAGAACGGCGTGAATTAGGGGTGACATATATATTTCTGAATTCTGTCACCACAAGCAATGAATTGTCGAAAACGGCTGGATGCAGAGATAAGAAGTACTGCTGACTAACTGCTGAGTGAGACATCCATGTGAGCATTTGACTTAAAATGGTCCAACTCTATCTGATATTTGGAATACGGTTATGTTTGACCAGTGAAAGGGACTGCATTATGTTCTGTGAAAGGGACTGCATTATGTTCTGATGACCAGATAAGTTGTATCAGTAACATGCAGAATCCATAAAACAGAAACTTGTTCCTGAATAAATTATGGGAACAAACGAGTTCCTGAACATTCGTTCAGAACTTCAGTTAAATTGTTTGAACAAATGTGGGTAATCATAAAACAGGAGCAGACAATAACCTTTGGCAGTTAACTGACGAAGAGTGAAACATTCAGAATGCCAAACATTGAGCTAGCTAAGGCCTTGTTTAGATTCCGATTTCACTCCCAAATTCCACTACGCAGAATTCCTATTCCCCATCACATCAAAATATCTAAGATACGACGGAAAGATTAAATGTAGATGAAATCAAAAACTAATTGCACAGTTTTATTGTACTTTGCGAGATAAACATTTTCTAACCTAATTAATCAATACGACAATTTTTACCACATAAAAACAAAACTGCATACAGTGCTAAAGATTTCATCAGAAGCGAATCGGGAGCTGCCGATTCGGGCATCTAAACAAGGCCTAACATAACATCGTGCTTCGCCTAACACATTTTGGCATCACGATTCCTCAACCCGCCACCAATTACACAACAGATTGTGGCAAAGCATTTTTGCCCCATAGAAGTCTGAACTTGCAATAATAACATCAAAGCGAAGCATGAAAACCACGGACAAATTAAGGCACAATGCAATGCAGCAACACCAATCCTGACTCATCCTCTTTGGATTGCATCAAGAATCACACCACACTCATCATCTAGTAGTAATCATCCCATATAGGTACATTAGAAAACTTATTAAATCATCACATTGGTTGCTTCTCATGTTCATCATGCTCTGGACATCTCCTGCTGCTGGTGGAGGTTGCCCTGGTACTTTGGGTCCCTCCGGACGATGCGCTTCCAGTACCAGTGCTTGTCGAAGAGCATCCAGATCTCCTCGATGGGCACCTGCTTGGTCTCCGGCAGCAGGAGGATGACGAACACCGACATGACGACGATGAGCGATGCGAAGAGTACGAAGACGCCCCACCTGAGGTGGCACAGCGCCGCCAAAAAGCACTGCGCCACTGCCGCCGTCCAGAAGAGGTTGACGCACACCACGACGCTCTGCCCGGCCGACCGCATCTCCAGCGGGAACAGCTCGCTGGGCACGAGCCATCCCAGCGGGCCCCAGGACCAGCCGTAGGCCACCACGAAGAGGCAGATGGCCACCACCAGCACCGTGCTCACGCCCTTGCTCAGCTCCTCGCCCTTGCCGAACTTGAGCGCCAGGATGGCAGCGACGACGACCATGGACGCGATCATCTGCACGCCGGCCTCGATGAAGAGGAACCGGCGCCCCAGGCGGTCCACGGTGACCATGGAGATGAGCGCGCCCACGACGAGCATGGACCCCGTGATGATGGACGAGTAGAGCGCCGCCGAGGAGCCGAAGCCGAGGCTCTGGAAGATGACCGGCGAGTAGAAGAGGATGGAGTTCATCCCCGACAGCTGCTGGAACGCCGGGATGCCCAGCGCGCCGATCACGAGCTGGGGCCGGTTGCGCACGGCGAGCAGGTTCCGGAACGTGCCCTTCACGGCGCGCGCCGCGTCGCTGGCCTCCTTGAGGTCCTCGAACTCGGCGTCCACCTTGCGCGTGCCGCGCACCTTCTCCAGCACGCGGCGCGCCTCCTCGAGGTGGCCGCGCTCCACGAGGCTGTTGGGCGTCTCCGGCAGGAACAGCGCGCCGACGAAGATTGCCGTGGCGGGGCCCATGGCGAGCCCGAGCGAGAGGCGCCACCCCCAGGGGTGCAGCCGGTCGGTGAAGTAGTTGATGACGTCGGCGACGAGGATGCCCAGGCAGGTGGTGAGCTGGAAGAGCTGGTTCACGGCGCCCCGGATGCGGTAGGGGGCGATCTCCGAGAGGTAGAGCGGCACGGCCTGGTTGCCGAAGCCGATGCCGACGCCCAGGAGCACGCGCCCCACGATGAGCATGGCGATGTTCATGGCCGCCGCGTTGATGGCGCCGCCCAGGAAGAAGCTGGCGGCGCCCACCATGATGCTGGCGCGCCGCCCCCGGCGCTTGGTCACGTAGGAGGCGCCGAAGGTGGAGACGAGCCCCGCGAAGTAGAGCGAGGAGGTGAAGAGCGTCAGCACCTGGTTGTCGTACTTGCAGTAGTCCGTCTCGTGCAGGTGAGCTTGCTTCCGGTGGTACACGTCCGGGAAGAACTTCTTCAAGAAGTCGTCCATGGACGTCACGCCGCCTGCAGCAAATCGAGGATCGCCATGGATGATTGTTAGTGCTTGCTGCTTGCCTTGAAATGGATTTTTAGTGCATAATGGTTACAAATAAAATGCTTCATTGCACAATGGTTAAAAGTAAAAAAGGCTAATTTTTAGTGCTTCCTGCTTTGAAATGTATTTTTAGTTTCCCTTGTGGTTTAAAATGAAACAAAATGCTCCTTTTCTTTCCCCGGAAAAGGCTTAGTTTTAGTGACGATGTCACTTGCACAGGTGCGATTTGAGAAGATCTTTACTCCACGAAACAGAGTATATGTAGCCGTACTGAAAATGATAGTACAGGGATGAGACGAAACAAATTTGGTAATGGTTGCCAACAACCATCAACCATTTTCACATACTAGGACGGTTGTGAGTTGTAAAGCGGTTGTCCTTGCTCCTGAATGATACGAGATGAGACATCATAATCTCCGTTTCCGATTCCTGTGATTCTTTGGCCTATCCAATCGGGTTCATTTTCAGTGCAAAGCATTCAACCACGATGGAGACCGTCCATAAATTTCGGATCACAATATATTCGCCACCACACCACCCAGCAGCTTTACTAAATACCTATTCTTTGTCGAAATATTGTACAATAAATCGTTGGTTTATTCATGAACAATCATTTGTCGAACCTTTCGCAAACCCGGAAAATAAGAGAATCCATTATACAGAGATTAAAAAAATGAGCAGAGAATCATCAAATGAGGACAAGAATTGCATTTCTACGTAAGCCAGCCAGATCATTTTCAGGAAACTAGAATTGCATTCAACTAAACGAACTAGGGAAAACAACGGGGTACGTATGAACAATTGCAATAAGGAAGAGCAGTGAAGGAGGAGAGAAAGGGATACTGACTGGAAACTCCGAGGTCATAGCCGAAGAGGGATCCGCCGAAGGAGCCGACGATGCAGGCGAGGATGAAGTAGCCGGTGATCTTGCCCTCGTACAACTCCGCCCTCCCGGCGACCGCACCGCCACCGCCAAACCCGCCGGCCATCCCTCCGTCGTCCCTTCTCCTCTCCTCTCCTCTCTTCCTGACCGGAGAGAAGCAGGAATACACTCAGTCACACTTTTCTTGAGACGAGAGACGACGCGCCGCACCTTACGTACTCAGACTCTCTTCCCTGAAAGGCTGAAACAAACAAAGAAATAGGTGAGGGGGGACGACGACGGAGGACAGGGAGAGGGCAAATCAAATCAGTGAGGAGATGAGATGAGAGCGCACACAAGTCAACAGCGGCGAGTCAAGAAACTGACAAATCAACATCTCTATCAATAACAGAAGATACTCTACCTCCTCTGTTACTTGGACCAGACCAGCTCAGGAATGCGTGCTGTGCTGAGTACAATATTCAACGCCAGACGCCGAGGCCAGATAACAAAAAGATTAGGTAAATAAACAAGAGGATCTATCGGCGGATTGGTTCCGCTGCTCGGGATCAAGAAACCTGCCAGCGGCGTCCAGCGGCGATCCAACCTGCCGGCCGCGGTGCCGCCGCCGTGCCCGTGCTGATCTGGTTGGGCAGCTCGCGGAGGGTGGCGGGAGGCCGTTGGGATGGGTGGGGTTTTATCTCTGCGGCAGCGCGGAGCTAGCGCACCACAACCCAGCCCGACTACCGGGTCTCCTGCTATCTTCCAGTCAGCCACTGCTGCCGAGTGCTGGCTGGGGATTTTCATATGGACGAGCGGTTTCTCGCGTCCCACTGCAACTGCAACTGCATGCAGAAAACGTCCTTATCCGGTGGCCGTGTCAGAGTTTTCAGCGTCTGCAAGATCTGCGACAGAGGCGACTCCGTTGAATGGAAGACTTTTGCCTTGGTACAGTGAGCACGACAGATAGTGAGATACGTAGTCGTACTGAGAATTCACTCACTGATTCTCTGGCTAAGCTTACACAGCTGCTGAAACTGTCCATCAGCCATGCTTATTTCATTGCTCCAATGAACCTCATTCCTCTTAGTGCCATCTGTTGACGGCACTGTCTTCTCTACCATTACCATGTGCCTGGTACTTAACAGCATTTTGCTGTTGAAACGAAATGGAGATCTGTTCCTTGTCAAAAAAAAAAAAAAGAATTTGCTACAGCCTTCCAATTCAAGTGGTCGTCCTAATGTGTTACTGGTAAGAGTTTTAGCTGGTCTTTTTAATTTTTGTAGTATAATATGCCTGAATCTTCACACCCTATCGGTAGCATGAACCACAAACCTCTAGAGTTTTAGAGTAACAATAACAAATACTCCTATATCATTAGGAACACGGTACGCTAGTACTCCGTGTCAGTCAACTGAATTTAAATTTGACTAAGTTTATAATAAATAATATTAGCATTAATGTCTCTAAATAAATTTAGAATAAAAATATATTCTATAGCTAATATAATTATACTTAATATACTTATTTTATAAAAAGGGTATCTGTATCTTTTTAATACAAATTTAGTCCATATCACATTGTTTGGCTCCTCAAAATTCAAGAATTACATTCAATCGCGGACTGAGGGTGCAATTTTGTCACCGAACTAGAATTTTCTACTAAAATATACATGGGGGTACCGTAGATATCTGACATCGAATTTTTAAATCCAGTTGAAGACGGCTGTTTTTGTTCTTTGCGACAACATGGATGGAGTTCACACGATGGGCGTGCGCTGTACCCTTCGAATACGCTGCCAAAATACAGCTGGCCCACTAGGTAGTTTGCGTACCAGACTAGTTCCTTCAACCAATGGTTAGCTTCATTTCCTACGACATCTCCGTACTCCCTTCATTTCAATTTCAAATTGCAACCGATTCTCATACATAGCTTTTACGGTATTATTATATTATATTTATCTAGATACATATCAAAAACTTTGTATATAGTAATATCAAAATAATATATTTCTAATTTGAAATAAACACATTATTGCTATATCATGGACGTCAAACAAAACTTACATTAACACTACTATCTAGATCGACAACGTGATTCTTATGCCCATATTTTCAATATCTATGAAGATTTATCCACATCAAGGACCATGAAGATTTATATATGCAATGTCTCTCGTTTGCTAATTGATACACAATATTTTACATCATTTTCGCTACAAGATTATTTGATGCATGTTACACATCAAGTAACCTTTTGCGCTGGTTACTTAATTTGAAACGATCTTTTAAAGAACCATTTACACATCAAGTAAATGGTACACAATATTTTACTCCATTTTCGCTACAAATATTACTTAATTTGAAACAATATTTTAAAGAACCATTTACACAACTAACCATTTTCAATATCTTGTAGATTATTTTACTTGTAAACAATAATCGGTATAGATGTATGATCTTTTCAAGGTGTCTAAAGCGATCAGTTCTAAATTTTCACTGCATGTTACTTTTTTATGTATAAACTTCAAATGTTTCAAATTCATTCAAGTAGATTATTTGTCTTGAATTTAAAAAGTTAATTGTCACAAAAATGGTTTCATAAAAATATACCTTTACTACATTTTAAAGATATTTTCAAAGAAATAGTGTCAGTCAAAATTAAAAAATAGTTGACATCATAAACTTTGTAATGTCATTTTTTAGATTACGAACAACACACAAACGCCCAACATGCACGTACACTCACCCATATGAATACACATACATAAACTCTACCCCTATGAGCACATTTGAAAGACCGAGTCAATAGATCTTAAAGTTCACGAAGTCACCATTGCGCGCCTTGCTATGGACGGGGACGCTCCTACCACTTATAATGTATAGCACTGGTAAATCCTGAGAAAAATCCTAAAAACCCACTAGATAGTCCTGGCTTGGGAGAGCATCTTCTCATGATCTGACAGCGATATCATCTTAAAAAGGGACGCATTTAACATTTTGTTATTATTAGCGTGATCTATCTCATCCTATCACGTAAGTCATTTTTCATTTGTCACCCACCATTACAAGTGGTGACCGGTTTAATATCCCTCTTAAAAGGGTGGTGTGGTCTTATCTTGTACAGGCTATGCACATGCACCACGCGACAGTCACCCTAATCAATGCATCCCATGATCTAAACTCTAGCCACTAAATTATAGACTAGATAATCCAAATTCCAAACAGATATTTACCCTTTTGAATATACCTATGCACATAGCGCATCCTATCTTTATAAACATCTTCAAGAGTCGAAGTTGACATCACAGTACAAATTGAGTCCATCTTAAACATGACCTGAGAAGCACACATCGGACAGTCCGCTTCTGACGGTTTAAAGCATTAGATTGTCTGGTGGATACAATCCAGCCCGGGTCCATATATTTTGAGCGGGAACAAGGAGCAATGGATCATATAGGCAGTAGCATGTGCTTAGCAGTTAGCATCAGTTGGAATAAAGCAAATAAAACGCACTAGCATCATCAACTCTTGCATGTGGGGAGGTTAATCAAAAGAAAAAAAAAAACTCTTGCATGAGCGACTCGTAGTATATTTAGTTTAAAAGTGGCGTTTCTGTACAATCTAAAAGAATATTATTGACATTATTGCATAGAAAAATGGGACATCTAACGAATTTTTTTTATGAGATGGCTACTTTTTAAAAACACACGTCCGTGGATAAAAAAGTAGAACCGACATGAATAAAACAAAAATAAATTCATGATGGCTGCAATACCTCACCGGACCTCCATTGGGATATTTATAAACTAGCACTAGTACCTCGAGTTTGAGTTCTATTTTGTTTGGAAACTTCGTACACTTTTGTACGGACTAGGATACTTTTTGTACGGACTAGGATAGAGACAGACTTTTTTCCTATGAGGGAATTATATTAAATCAAAATTTGACACAACTCATCCCAAAATACATATGAAAAATGTGTAAGGATGAAACAATATTCTATTCAAGTTTCGTCCCTGTTCAGTTGAACTTATCAATCTAGTTTATCGGGCATAAAATGTTTTTTCTCTCATAATAAAACAACAAAAATTGTCTTATCAACTTCAAAAAACCATTCGCCCGGTCTTTAACATAGCTAGAGTATAGTCCTTACACAACCCCTAGAATCTTCGACATTGATGCAAAATCCAACATTCTAAAATAGGACAAAATACATCAAAATCAGCATAGTCAACAAATTCAGGACCATCAATCCTTGGTCCATCAAATTGGATGCCTGAATTGCTCTCTCCCCTTGACAAGCACCTTTCCGTGCTGCCCTTACATATAGCAATCATAAAACTTAGCTCCTACCAATGAAATCGACTCCTACAATGGCAACCTTGTCATTGCCATCGTCTAAGTCATTGTAAGTAATAAGCTCCCATTTGAACATCATTATTGATAATTTTGTCCATAGGTTTATTGGACTAAATAAAAAAAACTTGTAAAAGTATAAACGAGGGATGACCCATCTCCTTGCTAATAGTGACCTCATTCAAAGAGGGAGGGCCCTTAATTAAGCGGCGGTTGCATGGCACCCTAGTGGCGGTGGCTTGGAGTTCTAAGGGCTAGTGGCATTATTCTTGTTTAGATGATACTACGCCTAGGCTTAGATGATCCACATTACTATGACATTTATGCCATCATTTTTTTTAAAAAAAAATAGGACATACATCATTCTCCTGTGTATTCTAAGAGAGTGAGAAGAATCTTTTGAGGGTGTGAGTGAAGTCAACCTAGCACCTTAGCATTAGATTTGGATAAGGTAACATCGACAACATTAAACTATGAGCATGTTGAATTGCTCTAAGAGCATCTGCAGCAATACCCCCCTACTTTAGTGGGGGTTAAAAACCCTGACAATAGAACCCCTCAACTTTTTGTTGGCATCCTACTCCACCCCCCCCCCACAACCACACACACACACACATATTTCTTGTTTCACCTTTGATCGATGATTTCACCCGCACAACTCAGCATGATGACCCTACCTCGGTAAGCGGTCGTGCCCGACGCCAACAACCTAAGCATACATGGCTAGCCTCCCCGCCACACCCACCTCCCCAGCGACCTCCCAGCCACCCCTCCACTAACCGTGTGTTTGGTTGGGGGTTGGAGCGAGTTGGGTTGGGTTGGACCCCTCCCTACGGCTGTTTGGATGAAATCCGAGATGGGTTGGGTTGGCTCCAGATGGAATATTCGTGTGAGATGCGGGTCGGCTCCGTCCGCTGAAATCTGGCAGACGGAGCGAACCCAGCCGGGTTGCGTTCACGCCGTCCGTGTCCGTCCCTGCGCCCGTCGTTATCTGCCGCTCACAAGGTCGCCTGCCATGGACGCCCGCCTGGGAGGATAGGAGGAGGAGCGAGGGAGGGGTGCCGGGAGGAGAAGGAGGTAGGGGCGCCGGCCATGGACGCCTGCTCGCCCGCCATGGACGCCGAGGAGGGCCGCCGCCCGTCGGAGGAGCCGCTAGCAACCATGGCGGGTCGTGCTGGACGCCGCCCCGATCTAAGCCATGGCGGTCGACCCAACCTGCACGCGCCTGTAGGCCGACCCGCCCAGCCCCTAGAGGAAGAGCCGCGCCCCTAGAGGAAGAGCCCCGCGCCCGATGCGTCGCCGCCGCCGCCGCCGCTCGATGCCTCCCACCGCCGCAGCCTCCCGTGAAGGAGACTCCTGTACGGGAGCAAGAATTTTTATTGCGAATTTTTTAATTACGAGACTCCCGTGAGCGAGCAAGAATTTTTATTACGAATTTTTTAATTACGAGACTCCCGTGAGCGAGACTCCCGTAAGGATAAGAGGCACTCTGGTCATTTTTCCTTTTGTTTTTTATTACGAATTTTTTTAATTCATTTGAAGTTCAAAACAAGGGCAAAATCGCAATTTCCCCAATAAATTAATATCTCGATCTGCGATAGGTGGGACCCTCACTAACGCCGTTATCTTGCCATCCAACACGTATTCCCAATTCCTTCAACCAAACATAAGATGGGTTGACTCCATCCCCAAAATCGAGGTCCAATCAAACACTGGACGGGTTGGCTCCGTCCCCAAAAACTGGGTTGGATCCCAACCCAACCCCAACCAAACACACGGTAAGTGAGCTCCCCGGGCGCACCCCTCCTCACTGTGGCTCTACTCCTGCTGTCAATGTGAAGAAGATTACAAAGAATGACAACTTAGTCATGTCATCCTCTCCAAGGATGGATTTGGCATTGTGAAGAGAGGGTCTATTTTAAGTAGTGTTGCTAGAGTAAATCACGAAACATCGGTAGTATGAAAATAGTTGAGATATCTTTAGGCTATTCACTTTTCACCTGCTCAGAATTAGGGACTTTTTTCTTCTATTGGTTGATCTTATGACAAGAACTTTCTACATTTATGCTTTATTTCCCGTAATTCTAATTGGGTGGGGTACAAAGGAATTTGGGCTCTTCATATACCCATATGGTTAGGTAGTAATTTTCAGTGATCTAAATAGAAAAGTAGGTGTGTTTTAGGTATCATTGCTGAAGATGCTCTAAGGATCTACGTATAATAATATCCTCATATACCGTGGTTCCATATGTTTTACACCGGCTTGATGAAATAAACTCCTATTTATATTATCTTAAAAACGGTCTGAGTCTCCCTGAAGAACAGACTGCACAGTAACCTATCGTCACAGCTTGAAAATTACCAGCAAGCCAAAAGATGAGATAAAAACATTTTAAGACCATCGTTAAATTAGATAAGGATAAGCCCAGTCGACTCGAACATCGTATCCGCCGAAACATTCACCGTTCAGTGTCTCGATGGCAGCCTCAGCATGCTCGATTCTTAAAGACGACAAAGCCAAACCCCCTGCAAACTTCACTGTCGAGCATCGGGACGTGCCACATCCGCATCGGTCCAAACGCACGGCAAAGATTACCAAGGTCCCACTGCCTGAAATTGGGCGGCAAGTTACTCACACGGACAAAACACTGCAGGAACTGACGGTGTCTCATAGAAACCACCAGGTGTTCCCCTGGAGGGCATCGCGCTTTGCAGGTACGGAGATCATGGAGTCCATAGAGATAGTTGAAGGGGCAGGAAAACTCCCCGTGGTCGTCTCCACAAATATAGCAGTAGTCGCACTCTGGATCCCTCCAGAAGTGCAACACGGCGCTCATGCCAACTTTCCAACCTAGATACTGAGGCGCTGAATCAACAAAGAAAAAAAGGAAGATACTTATGTTGGTGAGCCATGCAAGATATATTTGGTACATTGCTGAATCTTAATGCAGATCTGAGGTTTGCCTAATAATGTGGAAAATTAACTAAATCTTGAAAAAGCAAGTGAGATGTGATTTGAATTGCTGCTCCTCCAGTTGCAGGGAATTAACAGTGCTCCAGTTATTACTTGTAAAGACTCATCGGCAACTCGCTAGCTAACTACAACAGGTTGGTTGATTTAAGTTGTGCTATTTAACTCAAGAGAGCATAATTAACCTGTATATACATGTTCACTATCCCCATTTCACATTCTCAGCTTTTTTTTCCCTCAAACTGGGAACAGACGCACTACAGATACTATACAGATGCTATGCAGCATGATTTATACTTACAGATTTTCTTGTGTTCTATAATGACTAAATAATGCATTGCACATTGTATTCTTATAATCATCTAATATAATAAAGGATATCTTAGTGTCTTTCTAAATTGTATTTACCTCTACATGATTTGTGAGCATTGTTTCTTTAACTTTGGGCTAGCCAGACAAGGTTACTGAGTAACTGAACCATAACTTCTGAAAGTATTAAATGTAAAATATAGCTGTCGTGAAGTACTCTGTTTATTTCTGGAGAATCACCAGACAAGATAAATATTGCAGTATTGATGGGAAGGTACATGAGAATTGCATTCTTATTATATATGGATAAGAACCTAACAGTATTTGGTGTTTTTGTATCTCGCAGTATTCTAAGTACCAGGCAAAATTTTGACTCAGACTCAAATTCTACTTCAAGTGCATTGTATAGGTTACATGACAATGAATTATGTGCCACATGTAAAAATAGAACATCATCTGAACATGTAATGAAGATCAATGTAAACAAAAATCTGGGCTAAATTCCATCCAGATAGCGTGTATGCAACTACACATCATGTTGATTTTGTTAGTTCATTTTTCTTTTTTTGTTTTATGTATTTTACCATTACAAGTGTAATACCCAATATTGATGGCTCAATTTAGACATGGACTACATAAAAAGAAGCATAACAAAAAAGTGACTATCACAATGCAACATTTCCAAACCCATCGATGAATAAGTGAACTTATCTGCCAAGATAAAAACAATGTACATACTGTGCTGTGGTTCTTGCCCCCTAGTATTATCTTGTGTTGGTTGGTGGTTTTTGGATTCAACCATGCCTGAAATAAGCACAAAGCATTTCATCACCATGCTAATGGAGCAACAGCATGGAATTACCATTTACACTTTAACTCGATTCTGATACATATATAATATGAATAAGTACGCTCTGGAATTCTCTCAAATATAAAATCTAATATGGCATACGATCGAAAACCTTGTATGATATAAAAGGTTGCACATATGCAGAATATGTGGCCAGACAAGAGAAGTTTGCACCTTTCCGGGGACACTTCTTAGAAATCTTCACTTTCTTTGTCTTCTTGTTCTGCTTTCGTCCCTTTCTCGAACTGTTATTGTTGGCCATTTGCTCTTATTCTACTTCTCCAATCTTCCAGCTGAAGAATTTGGTTGATATCACCCTATTAGGACTTAGGAGCTGTAAAACAATTTTTTTTATTTTTTTTTAGAAAGCGCCACCGGCGCGGCCTTCCCTGGAGGCCAATGTGGGGGAGTCGGGGTTTGAACCCCGGACCGGTTGCTCCACCCTTGGAGACTTTACCGGTTGCTCTAGGCACTCTTTCCACTGTAAAACAATTTTGAGGGGGAAAAAAGCTCTTATTTTTTATATATAAACAAATTGAGGAACTTTTTCAGTAATAACAAAAAAACTACAAAAGTGTGGATAGATACACAAGTTTCCTCGCACTTTTTCTGGATTAAAGTTGCGGGCGCTGAATGAGACAAGCTAAAAATACATGTACACAGTTGTAATTAGATCAGATACGAATACAAAGAGGCAAATAGTTTAAGTTAGGGTTTGGGTGCCCGGTTTCGCACAACACGAAGAGAAGAGAAGGGATGGCCATACCTGGTGGTCCTCGTCGCCGGCGAAGGCACCGGCCGAAGACCTGAGGTCTGAGGAGCTGGGTGCGGTGGCGGCGGTCGAGCAGACGCACAGTCGGCGCACGAACGGGAGGGAGAAAAAGGCAGGGGCGCAGGGCCAATTGGGCCGTGGTACTTTACGGGACAATAAAAAGGCCGGGCCAGGAGTGATTGGGCCTGATCGCTTCTGCTTCCTACAGCCGCTTGGGCTGCAGCCCGACAGCCCAGCCGTTCGTCTACTAGAGCCCAAGCAGGGCCTGCTGCATAAAAAAAAAAAAAAAAAAATCAGCCGCGAGCCAGCAGCAACCTCTGTCCCCAGCCACGCCGCCCTCGCCCGCCGACGCCGACCGCCGGCGATCCGTACTCGACCCCAACCGGCGCCGTCGAGGTCGCCGAGTTCACCTCTCCGCCGCCGCCGCCGCCATAACAGGCATGCTAAACACCCACCCTTCAGCTCCTTATTATGCTAGAAACAGGTAAAAAAAAGGCTGATTTATGTTCGTCCAAACAGGGCCGATGGCCGGCACTCGGAGCTTATCAAGAAAGCGGAAGCGGAAGGAGGAGGAGGGTTCGGCTGCGCGGACGGTCGGGTCCGTCTTCTGCAAGGTCGGGGTGGGGAGGTTTTGCTGCACTGCACGCGCTACGACGCAGAAACGCCGCCAGAGAGCGGCGGCGCAAGCGCGGCCGTGCTACTGCGGGGTCTGGTGACGCCGGCGCGACGGCGCAGGTTTACAAGCCATGTGTTAAAGGTGCGTATAATAACCATTATTAGATGTAGTCGTTAATGCATTGTTTCTGTTGGGAACGAATGGTGTTGATATAAGATTCGGAATTTCGGACAAAAGAAAGTAAATGTGGGAGGAGTGATAGAAGGTTATCAAACAATTCATGTGTTGTAGTACTTCTCTTTGCAATTCTGTGTACCAGTTCACTAGTTGGTGATAATTTCAGTTGCCGCAAGAATTATAGGTGATCTAGGTTTTTTTCCCCTTTTCCCTTTCTATACTTTGTAGTTAACAGTTGAATTGGACCCAAGTTTACCATGCTACCATGCCTTAGAGCATGTTCAACGGTTTCTAAAAAAACCACTTGGTAAATTAATGAGTTTTTCCAAGTGACTAAAAAATGTTGAGAGCATATTTGTTGACTTCCTCCAACCGTTTCTAAATCTCGCTCCTAAAAGATAAAGGGTAATTTTGCATGAGGAATCTCGAACTATTTCTAAATCACCCCAACCAATTCTATGCCTTATTTCTATCTTCTACATTTACATCAGGAACCCTATCCTACTCTTTATTCTTACGCACGCTCTTCCCATTGGCCAATGGATATGAGTGTGTATTTATCTGTGTGATTAGTTGGATTTTTCCCAAGTGTGGAAAGAGAGAGCTGTTTTTTTTTTAAACCTGCCAAAAATCAAGATTGAGAGTGGGTTTTGGAAACTCTTGGAGATGCTCTTATGCCCTTTAATCCAAGTTTGATTGAGCAAGGCACCAAACCTAAAAAAACCATCACACTTCAATTAATCGTCTAGTCTAGATGTATAGCAAATTCTTTTTACTAAAAAGTCAAAGCGACTTATAATTGGGACAGAGGGACTACCATAATTTCAATGATCATAATTAACTGCAAATCCTACAAAAATATATGTTTTATCAAAAGTTTAATATTCAGGTTTTCCTGCCACTCGTTTGTTTGGTTCAGTTTAGATTTAGATAGCTCCACTTTAGTTTGTTCCTTTCATTTCAGCACATACATGTAGGTCAATGCAAAAGAAGTGGCTTTCAGCTCTGGCTTTGTGAAGGATTAGTGCAATTGGTAGAGTCTTTTATTTTCCTTGAAGGACCACTCATTAGTAAATACTAGATGAGTGCCCATGCATTGCAATGGGAGAATACTAATTTATCCGTGGGAGCAGGTGCTATCAAGAATGAATTCAACAAAAAACAAACATTTAACTTCATGATGATCCTTTTGTGACAACATCATATATCTGCAATGTGTGCGCCATTTTAATAAAGATGTGTTGATCCATGGCAGTGAATAGCCTTCATGATGCATAGGATGACTGTCAGAAGGAAGAGCAACACCACTTGGAATTCTCTGCAGTAGATGCTTACTGGCTAAACACTTGCCACTGAACGAGTCACATGGATGTAACCAGATTCTTTTCTACTAAGCACCATAAAACAAACTTGAAAGTCCATTAAATTCAATAATATGCACTGCACCAAGTTTCACGCAAATAGAACGATAAGAAAGAAATGTGGCCTGAAGGTGGAATCATTGACAGCAGAAATATGCAAGGGGGATAAGCAAGTTACCTGCTGCATAAATATGATTATACTACTGAAATTTGAACTCCAAAATTTACTTCGGAGTGTGGCTGAACATCATATGTCCTACTATCCTAGTGTGAATGTACAGCCTAAGCTAGTGTCAAAAAAAGTTAGTCATGATAATCAAACTGACCTGGTATATATGAAATGAACGACAAAGATATTATGCACACAAAGTATTTTTAGTTCTTTCCCAAAATCCTTCCAAATTTGAGTTAAAGTAATAAGTCGCCGCCTGCAGCCCAGAAGTCCCAGTGCCAAAACTCTTCATCCTAAGTTGGATTAGAGCAAGAAGCTGGGAATCTGAAATTGGCTTTGGTTTGGTATAGATCTCATTGAGACTTCTTCCTATCATGATCTAACACGGGTTCACCGTTCATGATGCAATCATCTTCAAGATGTTTTTGGGCACTCATTATTGTAGCTATAAGCTGCCAAGCCTTCAATTCTTACCCAGCCTCTAATGTCAACATGGTTTTCACATAATGAGTTGTTGTATCTAATTTCCTCTGCACACCATTTTCAAGGCTGAGTCTTCGCTATCATACCTAGCCAGCACTGCTAAGCAGGGCTAACCATTTGGGCATGCTGACCATTCACCACATCACGGGATCCACAAGATGACGGAGCCATTGCTGTTGTGCACTTGTGCTGTTGCCTGCAGATGTGCTCATACCAAAATCGCTGACCTGGCTGTGCCAGGCGATTCCACCATTTGCCACATCGCCCCTGAGATACACCACAACATGCCTAAGGTGACACGCCAAAAGCACAGCGCTGAGCTGCTGAGGGCACCACCGTGGCCACTAGACCAAGCTGCTGGAGCAGTGACATAGACATGTTGTCCTGCTCTAGATCCAAGTCCACCGACCACCGGCACCAGATCTGGCCACAGTTGGACAGGAGCTGAGCCAAGCTTGCCCTAGCAAGGACTGCACTGCCCTAGCAAGGAAGCTTGCCCTGGCCGCGGCCCATCAGGCGACCTAAGAGTGGAGTCACCCTTTGCCGTTTAACGTCATCAATAGACTAGATATGTTCGTTCCTGGCCAGGCCCATGGCAGATCCAGGCCACCCACAGACATCGCAAAGCATCACAAAGGCACTGTGGAGCTCCTGCCAAAATGGACAAACTAGTTGCCACAGGGAGAGATGGCCCCTCAGCTCCTATCCTTGATGTCTGCCAGGCTTCTGACTGTTACTCCGGCTGCAGAGAAGCAGGGAGAGAAGTAGATAACTTTAATACATGAGCTCCTTATATACTTGGCAATACTTTAACGTACTTAGGCAGTTTACAGTCCACAGAAAGAAAGTGAGTAAGTTTAGGGTTTCCTTGTTACATTTAGCTGGAAAGGAGGAAACTAGCCTGCAAGGTGGCATAATTGTACCGATCCACTGGGTCTGGTGTAAAACTACAGAGAAACTGGATGTATGATATGGAAAAACTAATTAGGAGAAGCTTGAAATTTTGGGATCTTAGCATGCTAGCATTTTTCACAGCTTTTGTTCTCTTTAAAGAATTTAATTGAAAAGATTCAATCAAGAATATTTAGTTCACGGAGATGAAGTGTATTGACCTTAACATGTTCATTTTCAGGCATGATAATGCACTCCAGAAACAATCAACCACCAGAGGGCAGGGTGGTTAGGAAAGAAGAATCATGGGAATGTACGTATGGGTAATCTCTTGTCTCGTTTTATTATTATATATATGTACAATGATAGCCACGTTAACTACCTCTCGCAAATCTTACCTAATAATAATATGCTGTCTCCTTAAGGGACACAAATGAAATTTGAGACCGGCGCCAGCAGAAACAACTGGAGGGATCCAGATGCCAAATTTTGCTGCATCTGTGGGGATGGGGATGACCAGCACCTGGAACTGATGTGCCCTTACAACTATATGTCTCCGGCTACTTATGTCACCTGTAGGGCACGGCTTGCAGTTTGGAATGATGAAAGAAACTCAATCCGTTACAAGTGGTGGAAACGGAAAAAGCCCTCTAGACAAGATGATACTATCTCCAGGTGTCGCAAGTTCTTGCGGTGCTTTGTCCGTGTGAGTAACTTATCTGAGTGTTGTCGTCCAGAGCAAATAATCAGTCTTTTCACAGAAATTGGACCCCTGTGGATGTATCATGTGGCAATGCATAGTTATGAAATCTGTGGGGGATTTGGTTATATGGTATTCAAGCACCATGAGCATGCGAAGGAGGCTATCAAAAAGCTTAACTGCCATACTCTCGATGGCCGAAAACTGCGAGTGGACTGGGTTTATCCTAATGCTTGACGGCATCATGCTTCTTTAATTTGATTGACAGTGGTTCAGTGTACTAGTTTCGTCTGTTAATTAATGAAGGCTGTCGCCTTAGGTTTTTATTATTATTATTATTATATATATATATCTACTTTTGCATACTAAGGAATCAAATATATGTAATTTCCTAAATGCTAATTTACCAGCGTCCAGGATCTAGCTATGTGGCATCCACATCTAATCCACCGTCCACTTTATTCAGCTGTCTCTCCACCACTCAATTTGAGCGTCTCCACCACTCGTTGCTGAGCCGGGCGTCGCCGGACACCGCACCACTGGAGGCCATGCCCATGCCGCTGTGCCCGCCTCCACCGCCACCACGTCCTCCTCCAACTCCAGTGATGAGGTAGGGTTCTGGCGAGTTCACCCATGCCTGCGCCACTGGACACCGCACCGCCGGAGGCCACGCCCACGCTGTTGTGCCCACCTCCACGGCCAGCACGTCTTTCTCCTCCAACTCTGGCAATGGGGTAGGGTTTCGATGAGCTCACCTCTTTCTTCCTTAACTTCGGCTGGTATAGATTGTCGGCCGGTCGGGGGAGGAAGGGAAGACAGGTGGTGGGGATGGTCGCTGGGCGGTTTAGGGTGCCCTGGCGTCGGGGGCGACGGCTATGCCTGGCCTAGGGGCGAGGCGCCATGGTCGTACTTCGTCGGAGCTCGCCGGAGTTCACCATGGCTGCATTGGAGGAGGGGGTAGGGGGAGGGGGAAGGGGAAGAAGGTGGTCTCCGACTCTGCAGGAGTTCAAGGTTGTGCCGTCATTGCCGGAGCTGTGCGGGGTGAAGAGATGCATGAGCACGTGAGGAAGAAGAAGGCTGGTCTGTGTGCGGATGCATGTGGGAGAAAGAAAGAAAAGTGTGCAGGGGATTGATTTGCGTATGCGTCTGCAGGCTTTAGTAATGTCCAAAAAAAAGAAGTGAAAATTTTAGACGAAATAAGTAGTGTGAGGCAGGCAGGATGCAGTACTATGCACACACTTATGCAGGAGACGGCAGTGGCCGAGGTCGCCGACATGATGATGGCGCGGGAGGTTATGCGAGAGCGCGTGCGTCATTTCGGGGAGACACAGGGAGAAGAGAAAACAAACATGAGGGGAAACGCATGATTATGCGGGCGGGTAGAGTTCTTGTCGGTGAAAAAAAATGGGGAGGAGGCATCGTCCATAGTGTGCAATGGGGGTGTATCATATGTTCGTGACGTCAGTTTTTGATGGGTCCATTTGTTAGTACAAAATCTATGACTTGTGAGAAAGGTGGGTAAGAAATTTTTTTAGGTAACAAGTATTTTCTAATTTCAATGCTCTTTTACAGTATAGACAGATATATTTTTTTTAATAAAGGAATAAACATCCGGCTTCATCTATCCAAGGATAGAATTAGGCCAATTATTACAGACTCGAAATAAGTTTGACAGTCTCTGCTTTTATTCTCTTCTCGCCCTTCTCCGTGCACTGAGACTTAAAGTCATTGAAAGCGATCATCCTTATTTCAAGACTTGACACGATTATTGGAAGCTGAAGTGTGTAACAGTATGTACCATGTCCACGGTGTCTCCTATATCCTATTTGCATCTGTTGCCAAGCGCTAACTCATTTCATACACACAGTTGCTTTTTGTTTTTTGAACCTACAACACACAGTTGCCAATAAAGAGAGAGAACACAAAAGCACACGATACATGGAGCCTGAATGTAACTGCATGCCGTGCACGACGTCGTGGGCGCGATCACCGTCTTCCAAGCGTCAACTCTCTGTCTTCCTCCACGTCACCAGTGTGTCCACATCAGCAGGCTTACACTGACAGTCTCCCCGCGTAAGCCTGATGAACCTCGAACACCAAGTTGGTGTCTCATCACCCTCAGCTTCACCACTGGCATTGCTCTCGAAAACCGGCAATGCCGACCATCCTCTCTCTCTCTCTCCATCCATCATGTTTTTATATGTCTACCAGACGAGAGCACTCATCACAAGTCTGTTTTGCTTTGCACTCACGTTACGTTACGCATGGCGCTGATGCCTCATCAATCATCATCACGATCGCAAGCAGCCACACAGCCTAAATCCACTGATGATGCATGGATAACACCTACACCAGTATGATCGATAAGAACAAACTCTGCTCAGCAGATATTAGCAGCCTGAAGAATAACCTAAATTAAAATGAGGCTTTTGCGTGGTACAACAAGAAGCACAACCATTTCTGCTGCTGCTAAGGCGCCGTTGGTGTTATGGGCAGCATCGGCCATCTGCTCTGCGCTTCTCGCCGTCCTGCTCGCCTCCAGATCATCCTTCTATCTCCAGCACCCTGTTTCTTCTCCAGCAGAAACGGAAGCAGAAGAGGGCCGACACCACCACCGGCACCGGGCGTGCGACGACCATGCCAGGTGGGTCGCCAAGATGGCGTCCCTGCACAACGCCACCCTGGTCCTCACCGTCGACCGCAAGGGCTGCGCCAACTTCACTAGCCTGCAGAAGGCCGTGGACGCCGTGCCCGACTGCGCCGTGGCGCGCACGCTGATCGCCGTCGACGCGGGCGTGTACGTGGAGAAGGTGGTTGTGTGGATCAACAAGACGGGCGTCACGCTGCAGGGCCGCGGCAACCTCAACACCACCATCGTTTGGAACGACACCGCCAACTCCAGCGGCGGCACCTTCTACAGCGCCACCGTCGCCGTCCTCGCCGCCAACTTCGTGGCCTACAACGTCAGTGTCCAGAACACGGCTGCCCCCGCGGACCCGGGGCGCGCGGGCGGCCAGGCGGTGGCGCTGCGCGTCGCGGGCGACCAGGCCGCCTTCTACTGGTGCGGCTTCTACAGTTCGCAGGACACGTTGCTGGACGAGCAGGGCCGCCACCTGTTCCGCGGCTGCTACGTCGAGGGCTCCATCGACTTCATCTTCGGCAACGCGCGCTCCCTCTACCTCGGCTGCACCATCAGCTCCGTCGCCAACGCCGCCGCGGACGGCGCCGTCACGGGGAGCGTCACGGCGCACGGCCGCGCCTCGCTCGCCGAGAGGACGGGCTTCGCGTTCTTGGGATGCACCGTCGTGGGCACAGGGCAGGTGTGGCTGGGCAGGGCGTGGGGCCCCTATGCCACCGTCGTCTTCGCCAGGACGTACCTCTCCGCCGTCGTCGCGCCTGGGGCATGGAACGACTGGAACGACCCCGCCAGGCAGCAGTCGGTGTTCTTCGGTGAGTACGAATGCACGGGCCCCGGCGCCAGCAGTGGCCCCGTGCAGAGAGTGGCGTATGCGAGGCAGCTGGACCAGCGCGAGGCTGCGCCATTCATGGACGTCTCCTACATCGACGGCAACCAGTGGGCGGTGCCCCTTTGCTTCCGCCCATGCAGATGCAGCGCACCGCCGGCGAGAACATCATCATATCTGCCGAATTGAGTCATGGCCAGGCCGGCAGCATGTAAATGTACCAAAATTCAGTGTGCAATACAGCAATATAGACTATAGAGTCATATCCATTGATCCTTAATCTGTATGGGGTCAGTCAACTATGAGCAAGGAGGAAAGGCCACTGCACAATTGAGTCTCCACCAGCGCCGACCTCACCACCCGCAAAGCGCTGATCGGCCGCCGCATCTGCATTACTGCCGAACACAAACTCGCCCCCGCAAGTGACCGCGCCTCATCATCATTTGACTCGTCCTTGATGGGACGCGCCCACCATCACTGTGCGTTGGCGCCCAGTGCTGCTGCTGCATGTTCCATGTACAGCAAGGAGCAAGAGACGACGCAACACAGCATGGAGTAGACACAGGCGCCGTCAAGGTCGTCACCGACCACTGTGAACGACATCCCTGATCAGCTGCTGAAGCTCATCTTTCGCCCCATGGACTTGCATGTCGCTTACATCCGCACGGCAGCCGTGTGTACACCCGTCTGGATGCCGCGAGGATAATGTTGGCGACATGCGAGTCCAGGCAGCCGAAGATGAGCTTCAGTAGCTGGTCGATGAGCTTCAGTAGCTGGTCGGGGATGTCGTTCACGTTGGTCGGTGACGATTTGGATGGCGCCAACGTCTGCTCCTTATTGTGCTGCATCGTCTCTTTCTCCATTTTTTCGTGCTTGGGATTTAGGATTTTGTTAGACCTAAAGGTGTGTGTGTTGTGCCTTGCGTCTGGAACGAAATTGGTCTATTCATTTTATTTGGACGATGCATCACAGCAGGTTAGCAAACAATAATGGCATCGGCCAAATCATAGCAGATACACCAGAGCGCGCGCCGAGCTTATCTCGAAGGCGCAGGTTGTGTCAAGATTCGTAATGGCCCCGCATCTGCATGTCGCTTTTTATTTGTTTATTCAGCCTGAGCCCACTCCAGTTAACCCACACTCGCCTCAGTGTGGCCTACATCCAATTGTCTGCCACCACCTTGCCTGCGTGTCAGACAGTTTTTTTGTCATCATTTTGGTGCTACGGATTTCAAGTTCCATACAAAACTGGATTAAATACTACCGATTCAAACCCGGCGAAAGCCTGCAGTTCATTTTTCTTCCCCTTCAGCACCTCTGTTCCACCATTGACGGACTACAACAGGAGTCTTAACATCACGGCTCATAGGCTGGCACGAGAAGCTCTACAGGAAAATAGTATCCAGGATCAGGAAACCCTTTTTCAGGCTTCAGGCTCCTCGAAGCTTATTGATTCCAATTGGAACCGGCATTCTGCTCTCCATGATGTACTCCTTCCGTCCTAAAAGACTATCACTACGTTTTAAAACAACTTTCACCAATTATATATTAAAAAATATAAGTATTTATGGTATATAATTAGTATCATTAGAAAGATATTTGAATCTAGTTTTTAACAAATTTTTAAAAAAAGCTGCACGTATTTTCTACAAAAAAATATAATGGTTTCTTGTAAAAAAAAGACTCTTTGCTACCTGTTATATGCTTGTATTTCCCTTATCGCATAATTTTTTTTGAGCCAACCTTATCGCTTAATGGAAATGGAGGGGGAACAGAAGGAATGAGTGCAAAAAGTCAACTACTGCAGCAAACGGCAGGAGCAGGAAACCTCAGCGAAGCTCCGTCCCACGCGGTGCACACGGTAGCAACGGAAAAAAGTGGACACCAGACACCAGATACTCTAGTTGAGAGAGGAGAATTGCCAAGAAATAAAACCTTGAGCACCTTCCATCGGCAATAGAGCTGAGTGTGTAAGAAATTCTTGGACATCAGCAACTACTCCTCTCGTTCTTTTTCTCTTCTACCCATTTAAGTGCAAACTTCACAAATATATTTCAATATAAATTTGTTACTTAAGTTAGCTTTTTCACAAGTAATTTTAAGGTTTATTCTCATGCATCTCACCACGTCATTAAACGTTAATTAAATATGCAAACGAGACACACATTAGTGGCACTAGATAACCGTTATTCTCCTCTTTATAGTACGGTTATCTATCCAAAATTTGATCGCATACTCCATTGCGTCTTGATCGGCAAAACAAATGTCCTATTTTCATACTTTTGCCTTTAACCATAGGATTTTGTTTTTCTGTTTCTTCTTTTCATTTTGGAGCTCTAGGTTCACCAACACTTGGCCATCACCATCCATTTAGCTCCATCCAAGATGTGTATATAGCATATCTCATATATTTCTCATGCCAATAGTTAGTACACCCGGTTTCATTAATTACCCAAAAACCAAACTAGGGCTTTCACCGTTGCCCTCAGATGATGCGCCATCCACAAATCTCCGGCTCCCCGCATCGGCACCACAGGTGAAGGTAGGGCCGGATCTCCGTTGCCGCGCCATCCGTGACGCCATTGAAGGAGCAAAAGGGGCAGGTGGCATCGGCGAAGGAGAGGAGAAGCAAGTGCTAGTGGAGCAGTAGAGGATGTCGGGGCCGATCTTGGTCACCAAGTAGCTCATCCATATGCCGGCGAAGGAGAAGAGGAGCAGAGGTTGGGGTGCTGGAGAAGAGGACGAGATATGGAGGGCGGGCGCTGGCCTGCTGCTGGCTGAGGAGACGAGAGCTGGCTGCGGTGGAGAAGAGGAAGCGACGCTGTTTGAGAAAGGGAGAGGGATGATACTGAGAAGGGGAGGGGCTGGAGTGGATGGCTCAGGGGCAATGCAGGCATGCAGAGACGTCAGTGTGGTTGTCAGATGGGCCCGGTGCCTAAAACTACATTATTTTCGAGACATTAGGCTAGACTAGAACGACCGTTCTTATGGGACGGAGAGAGTATGGTTTGTCTGGACCACGGAAGCGAAACCACCTCCATGTTCCTCCAAATGACTGAGAGTTGACAAACAGCGCTAATTAATGTCTACAGAACATAACAAGCACACTACTTGGCGGGCACTCCACTCAAGCATCTGCTATGATTCGACCGACGCCATTACTATTATTATTAATTGTTTCGTAACCTGTTGTCATGGCATGCATCCAAATATATAATGGGTAGACCAAATTCATTCTCGATGCAAGGCACACCAAACACCTCTAAATCCCAACTTCCAAACTACGAAATGGAGAAAAAGTTGCTGCGGCACAGCAAGGAGCAGCCGCTGGCGTGGTCGTCACCGACCACCGTGAACGACATCCCCGACCAGCTGCTCAAGCTCATCTTTCGCCGCCTGGACTCACATGTCGCCTACGTCCGTGCATCAGCCGTGTGTACACGGTGGCGCCACATTGTCTCCAACCGCGGCGTCAGTTGGGTGGGCTGGAACCCCCATGATTTTTCTACCACCATGGGCTACTACCACGTTGCCGACCCGTCCTTATCGCCGGGTCATCCCCGTCGCCGTGCGGTGTTCATCCCTGCCTCGCCCTCCATCGACGCCCGCCACTTCACACTGGACTTTCTGCCTAGCTGCCCCGGGCGCCGCCAACACTGGGACGTCATCGACGGCTGCGGCAGCCTCTTGCTCGTCGCCAACCAGCGGCGCCGTGGCTTGTTCCCGGACGACCTCCTAGTCTGCGAACCCATCTCGCGGCGCTACGTCAGGATCCAGCCACTGGAGGACATGAAGCATCGCCACTGTCTCGGCGTCTTCTTCCTCTTCCTCGGCCACAACCGCGGCGACGTTATCAGCATGTGCAACTTCGGTCTGACCTGCGTCCTGAGCGAGCCTTCTACGGGGATCGCAGATGGCGTCAGTGTTATGACGGCCCGTGTCTACCGGCAGGTGCCACCAGGGTGGAGGAGCAACAGCAAACACGGCTGGAGCATGCCGCGCCTCGCGAGGTCCGGCAGCATCCACCTCCGAGACGCCGAGTCTGCGCGCTACGCGGGGCGCTCCAAAGGATTCATATTCTGGGGCATCCGAGATGACAGCACCATCGTCGCCGCACGAGAGGGCCCCACACGAGAGGGCACCTGTGTGCTGTCGCACTTCCGTCTACCAGAGCACGTCCGGAGCGGCGGATCACACCACACGCCGACATCGACCTTCCGGTTCGTCGATAACGGCGCCGACAACGACAACTCGGTGCGGGTCGTCAGCCTGGTTGGCGAGGAGCTCAGGGTCTTTCTGAAGCAGGAACAAGAGCACAACAATGGTGGTGGTGGCATCGGTTGGGTGCCTGTGGGGAGCCTGAACTTGCGTGAGGCGACCCGTGGGCTCGCAGGGTACAAGGAGTGCTTCTTCAGCCATACTGCGAAGATTGTCACGTCCGGGAAGGGGTATGTTGTGCTTACCCCATCGGAGGAGACATGGCTATTCTCTGTCGAGCTAGGAACCATGAAGGTGGAGCGTGAGCACATCCGGAATAGGCTCGCCGGCGAGGTCTACCCATACGAACTGCGGTTACCGCCAAGGGTGCGCGCTTGTGTGCTCCGCTGTAAGAGAGGCCGCCGGAGACGGTGCTTTGACATTTGCAAGTGCAAATAGATCAGTGGACGATCCTGCTAAAATCAGACAACGACCGTTCGGCTAGAATAATCCAGTGGTCAATCCCATCATTTTTTAGATGATGTTATTTTCACAACTTTATTATTTTTTAAAAGCTACAAACTATTGAAAATAAGTTTATACACTAGCAAAAATGCACGTGCGTTGCACCGGGATTGATGCGTGTAATTTGTTATCTTGTACTCGCGCCAAAAAAAGGTGTCATACATCGTCGCAACACACAAGTTTGAGCTCTACATGACACTCCATGTCTGTGTGTTGCATCCGTTAAAATTTATAATAGGCAATTAAGTTATAGAAGAAGAATGGAACTTACTTGGTGTATTTCCACATGCCGACAAATAAAAACACACCTAATTAGTGGCTCTGATAGTCTAATGTAATGTTTGGGATAAATGGCTTAGTTATATTGTTTTTCTTGACCAATGCTAGCCATGCCGTTTAATTTTGCCTTTGCTTACTTTTTAAAACTGTTAAAGAGACCCTTCTTTATTGCTCTTCCAATTATCTTCCACGATATTGAAAACTCAAGGATACTTCTTGAAGATCTTGGACATCAAATTCAAATCCTTCTAATCTACTAACAAAATATATCAAATAAAAAGAACATCTTGTCCTCCTCATTATCTGAAGGACGTGAACCTGTTCTTAACTCCTTATCCTGTCCTCTCCACATAGCTGTTGTTTACAGAGTTGGCCAATGTTCCACAGCATGCGAGCACCGATGCTACGATTGCTATGCGGCAGGGGAGGGGCGGGCGATCGATGGCCAGACATTCTTGCAGGCATAAGGGATGCTTTCGATGCGATGTCCGGTTGCGGCGGTGGAGCACAGGCTTCCAGTGGTGGCGGCGGTGCGTCTAGAAGCTGCTGCAAGTGGCGGTGGCACACTTGGAGGCAAGGGCCGCCGGTGGCAGCGCATCCTGCGAGGAGACGCCAGGAAGAGAAGGTGGTCGGGCGTGGGCTTACTCGCCGGAATGCACGCATGGCCAAGGAAGCATGTGTCACCATCAAACGGCTCCCCGTCGGCAACCTATAGACGGTTGCAGCCATCTTGCATGAATACGGCTATGGCAGTGGTGCCAAAATCCATGTGATCGCAGCTGCGACTGCAGTGTGTGGATCCACATGACAGCGCCGGCGGCACCCAAACTCACACGACGATGATAGCATCCTTCATCTGCGACCTCCACGACTCCACACCACGATGGTGTGCACTCTGGAGGACATCCTGACAACCGTGCGATGCCACGGATCTGGTGGCCGGTGACGTGGGCGACCAGGATGTCGTCAATGCCTTTTGTTTTGGATTTATATAAGAGCTTCACGTTTTGTGCTTAGCATTTGGTTTGGGACACTTGAGTAAATCTAATTTTAGATAAGATGGTTAGAGAGGCAGCCAGATACCAGATGACGGCGGCGGAAATTTTGCATGTTCCATCCCTATTCACATTATTTTCTTTCTTTCTACTATACACGGAGTTTCTTATTTTTTTCCTAGACCAAACTGAATTGAGGGTTGAGTCAAGTCGAGGCTGAGTCAAGTCCGTAACGGGCACGGACGAGCGGAAGAAAAAAAGGTGGATTGAAATTTTGCCAATTTATTATTAGGTATAGATTTGAATTGAAGCATTATGCATATGAATATTAGTACTTAATCTGAAAGAGTCTATAATATATAAAACAATATTTGAAATACATGCCAATGCATGTTCTCGAAAAAAAATATAAAACAATATTACACACATATAATCCTCTCATGTTACAAATTCATTTAGCTCAATGTCAAGGGTGTGATCTGAGTTTCAACTTAATTAACTTGTGTAGAAAAATACTACTAGGGCCTAAATTCATTAAAATTAAAATGTTTTGAATAAGAAACACTAAATTTTCAATTTAACATGTGAAAAAAAATTGCACAACTTGATTAAAAGTCGAAAGCTAAACTATGATTCATAACTTTTTAGGCAAGAACTCTTCATCGGGATAGAGCCTATGCTTAAAACCGTATTAGTAATCATGACATATACGCTGCCGGTTATTGGCGACAAGTAGGAGGCTGCCGCAGCCGTCAACGACCTCCTAGTGTTGGTGGCGGCCGGGGCAACTCGACAGGAAGTCCAGGGTGAAGTAGCGGGCGTCGATGGAGGGCGAGGAAGGGACGAACACCACGTGACGGTGGGGTTGCCCGAGCGATAAGGATGGGTCGTGATGATGTGGTAGTGGCCTATGGTGGTAGAAAAATCATGGCGATTCCAGTCCACATTCCTAATGCCGTGGATGGGGACAATGCGGCGCCACCGTGTACAGACGGCTGCCGCGCGGATGTACACGACATGTGAGTCCAGGCGGTCGAAGATGAGCTTCAGCAGCTTGTCAGGGATGTGGTTCACGGTGATCGGTGACAACCTCGACGGCGCCAAAGTCTGCTTGTTGCTATTATTGTGCCGCGTCGTCTTCTCCATTTTTTATTTGGGATTCAGTTAGCCCTAGAGGTGTGTGTTGTGCCTTGCGTTGATAATAAATTTGGTCTACCCATTTTATTTGGATGCATGAGGGCATGTACAACGCGGCTGTAAAGCCCGTCTGTATGTTGTTTATTTTGCTAAAAACACCCTGTACACGAGCAGACGACCCCTCCTTGTCGCTTCACGAAACAACGAGTGCGGCTCGTGGCCCGAGGTGCTCTCGTCTGCAGAGAGCCGCGCTGTACGACGAGTCGACGGCCGGGCGGATCCAGGATGGCCACGCGTGCAGGAAGTCAAGCAGGGCGCTGCCATGGAGCACACACGTAATTTGTTATAAACAAGCAACAAGAGGGCACACAGAGAGCTTATTCACGATGGATCCTAGATGTGTAATTGCATTAAATAGTTCATGAAGCATTAAATAGGCGGTGCGGCTGTATGAGTTGTCTATTTACCCGTCTATACGTCAAATGACAATAACTTACAGACAAAGACTGCCCGTCTGTGGGCTGTACATGCCCTGACAACAGGTTACGAAACAACTAGTTGTCAAGACATTAATGGCGTCGGCCGAATTATCGCGGATGCTTGAGTGGAGTGCCCGCCAAGTAGTGTGTGCTTCTCATGTTTCACAGACATTAATTAATTAGCTGCTTGTCAACTCTCCATCATTTCAAGGAACATGGAATATAATTCTATCCAGACTGACAGGTGGACTTTGCTTCCGTGCTCCAGTTAAACCACGTGCAATACTTGGTGTGATCGCCGGGAGAGAACAAGGTATAGCAACGTTTCGAAAAAAAAAAAAGAAAAAAAGTAGCGAGGAACAACGGGCCTAGCTGTCAAGACTTAATCCAAATAGATAGATAGATTTTTGGTCCAAGTCCATTAGCAATTACTCCCTCCATCATAAAAAGAATATGACTCCATCATAAAAGGAATGCAACCATCTGATTCGTATACCTATTAATAAAGGGCCAAAATTTTCCGCCAAGAAAACTATCCGCTCCGGCCTATACGAAGTCGACGCTTACACGTATGGTAATTAAGTTACGTTGTCTAATAGAGAGAGGAGCGAGAAATATAATATAGAGAGAAATACGGGGTTCGAGATGTAAATGTGCAAGAAACAAAGAAAAGGTGAAAGGACCTTAATAATTTTTGAAATAGATCGGGGTTGTTGATGCAAAATGTCAAAAATCTTATAAAATTTACCAAAAAATCATAGAAAAATCAGAAAAATTACTAATCAGTTTAGCTGGTTTCAAGAAAATGTGGTATATCCATATATGTTATGATTCTTGTTAGGTGGTGCTTTTTGTCTATAGGTGTATTAAATCCACTACGTGAAAAACCCACTTGTAGGAGCGCGCGGCCACTTCTAGTAGGGGCGGCTCGTGATCCGGCCGCCCCCCTACATGTGGGCGGCGCGGGGAGGTCAGGCGGCGGGCGGATCACCCGGCCGCCCTGCTAATGCACTGTAGGGCGGCCGGTGATCCGGCCGCCCTTACTAGTGGCTCTGTAGTAGGGCGGGCGGTGATCCAGCCGCCTATAGTGGGTTTTCACAAAATTAGTTAAAACGAGGCACCAAATTACCTCAAATGAAAAACTTTTGAATACAAGATAGTTTTGTCTCATCAAGATACATATTTCATACATAGAAAATTTTTGCATTTGGAAAAGTTTTAGTAAACTCTTCTCACAGGGTTTGAAAATCCACGGCGAGACTTGGTCAACCCTAGTCAAAAGAGGTACCAAATGACCTCAAATGAAAAACTTTTGAATACAAGATAGTTTTGTCTCATCAAGATACATATTTCATACATAGAAAATTTTTGCATTTGAAAAAGTTTTAGTAAACTCTTCTCACGGGTTTGAAAATCCACGGCGAGACTTGGTCAACCCTAGTCAAAAGAGGTACCAAATGACCTCAAATGAAAAACTTTTGAATACAAGATAGTTTTGTCTCATCAAGATACATATTTCATACATAGAACACTTTTGCATTTGGAAAAGTTTTAGTAAACTCTTCTCACGGGGTTTCAAAATCGAGGCGAGACTTGGTCAACCCTAGTCAAACGAGGTGCCAAATGACCTCAAATGAAAAACTTTTGAATACAAGATAGTTTTGTCTCATCAAGATACATATTTCATAGGTAGACCATTTTTGCATTTGAGGAAGTGTTGGTAAACTCTATTCACAAATTCTTTAATCCCACACAGACTTAATGAAACTTCATGCGGGAGGAATGAATTTAGAACTACACTTTCGTAACGCTTCGTCGAATGCAAAAATGACCTTTGTATGAATTGTTCGTCTTGATGAGTGGATCAAACTTGATGTTCATGACTTTTCGAGGTGGGCCCGCCTAGGGGGTCGAAAACCCGCGTCTAGCCGCGAAAAACTGAAGTTTCAAAGTTTGAGTGGTCCAAACCATCCCAGATGAAAAGGTGACCATAGGAGAAAATATGTATCTTGATGAGTGGATCAAACTTGCTGTTCATCACTTTTGCATCTGAGGCCATCTAGGGTCCGGTCAACGTGTATTTTCCGAAAAAAGAGGTTTGACTTGGTCAACCTAGGTCAAACAGGGTACCAAATGACCTCAAATGAAAAACTTTTGAATACAAGATAGTTACATCTCATCAAGATACATATTTCATACATAGAACACTTTTGCATTTGGAAACGTTTTAGTAAACTCTTCTCACGGGGTTTCAAAATCCAAGGCGAGACTTGGTCAACCATAGTCAAACGAGGTACCAAATGACCTCAAATGAAAAACTTTTGAATACAAGATAGTTTTGTCTCATCAAGATACATATTTCATAGATAGACCATTTTTGCATTTGAGGAAGTGTTGGTAAACTCTAGTCACAAATTCTTGAATCCCACACGAGACTTAATGAAACTTCATGCGGGACGAGTGGATTTATAACTACACTTTCGCAACGCTTCGTCGAATGCAAAAATGACCTTTGTATGAATTGTTCGTCTTGACGAGTGGATCAAACTTGATGTTCATGACTTTTCGAGGTGGGCCCGCCTAGGGGGTCGAAAATCCGCGTCTAGCCGCGAAAAACTGAAGTTTCAAAGTTTGAGTGGTGCAAACCATCCCAGATGAAAAGGTGACCATTGGATAAAATATGTATCTTGATGAGTGGATCAAACTTGCTGTTCATCACTTTTGCATACGAGGCCATCTAGGGTCCGGTCAACGTGTATTTTCCGAAAAAACAGAGGTTTGACTTGGTCAACCTAGGTCAAACGGGGTACCAAATGACCTCAAATGAAAAACTTTTGAATACAAGATAGTTACATCTCATCAAGATACATATTTCATACATAGAACACTTTTGCATTTGGAAAAGTTTTAGTAAACTCTTCTCACGGGGTTTCAAAATCAAGGCGAGACTTGGTCAACCATAGTCAAACGAGGTACCAAATGACCTCAGATGAAAAGGTGACCATTGGCTATCCTACTAGTTTCAGTTGTTACTAGTTTGTTCCTCTATAGTCTTCAATCATCAATCGGCCTTGATTATTGTCAATGTGGCCTCAATTCGGTTTTCATGAGCTATGCTTAACTGTCCTATGCACTTACCGTTCTATCTTTTGTCCATGATGCTTAATTCACCTCATATGCTGCCATAGCTTGTGCCTGTTCTATGCTTAACGATGCTTATGCCTTTCTTGCTATAACATGATGAACAATGCTTATGCCTTTCTTGTTCTATGCTTAAGCGATGCTTATGCCTTTGTGCACATAACTGTCCTAGCTTCTGATGCTTAACAATGCTGATGCTTAACAATGCTATAACTGTCCTAGCTTCTTATGCCTTTCTTGTTCTATGCTGATGCTTAACAATGCTATACTGTCCTATGCACTTACCTGTTCTATGCTTAACTGATGCTTATGCCTTACCTGTGCACATAACTGTTCTATGCACTCCTCTCCTCTACTACTACTACTCTCTACTGGCTATTACTACTACTCTTACTACTACTACTCTACTACTACACTTGCAGTTGTTTATATGGCTGGCTATTATATGCCACTCTACTTCTGTTTTTTTTGCCATCTCTCCCCTCTCCTCTCCTCTACTCCTCTCCTCTACTCCTCTCCTCCACTCCTCTCCTCTACTACTACTACTACTGTTTATATTGCAGATTGATGGTGCAATGATGTTTTTTTGATGCTACTTTGAACCTGAGGCATAAGCATGTGCAATGATGTTATTTTGATGCTACTTTAAACCTGAGGCATAAGCATGTGCAATGATGTTATTTTGATGCTACTTTAAACCCGAGGCATAAGGCATGTGCAATGATGTTAACTGAATTTTTTGTATAATGAGGCATAATTACTACGTCCCCTTGTTTTTGCCATCTCTCCCCTCTCCTCTCCTCTCCTCTCCTCTCCTCTCTACTACTACTACTACTCTCTCTGGTTTGTTACTACTAATGTCCTCCCTCTCCTCTACTCCTCTCCTCCAATCCTCTCTACTACTACCACTACTCTCTCTTGGCTGTTACTACTACTCTACTACTACTCTTACTACTACTACTCTACTACTACACTTTACTACTACTACTACTACTCTTACTACTACTACTCTCTACTACTACACTTGACTCTTTATATGGTGGCTATTATATGCCACTCTCTTGCTTTTTTTGTCATCTCTCCCTCTCTACTACTACTACTATTTGTTTATATTTTGATTGATGCCACTCTTCATGTTTATGCCATTGATGAGAGTTTTTATATGCGAGCACTTGCCTTATGCCAATGATGAGAGTTTTTATATATTGAGCACTTGCCTTATGCCAATGATGAGGGTTTTTATATTCTGAGTACTTTCCTTATGCCAATGATGAGGGTTTTTTTTTCTCTCCTCTGTCTTCTCTTTTGTTTTGCCGATGACAGTCAAGTACCCATAGCTTCTACTTGTACTACTTGGTTTTTTCCGGAGTTTATTGCCCGATGATACAAAAGGTGTAGTGAGGCAACATGACAGTCAAGTACCCATAGCTTCTCCCAGGCTGTATGCTTCTGGTGGAAACTCGTCTCAAATGGAGCGCCATTAGAGTCTAGCCTCCACCAGAAGCGTATGGCCTCGTAGTGCCAATGGGTTTTCTCTTTTCCTATTCTTGCATTTGTCATGTTAGTCTATGAACTATGATCACCGCAGAGTGGTGGATGGCTCTATAAAGCGGCAACCCGCTAATTTGAGGGCACATGGGTTTGTACTTGTACTCCACCGGAAGCTCATATTCTTCTCTCCTCTCCTTTGTTTTGCCGATGATGAGATTGTCTAAGTCCATTCTTTGTATGGAATATGAGGCGATGATCGGGAACTTGTGAGCAACTTGGCATCGTTACCGGTAGCCCCTACGGTGCCTTTTTCTTTGTTCTCTGTTCTCTATTTTGATGCCTTGATGCTCCAAGTTCTTGATCAAATGAGGCTAGACATGTTTACGAGGCCTTTTTTAAACCTTTCCCTCTCCACACTTCTCCTCCTTCCTCTCTCATCCTCTCTTCTTCTTCTTCTTCTTCTTCTTCTACTACTACTACTACTACTACTACTACTACTACTACTACTACTACTACTACTACTACTAGTACTACTAGGACTACTAGGACTACTACTACTAGTACGATACTAAAGCACACTTTATTCCTTGCCTCTGTTAGAACAAATCACGTGATGGCGGGGACAACAAGGAATGCAACCCCATCCACCCACTTTGAAGAGCACCCTAGCCCTAGAGGGCCGGGAAACAACATTCCGCTTGGATACGATTATTTCGAACAAGCGGCGTCATGAGAATCTAGAAATGCTTACTCAGGAGGACCTTGCCGAGGACCAAGTGGGAGAAGGAGAGGATGATGAAGGTTCTGGCGGGGACGATGGCTCATCCTCGGCATATGAAAGTCCCGAGGATCCTTTCCCCAGAGAACCCAGACATAAGCCAACGGCGGATGAGTTGGACAAGGACTTTGATCCAAACGACGAGGTCGACGAGGAGGTAGGGATATGAAAGTCCCTTAGTAAATCATAAAGTTTGGTAACGCTATGTTTTGCTTACCTCTGCTAACACTTTGACCTGTTGTTTATACAGGCTCCCCCACCTCCGAAAGACGTCGTCGGCGTCGGCACGTTTTTGCCGAAAACGACGGAGTAGGGGACAAGAGGCGAGAGGCAACATGCACAGAGACTACCAATGTGGCCTCTGCTCCGCAACCTGAGGGCACAACCTCGGCCTCGACTAGCAAACAAAAGAGGACACGAGGGCCCAGGAAGCCAAACCAATATCCAAGTGACAAAATGATCTATGTGATTCAAGAGGTCGGGGAAGAAGGGCAGGTCCTCAAGCCAGAAGCCTTCAGATCAAAATACCGCAATGCGATTGGGGCACTCGTGAAAGACCATTGTAACCCAGCAGTCCCTAATTGGAAAGACATCCCAGAAGAGGAAAAGGACTCCCTATGGAAGCGTCTGCTGAAAAATTTCGATTTCAGGATTCCGGAAGAGAAGCTAGTAGTAGTAAGGCGACGTGCTATGAAGATAATGGGAGAGTCCTTCCGACGGTGGAAGACTAAGCCGAACACGAGTACATCCAAAAGGGTTAACTCCGTACCACAAGTATGGAAAAATAACTCCTGGCATGCCCAGGCGTTGCTCGTGGCTGACAAGACTACGCCGGAAGCTTTGGCCCTAAGTGAAAAGAACCGCTTGAATGCGAAGAAGAACATACACCACCCTCGTCTAGGCCCCGGTGGCTATGATGGCAAGCAAGATGTGTTTCGTAAGATGGAAGCAGATGCCATAGCTGCTGGGAACACACGAGTGACGAAACTAAGGCGGCGCACCAAGCATTGGGTCTTTGCAAGGAGTGAATCAGGGAGCAGTCTGAAATTTTTCAAGCCAGAGACCGAAGAGGCAGTGTCAAGGATAATGAAATATGCTGAAGACGCCGTGAAGGGCACATTCACTCCTACTAGAGAGAGGGACGAGCTTACCCTTGGCTTGGGAAACCCCGAGCACACACGGCCGTGTCGGGGGTTAGGGAAACATACGACTGGAAGGACGGATTCAAGCTCGAAGAGGAGAGGGAGATGTACAAGAAACATGGGAGAAACCGGAGACTCTTCAATCCATGGTGAATGAAATAGTCGACCGAGACTCCAGCGGTAGGGTCATCTCGAGCGGCGGACACAAATGGAGCCGCCTCGAGACTTGGCTATAATAAGCGGCCCTCCCGATGTTCGAAGCGGCCAAGGTTCCAATGCAGCCTCCGCCTCGTCGATCACATACAACGGCCAACTAGTTGCACCCCGTTGACGCCCGTCGGCGGAGGCACGGTGTGATGACCGAGGTGGCAACGGGTGTGGCATATCCTCCAACTCCGGGCGCCATCGGCACGGCAACCCGGTCCGGATGACTACACTAAGGTCGAGGCGCTAATCGTGAAACCCGGCTATGAGAAACATAATGTTGATTTTCCAAATAGCGAGGGTACGTGAGCTCGGACTACTCACGAAACAGTTCATCCTACGGTACAAAAAGGACATTGTGTTGAATGTTACATCGCCAACTCCGAGTGATGCACATCCGGAGACAGTCCGCCTTGAGGATGGAGAGATCGGCTATTCACCGTCTCGTGAGGAGAACTAGATGTATGAGGCGGCCCCCCGGAGCATGATGAGGCGGCACGGGCGGAGCATGATGAGGGGGCACCGCGAGCATGGTGAGGGGCACCACTACGGGATGATGAGGGGGCACCAATACGGAATGATGAGATGCCACATGTGAGTAACTGCCCGCAACAACCTCCTGTAGCTCATGCCGAGGCGCCACAAGTGCCTCCCGAGCCAGAAAAAGGTGCAGCTCGCCCCGAGCAAGGCCTTGAAGAGATGGCACAGTCTTCTAAACAGTCTGAAGCTCGAAAGAAGATCCCCATCATGATAAGAAAGGACACAAAGTCGACAACTTTTGTGGAGCTGCCGAAGACCAATTTGATGAAGTGGTATGCTCATGACCGAAAGAAGCCTGAGAACACAGGCATTAACACTTTTGCCTACGGGAAAATCGTTGATCCCTCGAATACAAAGCGCAAAGAGGTATCCAAATTTGGAAAGGATCACGTGGTCCAAGGATTGCCCGAGAGAATATGTAAGGGGCAAACCTTTCCTACCAAACCGGTATCTCGAAAAGATGCCACTTGGAATGAAAAGGTTCCATGATTGGTACTACTTGCATGTTTCAAAAACAAAAATGCAATTGGTGGAAGCTATAGTACCCGAGGGCACATTTGGAGGCCCAACTACTACCATTTCCTTCGACTTCGGCGAGGTCCGCGAAATGTTTTGCCTCGGTTCAATGTCGATGAATCGATTCGCACTGGTGCTTGTAAGTCCTCTTCCTCTTGATATGAGCTCAATGTAACCTAGTTGGTTTTTGTTGTAACTAACTTACGTCGTGATCTGTAGAATGCAAGCTCACTTCATTAAAGCTACGAAGTCTTTAGAGGCCGGGTATATCGACCCTGACCTATAGCATCGATAACCTTTAACTTCCCAAAGAAATGGAAGATGGATGCGCGAGCTATTTTGAAGGGGTGACGGTTGAGGAGAAAGAGAAGATCCATTTGGAAGAGAATAAAAAAGGAGGGCTTGAGGGTTGCGTCGTGGATGGCCGTATATATAAAGCATCTCGAAAACTACAAAACAATATGGATACCATACCACTTCGGTGTGAGTTGGTTTGTATACTTAAACATTGTTCGGTATATCTCATTTCGATGTAAACAAACTTATGTGTCTATTCTATATTTAAAACTCATGCAAGTAACCCTTTGGATAGTCATAGGCCTCGCCTCGGGAGAAACATGGCATACGTCGTGATACATATATGGACTTCACGGCGATTATCGCGACGTAAGTAAATTTGTAATCCTATTGACATTAGATGATTCACTTTGATGTTGAATTCTACATACTAAGTTTCTTTTGTACGGGGCATTCGGGACATATGTCACAAATTATGATGGCATACATAATCCGAGAGATGGGGACCCACTTGACTTTCAAAACTCAGTTCGGTAAGTGCAACTTAGTTTGGCACTAGATTACATGGTTTTCTATACTTGTACTTGACATTTTCATATGCAAATTGAAACACACACGGTACCCGAGCGAAGCCGGGGAGTATGCATTGTGGATATTATGTATGTAATTTCATCGGTAACATGAAGGGCTACGGGAGACACCCCGAATTGGTAAGTTCGAATCCTTAGTAGGTCGTAGTATGATGCATGCAATCTCTACGTAGAACTAAACTTAGCTTTGCAATCTCTCTAGAACTAAACTTGGCTTTTGTGACCAATGTAGTGGGAAGAAGAGCACGGAGTGCAAAGGGACCCCTACAAGGATGATGAGCTAATAGAGATGGTAGGTGACCTATGCAACTTCATAATGGACCAAGTGGTATATGTCAACGGTCATTACCATAACCTACTCTCGAGTTAGGTAGCATTCCGGAGTATGAGTTCCTTCGTCGGACCGATTTGCTATCTCTAGGTCGTTGAGTGCTTGTGCACTTGTAGTAATGGACTTGTGTTACTTTTGATGGACTTTCGATTTGGTTGTAATATGTTGGACTTTCGATTTGGTTGTAATATATTGGACTTTTGAACTTGTTGATGGAACATGCTAAATTTGGTGTGATGGAGATTATATATATATATATATATATATCTTTGTCTTGTAAATGTATTATTGTAATTTATTATTTTTTTTGCTGAAAATCCATAGTAGGGGCGGCTGGTGTTCCGGCCGCCCTGCTATGTTCGTGTAGTAAGGGCGGGCTTTGGAACACCGGCCCGCCCTACTATGATCGTGTAAGGGTGGCTGGAACACCAGCCGCCCCTACTATGCTCGTGTAGTAAGAGCGGCTGGTGTTGAGCCGCCCCTACAGTGCCCCCCCACTGTAAGCTCGGGGGCGTAGGGGCGGCTCGCCCAGCCGCCCCTACAGTGGCTTTTTAGCCGCCCCTACAGTGCCTTTGTGCAGTAGTGATCATTCTTGCGTATGGTGCATGCATATAGGTTCGAATACATAGGAGATTTTCTCGTCGTGAGTGTCACCCTAACCTATGGTAACTTTTGTTGTCTGGTCGTGCCTAAGACAAGCCTCGGTGCATAACCCCTACTTTTTAACAATTATAATGTTTGTTTATAGATTAAGTTTTGAGGTGAAAAATTTACAATATCTATATAGTTTTGATAAAAAAAATATTTGTATTGCAACAATAAATAGAACTAGCACAATAAAATGCAGACGAACAATGGTGCATAGACAGAATAAATAGGAGAACAAAAAATCCACCTTGATTTTCTGCCTCACTGCATTAACAAGGAGCTAATTGAGCTCCCATAGAGGTAACACATTTGGACACCTGACACATTGCTCAGGAAAAAGAAGAAACAAAAGAGAAAAATAAAAAATAAGATAAAAAATATAATGTTTTCTCATTTTTACTTCTGAGATGCTATTTTTTTCTAAAATGCTTCTACTCCTCCATAAAAGTTGTAAGGAAAGAAGAAAGAAAAAGCAACAGAAAGGAAAATGAATTCAGAAATTTTGCCAATTAAATATTACATATATATAAAGTGGGGATTCTTTTCTCTTTTCTTCGAGGAGGGTGCCACGTTAGAAACTAAAATAGGTAGCATTGGATTCATACTGTTAGAACACTATATACTAACAATCTTTCGGTTGCAAATTATAAGTCGTTACTCCTTTCTAGATAAAAGATTAAAATCATAATAATTTAATAGTCTCGAACTCACGAGACTTATCATACGAAGTTAGATAGCACATGTCAAACCTACATGCAGACTCGATTTTGAAGCGTATCGGAACAAATGGCACAAGATATGAGTCCCGTTGCAACGCAAGGGCACTTTTGCTAGTTTATAATAATTAGTATAAATATTTATCTCTTAAACAAGACTTATTACAAAAATATGTTACGTCAATAGTCTATTGATACTTATCTTTCAATATGTATGTTAATACTCTTTTATATAATCATGGTTAAAGTTGAATTTGTTTGATTTCTCAAAAAACGAGAATAGCGCTCTTTTTGGGACGAAGGAAGTATAACCCCTTTTTATATGAGGGAGCGGTGGCTGATCCAGAATTGACCTAAGAGGGGCTAAATAATAGGAAAAAGCTTCGAGTTGGACTTTAATAAGGTTTTTAGGCTAAATTGAAGGAGTTGGTCCATGGGTTGTCATCCCCTTTGTTTTTTCGCCCCCCTCCCCCCTTGAATAAGCCACTTTGAGAAAGACAGTTTATGAGAAGACAAGCAAGGTTAACTCTTCTATCTCCTCTCTCTCTCTCTCTCTCTCTCTCTCTCTCTCTCTCTCACCGATCTCTATTTGTGCTTGCCTCTCTTCCTTCACTCCTTTGCCATCACCGCCCTTCTCTATTGCCCTATGCCACTCCTACCAGTGTCACCGCTAGCCCCTACTGCCGGCCACACCTCCCTACAAACCGGCGATAGCTAGGCTGCCACCTAGCCAGCTGCTTGGCCCTCAAACTGGCCTCAATTGAACCCGTCAGTTGCAGAGGTAATTAGACAATTGACAATTGGAATCTAGAGCCACATTGTGATCAAGTCCATGGAGAATATTTGTGATGTCACTGATAGTTGGGTAAAGATGTTCGGAACTTTGTTTGGCAACCATGGGAAAGTATGTATAGAAGTACGTGCCACCTTGCAACAACGCATGCTGTAACTTATCCCCCATGTCAAATCATGGGTGCCTCTTCCCTAGATCCGAGTATGCCAATACGAGACTATTCGTGCAAAGGCACAACAACACCAACCACAGTACAACAAAGGACACTAAATATACAAACAACAACTGTCGCGATGGTCGTCAAACTCACACAAATTGTCGTTTTCTGAATACAAACACAACAAATTTTATCGCCAACCATAGGGAAGTAGAAAAATACATGCCGCCCTCCAAACAACCCCTACTACCAACTCCTCCCCCATGTCGGATCATGCATGCCTACTCCCCAGATCCGATTATGCTAATACGACAGTTTTGCCGAAGGCAACTCCAATCGTAGTACAACAAGGACACTTCGAAAGGCGAACAACAACAGTTCCGATGGTCGTCAAACTCCCACAAATTGTCATTGCCCAAATACAAACACAACAACATTTTTTCCCTCAAAATACAAAAGATGATGAACAGATGCAGTTAGTGGCATTCCATCTGCATGGGAAAGCCCTCACTTGGTTCACTACATGGGATGATGGGAACAAAAAACAGGCCACCCAACCTGAACTGAAATTTTTCTCATACAATTGACAGACGCTTCAGCCCACCAATCGATCACAACCATCTAGGCGACCTTAGCAGCACCTACAAGAAGGGAGAATTGGACGATTATACAAATCAAATCCTCCTCAAGTTAACAAGGGTATAAGAGCATCTCCAACAGTTATGCATATTGTTTTTGCATTCTTGTTTTTTGCCAAAATTCGTGAAAGCACGCCAAGTTTATATAGGTTTAACCGCGTGCTAAGCCGCGCCTTATACACAAGCCACTTCTAGTTTGGATGATACATATAAGATATAACTTGATACCTATTTGCACTTGCAAATGTGAAAGCACGGGCCACAACGGCCTCTCTTACAACGGAATACACAAGCACGCACTGTTGGCCGGAACCGTAGCACGTATGGATAGACCTCACCGGCGAGCCTATCCCGGATGTGCTTACGCTCGGCCTCCATGGTTCTGAGCTCGACGGAGAACAGCCATGTCTCCTCTGTTGGGGTCAGCACAACATACCCATTGCCAGCCGTAACGATCTTGGGCGTATGGCTGATGAAGAAGCACTCCTTGTACCCCGGGAGTCCACGGGTCGCCTCACGCAGGTTTAGGCTTCTCACAGGCACCCAGTCTGCACCACCGCCGTTGTTGTGCTCCCGTTTCAGAAACACCCTGAGCTCGTCGCCGACCAGGCTGACAACATGCACCAAGCTGTCGTTGTCGGCGCCATCGTCGACGAACCGGAAGCTCGAGCTGTGGTGATGTGATCCCGGCCGGACGTGGTCTGGTAGACGGAAGTGCGAGAGCACACCAGTGCCCTCTTCTACAGCCAACACGGTGTCGTCACCTTCGACGCCAAAGAATATGAACTGCTTAGAGCGCCCCGCGTAGTGCGCGGACTCCGCTCCGCGGAGGTGGATGCCTCCGGATGTCGCGAGGTGCCGCGTTCTCCAGCCGTGGTCGTAGACGAGGCCCGTCACAACACTGATTCCATGAGCCATCCCTGTGGAACGCTCGTACAGCACGCAAGTGAGGCTGAAGTCTAGGCTATCTGGCGTGCCCCCGATGCGGTAGCCGCGACGCCAGCGATTGAGGAAGACGCCAGGGCAGTGGCAGTACTTCATCGTCACGATTGGCTGGATCCTCACATAGCGTCGTGAGATGGGCTCGCAGACCATAAGGTCCGGGAACAAGCCATGCCGCCGGTGACTGGCGAAGAGCAGGAGGCTGGCATGGCCGTCGACGAGCTCCCAAGAACGGCCGCCGGGGCCACTGGGCAGGAAGTCGAGGGTGAAGTGGCGGGCGTCGATTGAGGGAGAGGCGGCAGGGACGAACACCACGCCGCGGCAGGGCAGCCCCTGCGACAACGACCTGGGTGCCTGCGGCGGCGAGAATGACGGGTCGGCGACGTAGTAGTGGCCCATGTTAGTGGAGAAGTCGTTCCACCAGTCGTGGTTCATGATGCCGCCGGTGGAGGCAATGCGGCGCCACCGTGTGCACACGGCCGCCGCGCGGAGGAAGGACACGTGAGAGTCCAGGCGGCGGAAGACGAGCTTCAGCACCTGCTCGGGTAGGTCGTTCACGGTGGTCGGTACTGACCTCAACGACGCTGCCGTCGTCTGTTCCTTCTTGCTCTGCCGCCGAGTCGTCTCTTTGTCCATGTCGTGTCTGGGATGTTAGCTAGTCCTAAAGGTGTGATGTGCGTTGTGTTGTTGGGAATGAATTTGGCCTACCCATTTTATTTGGATAACAATAGGTTATTATCACCAAAACAATAATGGCGCCGGCCAAATCATGGCAGATGCTTGAGTGGAGTGCCCTCCAAGTAGGTGCTTACCCTGCTGAAGACGTTTCTCTTTGTCAACGATCAATGATTTAAGATAACATCATTGGTTGACCAAGCAACTAATAATGATTTTACCTAAATTTCAGTTGCCTCCCCTTTTTGTTGTCTTGATTGATTGACAAATTTCCTCTTGGGAGTAAAGTATATGTTAACCCTATATAAGAGTTCACCTCATCTGCTGACACTCCTGCTCCAATATTATTAACGTGTTCTTGGTGATTTTTATCAAATCTTTCACTCAGGCTCTACCGGCATTGTTCATCTCCTGATCCTCCCTGTATTGCTGTACCAGCGGCGAAGTTATGGCCCTGACAATATCCTTCTCCATCCCATCTCGACATCTCCCTGAAAATTCTTATATGACAAGATGATTGCAGAAAATTTAACAAGATGATCGCTTTTGTTTAACATAGACCTGGACATTATCTCAAGGATTTGAGTAGAGGATTTTACCACTACTATATTTGGTGATGAAAGCAAAGGTGGGTTCCAGTCCAGATATATGGAAATTTCTAGAACTACTGTCATCCCCAACCTCAACCACGTCTAAACAATGGGGTGAAGCATGAAAAGTTTTGGATGTTAACCATGTTATGGTTCAGTAGCTAGATTTAGGTGACGAGGTAATAAGAAAACTACTTTGGGAGAGGTGACACTTAATTACTCGTCTTTCTTTTTGCCCTTTAAAAATCCCTTAAATAAAATCTCATAGGGCCAGTCATTCTCCTCTGCCACTGAGTGATCCAACTAAGTGGGGCGCAAGTGCTGCAACATGCCTTCTATATCCAAGCACATCACTTTTTTTTAAAAAAAAAAGGATATTTGGATCAAATTAATCATGCACATCACATTTTTTTTGGAAACGAACATTTGGATCAAATTAGTTAACATGAAATTTAGGTGCCCATGGTTCAAGAGTGCTTCAAATAGTCTTTTTTTCTTGTTGCAAATTTGTATCCTCTGAAAATGTGCATCCAAAAGTGCACAGTATATTTTTGTATACAGCAAATGCTGGTGGTGCCGAGGTTGATTCAGAGGCCGAAACGTTCTTTTTTTTCTTTTGACATCTTCTGACAGGACGAAACGTTAACGCTGACTCCTTCCGCCTCACCTGGCTCGCCGTTTACGTGGCGCAGACGACCCGCCGTCACCTCCGGGTCCGCCAGGCCCTCCCGGCATAAGGCCCACACCGGGCCCTCCGTCCCCACTGCGTCCTCCGGCGCCGCCAGGCCCTCCATCCCCGCCGCGTCCTCTGGCGCCGCCAGGCCTATCGTCAGTGGCGGGCCCTCCATCCCCACCGCGCCCTCCAGCGCAACCGGGCCCTCCGTCACCGCCGCATCCTCCGTTGGCTGCGGGCCCTCCATCACCGCCACGCCCTCCGTCCCCGCCGCGGCCCCGCTCGTCAGAGGGCCCTCCGTCCCCGCCGCACCCTCCGTGCCCTCCCTTGCCGTCGGGTCCTACGGGCCCTCCGTCGCCTCCGCGGCCGCCGTTTTCTCCTCAGCCACCGCGACGTCCGGGAGCGCCGGGCATTCCAGGCGCTGCACGGCGCTTCGTCACGCCGCCGCTGCCGCTGAGTCCGCCAGCCCTGCCGCGGCCGCCGCGACCACCACGTCCTCCGCGCCCGCCTGCTCCGCCGCGCCGGCAAGGACCGCCGTGCCCACCTACACCACCGTGACCGCCATGGCGGCCTATCCCGCGCCCACCACGGCCGCCACGAGCGCCATAATCGCCTGGCTCGCCTGGTTCGCCATCCTCGCCGAGCGGTGGAAACCCTCCTTCAGGTTGATGGACAACGCCGCGCACCACGGCCACCACGGCTGCCATAATTGCCCGGCTTGCCGTGCTCGCCTGGTTTGCCAGCCTCCCGAGCGACGGAAACCCTCCTTCAGGTTGATGGACAACGATGAGGTCATCTTCATCGATGACGATGATGTCGTCCATTGCTGTATCGCCGTCCATTGCTGTAGGTGGTGGCCTGGTGGAATACGATGGCTACGGCGGCGCCTGCGCTACCTGGGTCGTAACCAGCGTGCCGGCCGGGAGCAGAATATATAGGGGCAGACCTCCGTTGTTGGTTTCCAAAATTTATAGAGGCAAAATCAGGGCATATCTATAAGTTTTGGCTATCAATTGATTTATTACCAAAAACACAGATAGATTAAATTGTATTTATAGCCATAATCATGCTGCGGGCTACCAATTTCTCCAGACTCCTGTGCTGGCGCGTCTCGCTGGGCTTCTCCTCCGACTCTGTCTCTAGCTGGGCTGACTCACGTGGGGCAAGCTGTCCACAGCTCTTCTGCACCGCTGACCAGTGATGTCAAGGCGAGCAGCTGGTCGCAGCATCAGATCCCACGGATAGCAACATGCATCGGCCAACAGATCGTGGCAGGCTGACAACAGACAGCCAAGTACAGTATACCAGGTTACTGAACCAGAGGACATATTTCCACCGGAGTCCAGCCATCCAGGTTCGAGCAACAAGCATAAGATAGACAAAACTGGGCACAAACCACGACATAGATTAACGCATGGCACAAGGATCTCAGGATCACCGTTCTCATTTCTCTACATAGCCAAAAATCAAAAGGTGCACGGTCTTACTATAGATTAATCAGCGCAGCAGCGGCCAAAATGGGTACCCGCCGGGCCCAAGCATTGCGACCATAATTTACAGAAGAGGGGTAGAGCAAGGGACGAGAATGAATGGTTCCATCCATCTTAGTAGGCGTGCTCAAGGTCCCTGAAGTATTCGTGCTCGAGGGCGGCGCGGGCGTTGATTCTCTTGGTGGGATCTAGCCGCAGCATCTTCTGCAAGAACAATGGTGGGGAGAAAGTCAAGTCAGCGACATCAAGTGTGTATACTGATACAATCGTATAGAATTCAGAGCAGTGAAAATGTGAAATGAAAGGCTAGCGTGAGCAAATAACGCTCTAGTCTGCTCATGTTGTGGAACTGACGTATCAAATCAGGATGCGGTGGTGTAACACAGGACGGACATAAAAGGGAATCAGTAAGGTGACATTCGACCCTGCTACTGGCAGTTGTACACAGAAGCAATGCGGTTTCAATATTCCAGTTTGGTGCGTGTCCACTAGACCACTACCCAGTGTTAGTCTGTCTTTCAGACTGGGCGAACTGCAACACCTCCAAAAAAAAATGACCCCTGCACATTTAGATGTGCATGTTTGAAGAGAATATGACTCTGAACCAATATTGGAAGAGATGCCTACAATGCTACAACCCAGATGCACTTGCAGCCCCACAAGCATGCAATCAAAGATCAAACGTGTGCTAGTGAAAACAGGGAAGTTTGTACACAGATTAGGCTGAACATCATGTTAAAACAAATGTTAAAACAATAGACCTAGAATGCTGCTAGCCTGCTATGCCTCAATAATGCAAAATTAATGTAAGTACACAGAGACATCAGGTGACCACAAAAAAGGTAGAAACATATCATGCTAGGGTTTTCGTTTTCATTTCCCTCACTACCGGACCCAGAGTGTTTGCCGATGGCTTGATGCCATCGGCAAACACCTGTATGCCATCGGAAAAGAGATTGCCGATGGCAAAGTGACGTGGCCATCGGCAACCTCCCATCGGCAATAAGCTCATCGGAAAACAAATTTTTGCCGATGGCAAAAGTCGATGCCATCGGAAAACTTTTTGCCGATGGCCGTGGCCCCATCGGCAAAATCTCCACGTCAGCCTCCCCGCCGTCGGGCGACGGCGGGTTTGCCGATGGCGACGCCACGTGGCCATCGGCAAACGCCCTCATTTGCCGATGGCCACGGCCGTCGGCGGCTCTTTTTAATTTGTTTTTAAAAGAATTGACTGATTTTTTTTTTTCCGATGGCCGTGGCCATCGGCAAACTTATGGTCGGTTTGCCGATGGCCACGGCCATCGGCAAATCTGGGTACTCTATTTGGGCAAAATTCCCCAGGTTTGCCGATGGTGGCCATCGGCAAACTGGGGAAATTTTTTTTTTCCTTTTTTCCCTGTTTTCTTCCATTTCCAGCACATATAATCACAAGCATAATAACACAAGCAACATATCCCCAATTCATCACATATATTCGCAATAATGCGCCATTTCAACCATAATATAGCATCAAATCCACATAACATGTCCGAAATCATCCATACAAGTCGAAATGGCTCCATAGAAGTCCCAATTCATGCATACAAGTCCAAATGCATCCATACAAGGCCAACATCGGCCAAACATGTCCGACGTGGCACAACAAGGTCCAAAATTAGCAATAGAAGGTACCTAGCTCGTGGCGCCGTCCCCTTGGGTCCCGAGCCCCCGAAGCATCCTCCCACGCAGGCCAACTCCCATGCGGCTGCGCGGCCTTGCCCGCCACTTGCCGGTGGCCGAGCTCGCTGCGAGGAACCGAGACGGCCCGGGCTGCCCCTGCGGCGGCCACGAGTACCCCGGCTGCGTGGGAAGCGAGACGGCCCGGGCTGCCCCTGCGGCGGCCACGAGTACCCCGCGTCGGTGGAGGACCCGGGACGAACGGCTGCGTGAGGAGGCTCGGAAAGGACCCCAACCGGCCGTGGAGCGGGACCCCGTGGAGAAGCACCCGGTTGGAGGGCTAGCACACGGAGTTGGGTTCGAACCCTCCGACCGTAATGTTCCGCACAAAGACCAAGTGATGGAATTAGTACTGCAGACCTTGGCATCACAAGCTAAAGCGATAGGCAATGTAGGGACTCACCGGACGAGGTGCAAGAAAAGGCGGCGGTGGAGGTGCGGTGGTGGAGCGAAGAAAGAGGCTGGGGCTCACTCATTCCCATGGCACGCATGTCTTTGGGACATGCGACCACGCTCGCGGGTAGTGCGGCGCAAGCGCGGTCGCGTGCTCGATAGGCAAGCGCCATCTCGCCCGGTTGGCTAGCACCTCTGGACCGTGGCCTGCAATATTACACGAGCATGGTGGATTGTATTTGAAGGCAAGGTACATTATTTGTGAAACGGTCGAACGACGAATGAAACTCCACTTACCCGAAGACCCGCGATGCTCGCGCGCCTTTGCTCGGCCGCTGCCGAGGCGCTATGGGGACCCGCGGTGCGCCCCTACGCGGTCTTCCTTGCGGATCTCGGTCGGCGTCGGGACAGAGGACGGGTCAATGGCGCTGTGGGCCATATAGAACCGGCCGTGCTTGCTTCCCTCCTCCCAACCTCATCACGAGCGAGGGTCTATGGGCTCGGCGGTGACGTCGTAGGTGTCGCCATGGGCCTCTCGAGCCGCGGCGGCGGCGTACTTGGTGAGCTTGTCGTACACGACCGGGCTGGTGTACTTCTCGGGCCCGTCCGAAGAGGCGTACGTGGTGGAGGGCGCTTTCGCTGGGCCCTTGTGAGCAAGGGCCCACCCCATGTACTCGTTGATGGGCTGCCCGTCGTGGTGCTCCCCTCGCGAAGAAAAAGAAAACATGGTTACAAGTAGAGATATATGAAATCCGGCGCTATAAGAAATGGTTGAACACAAGCATACCCATGTTTCCATGAACTCGGCGAGATTCGGGCTCCCCGGTGGTGTGAGACCCCGGACCTCGCCATCTCTTCCAAGCGCTTCACCCGACGTGCTCGTGCTCCACGTACGCCGCCGGCGTTTGCCACCCTCCCGACAATCGTACGCCGGCGGTCGGCGTACTTGCGCACCAGCCCGGAGGTGTGCGCATGACATTCAAGTATTAGATCTTTCGAGATAATGAGTTGAATGTGTCACATAAGGAATCACGGCGGATGTTTTCCTACTTATTTACCCGCATGTCTTGCTCCTCGGTGAGGTCGGTCTCCGGCTCACATATGAGCTCCCGGCTCCGGGTCTTATCCACCTTCACCCCCGAAGTTGGCGTAGTAGGAGATGACGGCACTGGGTGTGCGCCTCGTAGAACATGTCCTTGATCCGCAACTCGCACACCTTGTCCCGATGCCGGTCCGCCACATCGGGGTCCCGCCCTCCGCCAACCTATAGTACAACTGCACACAGGCATCAAACATCATTCCATTGTTTGAGAAAAGTCCAACAAATGCGTAGTATTGAGATATGCGTTGCGATTGAAAGACTCACCCAGAACTCCCTCTTGATCTTCTCAGCGAGGACTTCCCCACGTGCGTCCTTGATTAGGAAGTAGTATGGCCATTTGTCGGGCACGATCGTCCTCCCATCGATGGTGACCAAGCCAGGGAAGTTTGCCTTAATCACTCGCCCCTGGATGCTAGTGACATGGGGCGAACACTTCCTGGCCGACACCTTTCTCCAGCCACTGCACATAAACAACAATTGTTAGTATGCAGTTTTAATTCGAAAATAAAATAAGAACAAGTACAGAAATCAACAATGGATACTTACGTCCCAGAGATCACGATCTGCGGGCGGTCCTCAGGGCGCGGCAAGTGCTCAGGGAGCCTAGCGGGCCCGCGCTGGAAGGGCTTCTTCGCGGTGCCTGTGGAAGCCGAGGTGCCTGCAGTCTCCTCCTCCTCCTCGTCGTCGTCGCCACCGCCGCCGCCGCCGTCCTCCTCGTCGTCGTCGTCGCCACCGCCACCGCCGCCGCCGTCCTCCTCCTCCTCGTCGTCGTCGTCACCACCGCCGCCGGCACAAACAGCCTCGTCCTCAAACAGCCTCATCCTGGCAGTCCTCCGCCTACTCCCACCCCTGCTGGTCGACGGCTCCACCTCAAGCTCCTCGTCGTCCTCCTCCTCGTGGTTGCCGGCCTCCACGTGCTCCTCGTGGTGGCCGGCCTCCACGTGGTCCTCTTTGGGGCCCGAGGTGCATGTACTTGGACTGACGTTACGTCGGCGCGACCGTCCTCTCCTGGCATTTTGTCAAGTGCCGCAATGACAAAGATTAAAACAGTTAGTATTAGTAGATTGCAAGTACTTGTAAAGAAAACATAAATGTAAGGTAATATAAATAACAGTATCAATATTACATGGATTAGAAACTATCTCCGCAAATGGCAATATTTGGCGAGCGCTCATCCTCGTCATCGATCGTCGTCATCACTATCAATATTGTCGAGCTCTCTTAAGTCCTCATCATTAGGCGCTACATGTTCCCCAACTTCTACATCGCTTCGCGTCTCCGCCCGGAGCATCTAGGATTCTTAAGTCCTCGCATCGTGCACCTCATCACCCTCGTCCTCATCGATGTCGTTGTTTACTTCCATACTCATCAACGAATCAATGTCTATCTCCAACTTACCTTCTAGCCCCTCAGGTTGATAGAACTCATCCGCCCTTGGGTCAAAGTTGTAATCATCATCGTTCGGGACCGCCGCTTTACCGCGTGGCGATACGAACTGCACAAGGCTCCAACCCGCAAGGCGCTTGTCATTCTGGTTTGCCCATGGGGGGTAATAAACTTGCTTGGCGTCTCGGTTAGCAACAATATAGACATCGTCTCCTCCATATTTGGAATCCTGTCGGATTTCGACTTGCCCAATCTTAAGGTCCTTTTTTGTGACCTGGGGATCGAACCAATGGCATTTGAACATCACAGGCTTACAACCTAGGAACTTGCCAAAGTCAAGCTCCAATATCTGTTCGACTATGCCGTAATAGTCCTTCCCATCCGTGCCGGAGTCCGAACTCCGGTGCACGTGGTTTTTAGATTGCCCGTTTCTCTTCGTAGCTTCTCGTGCGAAACCGATAGCCATTCACGTCATAAACGTCGAATGACTTGACATGTCGATCGAAGGTTTGGCCCACACATCTCAATGCGGGACTCATTTCCACATCACAATTAGCACGCACGGTTAGGACGGGTGGATAGTTAAGTTAATCGCTCATAGGAGCAAAGTGGAATCGAGGTTAGGTAGATAGTTACCTTTTTGCTGAACCAATTGACGAAATCGGGCGTATTATGTCTGAGAAGATGGTCTTTCTCATCCTCGGTAGGAGCCCTACTGCAGCTCCACTGTTCATTAATAAAGTCCCAGGAGAAACAATAGACAAGAGGGGCCGGATCAATAGGTGGAGGATAGTGGCGACGTATGGAACAAACTCATCGAGAACTTACTCTTGATAATCAATCGTTTCCTCAAGGTTCAACAACAAGTACATCATGATAGTGTGCCACTCATCATGCCGCAAGTAACGAGGGGTCCCTGCTCCTGCTCTTCCGAGATCCCCTCTGAAAAGGCTGAGAGTGCCACTCATCACTCCGTGATCACATGTGGAGATGTCTGGGTTTTGACCATCCGACGTCACAACTTGCTCGAAACTTTTTGAAATTTTTACCACACACTACACATGCCATGCCAACACAACTCCTCAAGTTTCGTCAATTTCGGACTCCGTTTGAATTTTATATAATTTAGAAACACTTTCCCGCCACGTCACTACCCATGTTACGAGGCCAACACGGTCGTAATTTCATGCGAGCTCCTGGATATGGCCTCAACTTACTCCGAGAATCATGAATATTATTTTTCAAATCAAAAGTCTGCATTATTTCATGTACCTGCAGTTCAAATTTTGAGGTGCGGGAAAAATTCAAAGAAAACAAAATAATTCCCGAAATATAGCTACAAAGTTCAAAAATGTCCCAAATTCGGAGGTGGCTTGTATGTGAGGTAGGAAGACACCAGGAAAAAAATGGGAAGCAAAAAACAAAAAAAAAAAGGATTGTTTGCCGATGGCCTTGGAAAGCCATCGGCAAATATGGTTTGCCGATGGCCGGCCATCGGCAAACAAAGTGGGCCTAGGCGCTGCCCAGGCTGCCACGTGGCCACGGTTTGCCGTTGGCCGTGGCCATCGGCAAAAGCCATAGTTTGCCGATGGCCTAACGGCGAAGCCATCGGCAAACCGGACGGCGTCGGTCGCCGTCAGGTCCTGGCATAGTTTGCCGATGGTGTCGATATGCCGATGGCTCGGCCATCGGCAAACCAATTCTAGGCCGATGGCTTTTTGTCGCCGATGGCCTGGCCATCGGCAAATAGGCGTGTTGCCGATGGCCGCTGTTCGCCGATGGCCCGACCATCGGCAATAATGTGTTTGCCGATGGCTTCACTTTGCCATCGGCGAAGCGGGATGTTTGCCGATGGCAGATTCCTTGGCCATCGGCAAACGTCAGGCCATCGGCAAACACTCGCTCTCCGGTAGTGCCTCTTCTCCCAGTGGATAAAATCTTGGGCTACTCAAATGCAAACAGATTTTCTGGCCTTCCCATAAACCCACAAAGAAGGCCACGCCATCTATTCAATAAGAATAACCAATGACATGGGTAAAAAGCAGAAGATGATCTAGTAGACTGAGGAAAAGTGGAGAACATAAGTAAACACGAATGCTAAGTAGAAAATGCAGAATTCACGAGTCACTTACAGATAGAAGGTCGATTCCAGCTGGTTCAAGTGTTGGAACCACCGTTGCAAGATCCTACGGTATGAACCTCATGTTAGAGCCAAAAAAGGTAATCATTGTAACATTAAATTATCCTCATACACAAGCAAAAAGAATATTCCAAACTTACAAGTTTTCATCCACACTAACAACTTTGCAAAAATAAAAAGAACCTATTTATTATTTACCACAGATGGCCACTTTGGGAAAGTCGACTTGTAATCAGGTAATGAAGCAACATCTGGCCATGTTTCTTCAGTTGGAGTGCCCACAATTCTGCATTAACAAAAGAGAATGGACAACCCAGATAAGATAATTTTTCCTGCAACATGCAATAAACTAAAGAAAGCTTGAACAACTCTTGTAAATAAGACCTGAAGATCTTAAACATCTGATCAATCTCGGCATCACCAGGAAAGAGTGGCTTCTGGTTCACCATTTCAGCGAAAATACAACCAACTGACCACACGTCAACAGGGGTTGAATAATGCCTTGCACCAAGAAGAATCTCCGGTGCCCTATACCAAAGTGTCACCACCTAATAAAAAGTTCAGTTCCAATTAAATGGTGCCAAGCACAAAAGGAAAGGAGAAACATGGTAACAGTTCTTTCATATAAATGCCAACCCCAATGATGTTTGTATCAAGTCAAAGAAGACACCCAATTTGAAATCAGTGACTTCTAACAAAGGATTGCACTATCGCCAAGCAGATGAGTGTTTTTTCTAAAACTTTTCTTCTTAACAGTGCAGCTTTATACAAATTTGGCAAAATTCTATTAAGATATGTATATGCATAAGTATGTGTTCTGTTTCTCTTTCCGTTTTTGGCTTCTAACACTTGATCTGTCCTATGAACAGGACAAAGTAAGCAATCCTAAGGCATATACTACAGAAAAGCACGTGCAAATGACGTTACATGCAGTTACTAAATAACCTTTACAAAAATATGAAAGGTGTGCAAGTGAGTCAGACAGTGGTACTGGTATGCCATGAAGAAAAACGTATGCATGTAGCCTAACAAACTGTCAATTATGATTTGTTGAGCAACAAAGTCAACAGTGATCATTAGAACTGCACTATATATAGGTGTATCTCCAAGAACATGTGTGGTTTTTTAGAATTCCTTCTCAAAAGTCTTTGCACAAATATGAAAAGCGTGCAAGTCAGACGGTGAAACCAGTACGCCATGAAGAAACGGCCTAACAAACTGAACAATTACGAACAGTCGAGCAACAAAGGCATTGATTATAGCCTTTTTTGTTGTGTTCGTGTTCATGAACAAATAACTACATTCAGTTCCAATACGCCAGCAAGATGGCACGGCAATTTCTGAATTCCCCAGATATCGTGGATTGACTCACCCAGACGCCTTAAGTCAGCATAGAATACTACCAGACAACCAACATGTTGTCGTCAGGGTGTGAAATGAAATGGTACCTCATGAGTGAAAGTCCGGACAGGGATGTCGAACGCCCTGGCCAGTCCAAAGTCGGCGAGCTTGACGATATTGTTGCGGCGATCGATGAGCAGGTTCTGCGGCTTGAGGTCGCGGTGGAGCACGCGGTGGGAGTGGCAGTAGGCGATGCCCCGCAGGATCTGGTACAGGAAGCTCTGCAAGGCACAGGGAGCATTACATTTTGTGTTTCATGTCTCGCAGTTATCAGTGTGCTGTAGTAGGTGGTACGGTAACAATATGAGCACTGTACGGCGGCTGAATGGAGAGAGGAAGGGAAGGAAACAGAGTCTGACTTTGACGACGTGGTGGTTGTTGAAGTCGGCGGAGGAGTCCATGTGCTTCTTGAGGTAGAGGTCGAGGAACTCGAAGACGAGGTAGATGCACTTGTCGTTGTGCACAACGTCCTGCAGCCTGCATAACGGAACGAGCGCATCAGCAGGTAGGAACGCCCGGCCGGGGCAATGTTGCAATAGCACACAAACAAACCCCGTTGAGGAGCGAGAAGTGATAAGTTCCGACAAGTCGTAGCAAGTAACCTGACGATGTTGCGGTGCTGCATCTCCTTGAGGAGCGAGACCTCGCGGATGGTGGTGGACGGGACGCCCTCGTCCACCTGGTCGAGGCGGATCTTCTTGAGCGCGATGGTCTCCTTGGTGTGGCGGTCGACGCCCTTATACACCACCCCGTACATGCCCTCCCCGATCTTCTCCGTCTTGTCGTACTGCGCCCGCGTTACATTACATTACAAATCATCACATCAGGTACATCAAATACACACAGACAGAGCTCATCGCAACAGCGCCCGGCCGAGAAGGGAGGGAGAGATCGGAGTCGGCGGGCGGGCGAGCTCACCTGGTCCATGGCGGGGCGATCGGAGACTGATCGGGCGGAGACGAACTGGAGTGGTGGTGGGTGGAAATGGAATGGAAGGGAGGAGTGGTGCGTGCGTGTGGAGTTGTGGACTCGAGCGAGCTGAGTTGAGCCCGGAGCCCCCGGGGTTTGCGTGGCCTGGACCCGGCCTCACCAAGCAACTCCAACTGCGGGAAGCGTGACCCACGAACGTCAACCGCCCCCGCCTAACAAACCCCGAAAACCGAGCCGTGGGGTCAGCCATGCTGCGCAACCAGCATGGCCTTCTATCGCAGCAAAGAGGAGATATCTAGAATGAAGAAGTTCTAACAACACTCTCTTACAAAAAGAGGTAGAACTTTTAACAGATGCTATGATACATTTTAAGAACCCGCTCTTAAGTAATCCATATTTCACTAAAAATGCATAGAAAAAACAAAAAAAGCAGTCTGCTGAAATAAATAGACAATAGTTATCCTCGAATGATCTGATACAAATAAGAGCATCTCCAACAGTTCCTCGTATGGCTTGCCATCCTTATTAATTTGGCAAAACAAGGAAAAACAATCTCCGGTGAGTTCGCTCAAATAGACTTGCCAAACTTGTGAGGTTGCCAAATCTCTCTTCCGCACGCGTATTATTACGCACGCGAAGCCGGCTTGCCATCGCTCCTCCGCGCAAGATTTTCTCTTCCCTCCCGCGTGACCCGCGCGACTCCGCCGACCTGTCCGTCCTCCGCGAGTCCCTCGTCGCCCGTCGTCTCGCCCAAGTCGCGAGGCCGTCTTCGCCCAAGTCGCGAGGCCCTCCTCACCCGTCATCGCCCCAAGTCCAGTCCATCGCGAGGCCGTCGTCGCCCGTCGTCGCCCAAGTCCGTCGCCCGTCGTCGTCGCCCGTCATGTTCTTTATTAGCTTCGATACACAAGGCAGGCAAGCAAGCAACACATAAACCAAGTCAAGACACAACGCGCGTACTCAATGAACACCGGTGATCACACACACGCAGCCAGCCTATATATAACGGATCAGGCAGAGATCGATATCTCATCTCACTGAAGCACGTAGCATCTCACTGAAGCACGCACCAGAGCATGTCAGCTAGCATACTTTCAACAATGGAAGCACGCGCTGTGAAGAAGAAGATGCTGGCCGTCCTGGTCGGGTGCAACTACGCCGGCACGCCGAACGAGCTGCAGGGCTGCATCAACGACGTCCACACCATGTGCGCCGTCCTCCTCGACCGTTTCGGCTTCGCGCCGGGCGACATCACCGCCCGTCGTCGCCCAAGTCGCGAGGCCCTCGTCGCCCGTCATCGCCTCGTCGCCCGAGATCGGCGGATCGATTACCGGTCAACAACCGGACATGGTGGGCCCTCCTATTTTTTTTATTTGACAACTTAAAATAGAGAACTATTGGAGATGGCCTCTTTTTAACTTGCCAAATTATTATAGCAACTTGCTAAAAGACAACATTTGGCAAGTGAGATTTACATAACAGTTGGAGATGCTCTAACTGACTGCTGCCTGAGAAATGGAATGGATATCTGAAAGTTCATCTCATCCAGACTCAAGAAACCAGGAGTGCTAGAGGGAGGGACACAGCAAGGAGGGTTAAGACCACACACATTCAGCTGACAGAAGTTCTTTCATATGCTTCTTGACTACCTTCTTAGCATTCACTGAACCACCATCAAGCTCAGCAAACATCTTAGTCTGTGAATCTTCAAACCTGTCACTCTACACATCGATCACCAACGACACGTCGCTCCTGAACTCATCAGCTGACACATGGATCGATTTCGGAGGAGACGATCGATGATCCTACAAGTTTCAGTAATGAAGAAAAAAAAAACTAAGGCCTAAAAGAACAGGACATCAGCTAAAAAGGTGCCACCACAAAAAAAAAAAAAAAAAAAAAAAAAAAAGAGGGTATCCTAGAGACAAATTAATCACATGGTACCAACCTCGAGAGAAACTAGGGAAGTGCTATATACAAGTAAAAACCCCAATGTTAAAATATTTAGCTTATTACCTGAGAGGCTAGGCTAAGTAGCTTCAGAAGTGAAGCTTGAGATGTAGGGGCAACCAGCCGGGCAGGTGATGGCATCTGGAGTTCACTAAAACGTTTGACTTGTTGCATTGTTTTCCTCAGCGTTTGACTGGATCTCTGAATTCAGTTTGTGATGAGAATACTGAATGTTGCAACCTTTCGCCTGATACTGTTGCTTCCTACTAATGTTGTACGGTTGTAGTATTACTGCAGGTTTGAATGCATGCTCAACATATTATATATATCTAATTGAGGGCAAATCATTGGATATGGGAAAATGACTATGCTCCTTCACTTTAGAAAAAAATATGGCTATGCTCCCAATCTGAGTATACTTGCATAGTGTGTTCCTGTGTTCCTAGGATGCTCACCTTGAAAACGGCAAAAGAGCTAAGCATATATACAGAACTCAAAATGTCACCCCATGCTCCATGTTGCAGGCTTGCAGTAGAAGTGACAGATGATAGTGCTTTGAGAGTTCAGATACTGAATTGACATTGTTTTGCTATGCTAGGAATTAATCAAAGTTGACATATACTTAATCTACATAAACAAAATGATGCAATTTACAGAATTCGCCTTGTAAAATTGCCACAAGAATCATAGTCTCGAACGCTCAATTTGATAAAATACATTTAACAATCACACTAATATATTGAGCTACAATATCAGCTCACAACAATTTCCAATCTATCCAATCTAAAATCAATATTCAGTCAGAAAACTCTGGTCTGAAGCTCTTCTCTGGTGCCTCTGGTCGAGCCACTCAGCCTTCTGGAGGAGGCCGGTAGCACCCACTTCCTTTTTCCCTCCCTGACCCCGCCCTCCACTCCATCTACAGTGCCCTCCCTGACCGACCGACTGCTTTCTCCGTCACTGCATCAACCTCCGAACATACCCAGTCCCAGCCTTGCTGCTTCCTACAGGCCTGCAAAACACCCCAACAGCTTGGCGTGGAAAGCGTTCTGCAGGAACACTGGCTTCTCCTCCCGCACCTGCCTTCAACCAATCTCCTGATCCGGTATCTGTATTCACTTTAAAATGATCACTCTGAGGTTTTTGCTATTTGAGACTGACGAACCTGCAACTGACGAGTTTCCGACAACAGGCACAGATTTCCTTGTGTTTGGAAACTGTCCGATTTCCTTGTGTCTGGAACCTGCCCGTCAGAAGTACGCCACTTATCTGGCCTTTCTCCGCCTGCCTTCCTCCCTCCAGCTATTCCTCTCCCCACACCATAGCCATAGCAACATCACAATTATAAGCTGCTGTCTTTGGTCAAGTTTTTTAATCTTCAACATCATCTCTTCATGAGACCGCTGCTGCCGGCTTCTGCCTCACGTCCTCCAAATTCAATTCCCTCCAAACTGGTTTGGTCTCTTTGAAGTTTAGAAAGAGTTGGGCTCCGTCCTTGTCCAGTCATACAGCACACAATGTCTAGCTTCATCGCCCGCCGTTGAAGCTCATTCCTCGCTGCTAGTGTGTTGTGGCTACGCCGCCAAAGAAAATGCTTGACTCTGGGTGGACAGTCTATACTCTACAGCTTCTGCCAAAAGACATGATCAGTCGCGACACTCGTTTCCTGGCTAATCTAGCTGCTTGGCGGACATTATACGCCGATTTGACCGAGAGAAGGGCCCTTTGCTACCATACACCAAGCTTTGATAGGTGACAAAGGTATTAAAAAAAAAAAACTAGTATTGCCGAAAATTTCCTCATTCTTATCTGACAAGATGATGGCTTTTGTTCAAGCACAGACTTCGACATCAACGCAAGGATTTGAGTACAGGATGACCGCTGCTATTTTTTTTATGATATGATGAAAGGAAATATCTGATCTAGATATATGAAAACTACATGTTTAAAATTTTGAGCACGTTATTATGGTTCAATAAGTGATTTATGGTTACATTTCTTTCGCTCTTTATCATCAAAATCAATCTCTCGTAGGACCGGCCAGTCACTCTCATCTGCCAATCAATGGGTAGCAAGTGCCGCATCCTGCCTCACTTAAAGCTATATCAAACTCGTCATGACTTTTTTTCATTATCATTTTTGGAAACCGATATATATTTGGATCAAATTAGTTAACAAGAAAATTATGTGTCGCAAATTTGTATCCTATATAAAAATGTGTATCCAAAATAGCATGTGTGCACAATGCAGTGATCAAGTAAAAAAGAAGTGTATCCTTCAAATTGTGCATGTGCACGTCTAGCAAAAGCAAAAGAGGCGAAGTTCAGATATGAAAAAAATGTAAGCACTCCTGAAATAAAAACTGAGCTACGCTAAGGGTAATTTATACGGTCCTCTGCGTTTACGGTCTACTATACGGCCCACTGCGTTGTTTACGCTGCCAAGCCGAGCCGCAGGGACCTCCCTCGCCGCCAGGATCTCCCTCGCCGCCGCGCGCTCCATTACCGCCGGGCCCTCCCTCGCCACCGGGACCTCCGTCGCCGCCAGGCGCTCCACTGCCGCCGGGACCTCCAGGTCCTCCGGCCCCTGGCGGGAAGCCGTGCCCTCCATCACCGCCGGGACCTCCAGGTCCGCCGGGCCCTGGTGGGAAGCCAGGCCCTCCGTCGCCGCCAGGCCCACCAGGTCCTCCGCGCCCCGCTCGGCGACCAGGTGCCGCCGGTCCTCCGGGCCCTCCCGGCCCTCCGGGGCAGCCGGGCGCTCCCTTGCCTCCGGGCCCCCCATCGCCGCCGGGCAGTCCCGCGCCGCCGCGCCCTGCCGGGGAGTCGCGCCATCCGGGTCCTCCCGGACCTCCCGGGCAGCCGTCTCCTCCAGGGGAGCCGGCACCTCCGGCGCCGCCGGCGCCTGCTCGGGCAGGGCGCGGACGTACGGGGCCGGGCCCTCCCGGCGCTGCCTGCCGTTGCTGCCTCGAGCCGCCGCGGCCGCCCCACCGGCGCCGCCGCGGCCACCGCCCGCGCCGCCAGGACCGCCGGGGCCGCCTCTGCCGCCGCGCACGCCGTGCGGGCCGATCCCGCGCCCGCCACGTCCACCGCGTCCGCCACGGCCGCCGCTCCCGCTGGGATCGCCTGGCTCGCCGGGCTCGCCGGGCTCGCCGAGCGCTGGTTGATGGACAACGATGGTGTCGTCTTCGTCGTCAGCGATGACGATGGTGTCGTGCATTGCTGCATCGCCGTCCATTGCTGCTGTAGTAGGTGGTGGCCGGCCCCGGCCGGCGGGAGAAGTTTGAGGGCAATGCGATACGGTGGCTGCGGCGGCTGCGCTACCTGGTTCGTCGCCGGTGCCGGCCGGGACAATATATAGGGGCCTCCGCTGTTGGTTTCCAAAATTTACCAAACCAAAATCAGGGCTAAAAATTGTATTATTACCATAATCATGCTGCGGTTACCAATTTCTCGTGGCTGGCTGCCGCGTCACGCTGGGCCTCTCCTTCACCTCGGACTCTGTCTCTAGCTCGGCTGATTGACTCACGTGGGTGGCAAGCTCTTCTGCACGAGAGGCTAGGAACAGTAGCTTCAGAAGCCAAGCTTGAGATGAGATGCAGGGGCAACCAGCCGGGCAGGTGATGGCATCTCGAGTTCACTGAAACGTTTGACCTGGTTGCGTTGTTTTCCTCAACATTTGACTGGATCGGAATTCAGTTCGTGATGAGAATACTCAATGTTGCAACAAAGATACTGTCCTGTATTGGTGTTTCCTACTAATAATGTTGTAGTGCTAATATATATCGCCGAGCTCTAGCTGATGACGCAGATGGAGTACTATTGCAGGTTTCCATGCATGCTCTACTTGAGAGCATATCATCGAGTATGGGAGAATGACTATGCTCCTTTGCTCTGAAAAAGGTATGACTAAGCTCCCCAATCTGAGTATACAGACTTGCATATATAGTCAGTGCTCATGTTCCTAGAGTGCTCACCTTCAAAACGGCAAAAGAGCTGATAAGGATATACACAGAACTCAAAATGTCACCCCCATGCTCCATGTTGCAGCACAAGTGACAGATGATAGTAGTGCTTTGAGAGTTCTGATACTGATTTGGCATTCTTTTGCTATGCTAAGCAATTAATCAAAGTTAACATAGACTTATTTTAAAACTTGAACAAAATGATGCAATTACAAAATTCTCCTTGTCAAATTACCACAGCAATCATAGTCTCCAACTCTCAATTTCACAAATACATTCAACCCATCTGGTAGAGGCAAGAACTTAGTTCTGTTATTAAAAACTTCAGCCATCACACTAAATATTGAACCACAATCTCAGCTCACAACAATTTACAAACTCAAATAAATATTCAGTCACAGCACTCTAGTCCGAAGCCCTTCTTCTGAAGTAAAACTATCGCCCTCCTCCAGAGGGACCAGCAGCGCCGTACACTATATCTGCACCGCACTCCCCACTCGCCTGTGCTGCCTTCATCGACCATAGATATGTACAAGGCATAACTTGTCACCTTGGCATTCAAGGTCATTTCGTGTCTTTATTCAGTTCTTGGAGAAGATTTTAACAATACACCGAGCTTTGGTAGATGACAAAGGCATAAAAAATATTATTGATAAACTAGTATTGCCGAAAATTTCCGCATACTTATCTGACAAGATGATTGCTTTTGTGGTTTTGTTCAAGCAAATACTTCGACATCAACGCAAGGATTTGAGTAGAGCATGACCACTGCTATGTTTTTTATGATGAAAGGAAATACTGGTTCCAGATATATGGAAACTAGATGTCTTCAGAGCTACTGCCATCCCCAACCTCAACCACGGCTGAACAAACATGAAAAGTTTTGAATTTCAATCATGTTATGGTTCAATAACTGGTTTTTGGTTATGAGAGAAAAAATACCGGAAAATAACGGTGTGTTTGGATTCCACCTCCTAAACTTTACTGACTAAACTTTAGTCACTTTAGGAACCAAATTTCAAACAAACTGACTAAAAAGTGACTAAAACACTTTAGTCCTACTAGTCACTCAAGAGGTAAAAGTTGACTAAAACAATTTTTTAGTCCAACAAACTTTAGGAGGTTGGATCCAAATGGGCCCTGGAGAGCAACATTTATGCAAATGCCTTTCTTTCATCCTTTATCAAAATTCAATCGTTTCTCTGTGAAATTAGCTTATAAAGTGAATAGGGCAGTGATGAGAAGTACCAAGCAAACCAACAACCCAGGTGGAGCTGAAGGGAGTTGGGGAATAGATGATTTTTGGAGGAAATTATGGAAGATAGACTGTACACCAAAAGTTAAACATTTCCAATGGAGGATGAGTCATAACACATTAGCTGTACGCTCTGTCTTTCAACAGAGAGGAATGAAATTGGATGCAACATGTTGTATGTGTGGGAGATTTGACGAGGATGGTGGACATCTACTGCTCAAGTGTAAGGAGGTGAGGTTAGTCTGGAGGGAACTCAGTTTGGAGGTATACACTGCGACCTGGCATCAGCATGCTCGCCAGATATGGCGTACATGGTGGCTGCCCGGACTGACGTACTGAATAAGCCAGCGCACTTGACCCTATTGCCGGATTTCGGTCAGACAAAGCGATGGAGCAAGCCAAGGCAGGGGCAGCTGAAGATTAACTCACTCTGATGGAGCGTTCTTTCCACTGACTGGTGCAGAAGCCTGGGGCTAGGTTATTAGGGATGGCCGAGGTACTGTAAGGAAAGCTGGAGCAGGCAGTGAAACATTTCCAAAGTGCCTTTCATGCCGAACTCTGGGGCTGCCCAGAAGGACTGAAAATTGTGGCACGTTTGGGCATTGTTCACGTCAGTCTTGAAACTGATGCACAGATGGTGAAGATGGCGATAGAAGGTGAGGATTACCTACTGTCATCAATGGGTGGTATCATCACTGAAATCAAGCACATGAAGGCCATGGAGTTGTCTTCTTGTGTTATTAGGCATTGTCCTCGTTCTTGCAATAAGCTAGCTCATGAATTTGCTTCGTTCAGTTGTATTTTGTCTGTTGGTGGGACGATGTACCTCAAGTCTAGAGGGTTTGGTGTCCAGCGATTCGGCTGTGACAGAGGAATAACGAAATGCAGTCCCGTTTCCAAAAAAAAAATCCCTCATAGCTATAGGTTGTAGAGAGAAAAAGCACAGAGGAAGAGTGTTGTCGCCAGTGGAGATTGCTCTTTGAAAGCCGCCGAGGACAAAGCCCCACAGTGCGTAGGGCGAGGCGGGGGGGCGGAGGGCTCCGGCTGGGAGGGTGTTGTCACTGGTGGAGGAGTCCGGGCGCCCCACACCGACAGTCAAGAGGAGTCGAGGTGGGGCGGGACGACGGTAGAACTCTCGGGGATGATTGCGGCGGTGGTTCAATCACACGCTCGCGGTGTGCTCGTTCATGACAAGAGACGACAGAGGCGGTGGCGGCCGGCCTATCAGTCAATCGGAGGACGAGATGTGGAATGGGTGTCATGATCGAGGTGAACGCCCTCACCAGACGCGTAGCGTGGCCACCCCACCCGCCGATGCGCCGTTGCCGGTCAGCTCCTCGGTAGCATGCATCCGCTTTCTATCTGTCTCGGCCGTGGCGTCGAGGCCCCACGGCATGGGCCCCTTCGTCCTCGTGCGCTCTTGCAATGGCAGTGCACCATCGTCGTCCCGAGACGTGGCGGCGTGGTATGCCCATGCAACAGCGCTGCCCGACATCAACCATGGAGACGATGGAGATGGGCGGCACCATGAAGGAGGTCAAGCGGAATAGAGGGAGGTGAGATGATAGGAAGGTGGCCCTCTTGCTCTATCCGGCCACTCTGCTCGCTTCGTCGGCCTTGCTCCGAAAAAAACGGCCCCCTCCATCGTTTTTCGAGAGTCTGACCCAAGTGCTTTAAACTTCGTACGGGCGTACTCCGAGACTGGGTTAGCATCACTAAACATGGGCTGCTGCAGCTAGGGAGCTCGGACCACCCCATGGCCCTCTAGCAAACACACACAAAGTCTCCTCTTTCACCCGGCTATCATACCTTTCCTGTTTGGTGGGTTAGAGGTGTTGCTATTCTGATCGTGAGTCTAAGAGGGAAAGAGAGGAAGAAACCACATGAGTTCCTTGGCGCCTATCTTCTAAAACCATTCTCGAGTAGTTACTCCATGTATGAACCATTGTAGCTAGAACTGCATGAAATCTTTGACTTAGAGAGACAGATTTACATATTTACATTTTGGGGGGTTTTCGAATAACAAATCGGACTTCTTAACTATTGTGTATGAATTTTCTTTTCATAGGCATGCAAGTGAAGCACGTGTGCATGTCTACTATTTCAAAGAGAGGCTGAACTTTCTCACACGGCAACAACAAAAAGACGAACAATCTATGCACAGAAGAGGGAAATGAATTGAAACTGAAACGTGAAATAAAGAAGATCGATCCCTGCATACTAGCTAGCCAGTCAGCTGGCCGGCCACCTGGTGACTGGTGAATGCCCACCGGCAGTTCGCCAGTTAGCCATCGGTCGGTCTCTATGGCCGGCCTGCCAATAAATGGTTCTGCTGGACTTGGACTATTCATACGAGTCTCGGAGGCACACGGTATGCAACGGAACAATTGACCCGCAGTTTGCCTCCGACCCACAAGCCTGCCCTAGCTACCTAGCGCAATTCACACGGGACAAGTGGAGCCTGGCCTCGACTTCCATACGCCGCTATTTGAATGGTTTCACCGCCTTGGAACATCGATTTCCGATTTCGTTGTCTGATTTAGAAGCTAAGAGGAGCGTTGTTAACCGCATATACACTCCATTGATTGAAAAGGCCACACAAAAAGACAATCATCACATCCTTGATTTCTTTGACTGTTCAAAACAAAATGACTGGAGTAGGTTGAAGCGAGTGTTCAAGATCTTGGGTTATCGTACGTACTCAAGCCACGTTTCACCGACGGTGGTGGGTGAAGTGAACAAGTTCATTTGGTTATTTAGTCGCTGAAAGAACAGGGAAGACCGAAGCCATCTAGTCTATGTGAATCACCCGGCATTATTCGGTACTCACGGAAAACAACCATTATTTATAGGATTTCTTAGAACGCTTTAATTTGTGGGTAAAAGCTCTAAACCCATGGCCACACAAACAGTAGCTCATATGAAAACCCCCTATCCTACTCCCACACAGTGATATTATTCTAACCTATGTTAGAACGACTATGACCTGGGGCATTAGATATGCACCCATGGACACAAGGAGGGCTACTCAAACCGCCTAACCAACTTAGCTAACACAAGAGATAATCGCTACGAATCAAAAACTTTGGTTAAAGTAAATGAATATATTCCAGACAGAAACTATTTCTATTTCTACATATCGAGAAATGGTAATGCTATGCTTCTTACGTTCTACCGCTCGAACGGGAGTGGGCCGATGACGCACCTCGGCCCATCAGGGGCAGAGTCGGTTTTTCCCATGCGCCTCAGCTGCTCTGCCACGGGGTCGACGACCACACCCTCCTCCCCCCGCGCCCGCCCCGGCCCTCACTCTCTCTTGCTCACTCACTCTCTCTCCCATATCTCTCTCTCTCTCTCTCTTCGACGACGGGCAACGACGGCAGTGCCTCCTCCTCCCTCTTCCCTCTTCCCTCTTCCCTCCTCTCCACGACGGTGGCGAGCTCCTCCCGCGCGCCCACGCTCCTCCTCCTTCCTCCCCCTGCCCCATGGTGTCAGCAAGCTCCTTCTGGCTTCTCCTCCCTCTGCTCCCTCCCCCCCCATGGCGACGGCGGCCGTGGACCGCGGGATCCGGCAGCGGCAGCGGCGGCTGCAGATCCGGGCGGCGGCAACCATGGACCCCGGCAGCCAGCGATCTAGGGTTCCAGCGATGGAGGGGGCGGACTCGGCCATGGGGTCGCAGCGGAGCCGGATCCGACCATGGCGGTTGCGGCGCTCGCGAGACCCGCTGGATCCGCCGGGTGCGGCGGTGGATCCAGGCGGATCGAGCCCGGCACACCCCTGCTCCTCCTCTCTCATCTTGTACATCCCTTCTCTGCAACATCTCCGGTGGGGGGAGGGGGATCCTCGTGGGGGACTTCTATGTTTCGTCAACCTGGGTTTTTTTTTTTTTGTTTCAACCGCATTGTTTGGCATGTTTCACCAGCTTCCACCTCGTGTTGCTCGTGTGTTGGATACGTCGTGGTGTGTTTTCAACTCGTTTACGCACTCACTGCCGCGCTACTCATGTTTCAAATGGTTGCTTTTTGGGGTAACAATAGCTTGTTCATCCTTGTTTCACGAGTTTTGGTTCTATATTTCAGAAGAAAACACATGGCGGTCCTTTTTGTTTCTGGAACACAACATAGTGTTCTTCAGGTTATGTTTCATTTGATTATTTCCTGGTGTTTCTATAGTTGTTTTTCAAATGTTTCAAATGTTTTCAGTGTCTAATTGTTTCTATTTTTTGAATTTTTGGATTTGTTTTAGATGTTGTTCTCCATTTGTTTCTCTATTCTTTTCCCGTTGTTTCTTTTTTCCTCAGTTTGTTTCAGGTGAAACACAGGGTAGTCTTTTTGTTTCTGCAACACAACATAGTGTTCTTCAGTTTATGTTTCAATTGTTTTATCCTAGTGTTTCTATAGGTGTTCTTCAAATGTTTTTCAGTTTATAATAGTTTTATTTTTTTGGATTTTTGATTTGTTTTAGATGTTGTTCTTCGTTTGTATCTCTATTTGTTTCCTGTTGTTTCTTTTTTTTCTCAGTATGTTTCAGTATCTGATTTTTTTTCTTTTGTTTCAGAGGCACGGGGTCGTCCATGTCGGGGCAGTGGCACTGGCGGCGGTGGGGGTGTTGCGGGGCGGGGCGCCCGTGTGCGACCGCGTGTGTGTGTGTATGTGTCATGGGCGGTGGTGTGTGTGCGGGATCTGCGTGTGTGTGTGCGCACGCGCGTGCGCATGCGATCGGTGGCGGGATGTCAAGCTGTCGATGCAGGAAGATGGGTCGGGCCCTGCTAGCGACAGGCGTTCTACCACATAATGTTCGATCGCTAGCAGGTCCCATCGAGAAATAAAAGACCGCCAACGACCAAATGATCTATGGATTTAGAGAAATGACTAGAAATGTGTATATATCTTCTATTCAGAAACCAAAAGCAGTGGACAAAAACCTATATGTAGCAGGAACAGAATCAGTTTCTGTCTTCCTAAAACTTTTCTTCGATGAAAAATTGCATCCCAACAGACCATTAGCAGGCTGCGTTTGACTATACAAACGTTATATTTGGATATGTCACATATTTTTTTTAAGAAAATGGATACAATTAAATCTCACCTAGAAATTGAATCAGAGGGACTAGCTAGCTGACAGATTGCCTTTGGGATCAACAATTCAAGGGCGATAAATAATTAACATTAGTGTGCTTGTAAATCAATTTCCAAAAGCGGTCGATGTAACCTATTATCCCTAAAATCCCTCTACATCTACATCTAAAAGAGCCTACCTTGTTTTTCCTCTGGATTGAATTGTAGCTCGAGTAATTAAGAATATGCGAGTCTAATATTCTGTTTTATTCTTAACGTATAGAACCATCTCCTGAAGCTACCGTAGTTTATGGACCCAATTATTACGTAGCAAATATTAAGCATATAGACTTCAGTATGTCACAGAAAATGTAATGTGAAAATGATTATGGAAGAACATGTCCATATATGAGACTTTATGTGTTTGTCTGGGAAGTTACAAATCAAAGTGTCTCCATCGTCTCTCTCTATTTCAACAAATTGATCACTATAGGTTTCCAACTCGACTTGTCAGTTTGGAGAAATACTCCTATTACATTTGTGAAGCTAGAGAAATGAATGTGATTTCCTAACAGCAAGGACAAAGGTAGCTAGCTAGCACTCCTAGCTCTTAGCAAAATGGTTGGTGATACGAACACATTAAAGGGGTTAAATCCTCACATAGCTTTCCATTTTTGGTCGAAGTGATAGTCTAGTAGAGTACCACAACGGCATGCACACCTGCAATCAAAATGGAACTGATTGATACACTTTTTTTTATTGAAATTTTACCAGTGTGTACAAAGAGATGCATGTAAGTATTCCCTATGTCTCCTTTTAAGTGTCGCTGCGGTCGATATCCATACCGGTCAAGCTTTCGAAGGGATGGCACAAGTACGTGGTTGTATTGTATCTGTATGTATTAGTCATGTGTACGCTCCATATAATTCCAGTGACTTGACCTACGATGTTGGGTTGTGTTACAAAGACTTGACCTATGATGTCTGGTTGTGCACTGAGTCACCGGATGTCATTGTTGATGGGGATTTTCTCAGGTATAAGTAGGACGCAGGTTTCCAGTCCTTATATTGTATACAGCTAGGGAAGAGATAATGCTCTCAGAGTTTTAGCGGATGAGAAGGAACACTTGCTAAATGAGCACCTCCGAGTCCGTGGTACTTTCCTACACTATAATATTTCACGCTATTATTGAATTCGTTTATCCATACTCTTCATGTTGAAGGTCGATGTTGCGTTTTATATGCTTGGTCTTTTTCGTTCCTATTACTGCGTTTCAGATGCAGCGCTTTTGCTCTAGGCAACGTATACAAAACCTTGATTGTTCAAAGCATCAGGAATCCAAAGGGATTCCTCTAAATATTTATGGATGTGTACAAGCATGAACGTGTTCAATATTCAAAATTAACTATGTGGATGACTCATGTCATTATGTGCATCCAATGGATTTTAGAGCTCGGGCCATGATGGAGGACAATAGGGAAGCTGCGGGAGCCAGACATGGAGGTGGCGGGGGCGGGGCAAGTAGCTCATGGGATCAAGATGGGGTGTAGATGTGCAGATGAAGAAGGGAAGATGATAATTAAGGTGGAGAAAGAGAGATTTTTTTTTTTGAGGGAACGAGAAAGAGAGATTTGATCTGGACCCTCCACTATCATATCTAATAAGGGTAAAAAAATTGATTGATGGTTGCCCTTGGATCACTAAGTTGTTATTTAGATAGACTTAAACACTCCAGGGCGTTAGTAGCCTGTAGTTGTTATGAAGTTAAACCATATGGCACATGAGGAGTTGTAGTTGGTGGGTTTTAGTACAATTGCTCTAAACATAGTATTTTCAGGTTGATCCTTTACACAAAGTGAGGATGAAAGTGGAAGTACATGTATGCATTGTAGCCTTACAGGTCCTTTTCATGTGCGGAGCTAGGCTAGTGGTTCTAGACATCTGCATATGGAGCTGGACCATACAAGTAGTTTTTGGATGCGGGAGGTTAGACAAACTCTTTGATAATTATGTATGTGTGATGTGATCACGTGTTCCAGTGTAGAATGTCTACGTAATTGGACAAACATTCTTTTTCACGTGAGGTTATGTTTGTTCACATTAAGGAAATGATCCTATTCCTTTTGTACTAAAGTATAATGTCAAAGTATTCAAAATTTATCAAATAAATATAAGGGATTCAAGGTGAATTAACTCCTCTAGGTCCTAGTTCCAAAAACAAAAATTCCTTTAGGTCCTAATTAGATCCTTATCTGTTACTAATGTCATTTTTAATCCAACAACTATGCTTAAAAAGGATATGCTCAAAATCTCCTTAGGATGAAGAGCATGAGCAGTTAGGGGACTTGAGCGTGGCCCTAGGCATGGGAGAAAAGCTTGCGTACCTCTTTTAGTTTTTGTGTCACAATCTATAATAATTTTCATATGTTTGTCGAGCACTCGTCGGGGGACAATAGCTCTTGGCAGCAAACCTATTGCCCTTATATATATATCTGCACCCCTCCCCTTGACGACGATCCATATGCGCGATGTGGTGAGCCCACAGTGTCAGCAGCGAGTAGCCGTTGTAGTTTTTCTTTACCACTTTTATGTTTCCATCAATTTTGTTGTTGATTTAAGTGTGGAACTGATCTAAAAGTACATATTTATTAGACCAAAGAGGCAAAGACAGATTGCCCGGCTTCTTGAAAGCTGAAAAGGTAACTGTTCAGCTGGGGTTACCAGCTTTCAAATTACAACGCACGCACGGAAGAAACAAAAGCCAAAAAACAGAGTTTAAGCATACTTCACCTTACAACTCAAAACAGCTCTCACCAGCACTCCTACTAGTAGATAAATGATAAGCTAAACAAAAAGACAAGGTTTTAACGTAGCATCCTCTCCAACAAAATAGCGGAAAGCATAACCAGTTCCCCCTTTTTTACCCGAGTATGGCCCTGTCGAAGTGCAAGCATTACAGAACTCTGAGTATCTTGGACACAGATCACCATGTTATTATCGCTGCCTCCATCTTATTCAGCCACGACTCCTTGGCTCCCTCCTTCTCCAGCGCCATCCAGTGCTTCATCAGCCCCAGCGCGCGAAAAGCCACCTGTTTATATGATTTGATAATGGAGTTAGAAAGGTCGTCTCTAGTTTTCCGAAGGGACCACCCCACAGCCCCCATGATCCACCACATAGTTTCCCTTTCACCCTTTCCACTTTGATTACTTAGAATACTTTGAAAGGTGGATATTGAGGTAGGGATAAAAGGCCACCCCAATCTATCTCTGACCCAACACCAAGTAGCTAAAGCAATAGGGCAAGTAAAATCTCTACCTCTAAAAGTAAAATCTCTACCCGACACCAACATAATTTGCATGATGAAGCTTCATCCAAATCTCTCTTCCTTAGTTGCTGAACAGTTTGAACCCTATCATGCCATGCCATCCACAAGAAGAGGAATCTTTGCTTTCCAAATCTCTACCTCTAAAAGTACACATTATTTTAGTTATATGGATTACATACTTAGATAGTGGCTCCAGGGATGTAAATTGACCAGCTCCACCACTTATTAAGAAAATGTTGTATATGCGTCATTTTTATCCCTAATATAACATAAAAATCCCTAAGTCTGCATAATATTTGAGGATAGAGGGGGTACAAAGAAAAGATACTATGTCCACTCTTATGGTTACAATACATAGTATCATGTAGATTTTTGTATATCAAACATTTATTAGCAGCAGAGGTAATTAATCTAAGTTAAAATCATGGTTTCTACTTTGCAGGCCAAAACTATGGAACTTGTTGTGCAGCTTGGCCTTGGTCTTCTACTTGTCGTGGGACACTGCATCCCTGCAACAGCTGTTCCTAGTTCTGGATGCCAAACGCAGTGTGGCGATGTTAAGATATTGTACCCATTTGGCATCGGCGAGAACTGCTACCTTTCAGGAGACTTTAATGTCACCTGTCAGCCAGACCAAAATGGCATCTCCAAACCATCCATCGGTGGCCATAAGCTCCTGGACATTTCTTTGACCAATAGCACCATTCGCGTGCTCAACCCCATCATGACCTACTGCTACAATGACACTTGGAATATGAGCTCCACGCCGGTGGTAGAACAGAGTGATAATAGTAGTAGCTCCTATTCATTCGTGAGTGACATTGTAGCTCAGGTTCACCACCCTTTCCGGTTCTCAGACACTCGCAACAAGTTCACTGTCATCGGGTGCGCCGCCACTCTTGGCGTCATTGGAAACACCGACGACTCGGACTACATGGGCGGTTGCCTCTCGACGTGCGGCCGAAACATGTCTGATGGTAGCTCATGTTCAGGGTTGGGCTGCTGCCAGACACCCATACCAAAGGGGATCGATGTGTTTGGAATAATTCTCCAAGTCATCACACCACCCAAAAACCAGACTAATATTGATCAGAAAAACCAGACTAATAGGTTGGGTGGCCTCCAGTGCCACCACGCCGTGCTAATGGAGGAAGCGAAATTTTCCTTCAACACGACATATGTCAACACGACCAAATTCAGTGACATGGATGTTGGGAAGGCACCTGTGGTGCTTGATTGGTCTATAAGCAACGACACTTGTCAGGTGGCCCGAAGGAACCTCACAGGTAAGTATGCGTGCCTCAGCACCAACAGCAGGTGTGTTGATTCAACAAGTGGATCTCCAGGGTATGTGTGCAACTGCTCCCTGGGCTATGAGGGCAATCCATATCTTCCAGATGGATGCCAAGGTGCCAACCTTCTATCGGCTTAATTAACCAAATATCTTCCCGTATCAATGTGTGTATAATACATATTTGCCTTGTTTTTACATTACTACATGCAGATGTGGATGAATGCAATCAGGGGAGATGTCCTTCGGATGGTGAATGCCACAACACAGTTGGGGGTTACCGATGTTCTTGTCGAGCAGGAAGGAAATATTCTGAGCAAAGCAATTCATGTGTCCTTGATACCGGCATAGTAATAGGTAACACCCTCAGCAAGCTCCATCAATTGGGAATTGCTCTGCATCACAGAAAGTAGAAAGTAGTGGTTATGCAAATAATGTAATATTGTTATCTGAAATATTTGTCAAACATCAACCAACAATTAAGATGCTAATGTGCATGACTGCAAAACATGGTGCCAACTAAAATTGAATAAAATGCATAGCTTGTACTCTCTGTACAAATTGGAAAGACAATTTTCATCTTATCCGCTTGTTTGCTGGTGCTGTTATGCAGGAGTTACAATGGGCATTGTTGCTCTCATGATTTTCTGTTTCTGCGGGTACATGATTCTTCAGAAGAGAAAGCTGAGAAATATTAAACAGGAGTATTTTCGCCAACATGGAGGCTTGATTTTGTTTGATACAATGAAGTCAGAAAAGGGTCTTGCCTTCACGGTATTTAGTGAAGCAGAACTCATACATGCCACAAATAACTATGATAAGAGCAGAATAATTGGGAAAGGAGGACATGGAATAGTTTACAAGGGTATAGTTAAGGGTGACATGCCTGTTGCAATTAAGAGATGTACACTCATTGATGAAAGGCAAAAGAAGGAGTTTGGTCAGGAAATGCTGATACTATCTCAAATCAACCACAAGAACATTGTCAAGCTCGTGGGATGTTGCCTCGAGGTGGAAGTTCCTATGCTAGTTTATGAGTTCATCCCAAATGGCACATTGTTTCAGCTCATCCATGGTAGGTACCAGACATTGCAAATCTCGTTCAGCACACTCCTAAGGATTGCACATGAGGCAGCTGAAGGACTCAACTTCCTACATTCTTACGCATCTCCCCCAATTATCCATGGTGATGTGAAAACCTCCAACATCCTTCTTGATGAAAACTACATGGCCAAAGTCTCCGACTTTGGAGCCTCCATATTGGCCCCATCTGATAAAGAGCAGTTTGTAACGTTGGTTCAGGGCACCTTGGGCTACCTCGACCCAGAGTACATGCAGACAAGCCAACTAACTGAAAAAAGTGATGTCTATAGCTTTGGGGTTATTCTTCTTGAGATCCTCACCGGTGAGGCTCCACTAAAATTGTACGGGCCTGAGGAAAAACGAAGCTTGACTTCGAATTTCTTGTCTGCAATGAAAGAGAACGATCTTTGTGCAGTGGTGGCCAGCCACATAAAAGAGCAAGAGAGCATTGAACTGATTAACGGACTCGGAGAGCTAGCAAAGAATTGTATTGATATGTGCGGCAGCAACAGGCCCTCCATGAAAGAGGTCGCTGATGAGCTCAACAGACTGAGGAAACTTTTGCCCAACCCTCGGTTACCACTGAATATGGAAGAGATGGAGACACAACCAGCAGACACTAGTTTTCAAACCGAAAATAGTGTCGGCGAGTATCCTGTGATGGAAACTCAGAACCTGCCCATGCACTCAATAAGTTCAAATTATGCAAGGTAACTAGAATATATATAGTATTCCTTTAAGCTTTGCACATGCTGGGGACACTGTTAGTGGGAATACAGATCCAGTATTCAGAACGGCAATCAGAACAAGTTCCACGTTTACTGAAACTTAGCTAAAGTCATGTAATAGTATTTATTTATGTTTTCACAGATTTAACATGTATCTCGTCCTTATTCAGAAAACCAATAAGTGTCTTCTTATTATTTATGTATATGTAGTTTCGTACTACAAGCATGAATACAAATATCAATTTGCAATATTATAAAAATTGTTGGGGCAAAGAACGTTTCTTGGGTCTTGCCCTAGCTAGGCCAGTTACAAATACAGGAGTTTAACCACAAGATCGTGAACACTGATCAGACTTGGGGATTCTTTTCAATGCGCAACAAACCAACAACTCAATCCAGAATCGAGATGGTTGGGACGTATTGGGGTAATTATCCACCTCGATCATGTGTGTTGGGAAATTTCACACCAACTCAGTGCAACACACGGGTATTGAGATTGATAATCCAATTAGGTAGATTAGATTACTAACCGCGCGGGCAAGCTCCGGCCCTGCCGCCGCGGGCGAGCTCCGGCCCCGGCGAGATCCCGCCCAGCCGCCGCTGCTGCGCGGGCGTGCTCCGGCCAGGCACAAGGCAGCGAGCTGCCCCCTCCCCCCGCCGTCCCGAGATCCAGCCCCACCGGCAACTGCCGCGAGAGCCCCTCCGTCCCCGGCCCCGCCTTGCGAACTTGCTGCTCTAAACTCTCTGTGTGCGTAGGAACGGAGAGATGGAGAGGAACAAGAAAAAAACAAAATAGCCTGTCAAAAAAAAAAAAAGAGGATGACAACTGGAGCCCACATGTCAGGTGTCTATTCTCACTTTTGGTGTCAGGAAAAAAAACTGACAGTCCCTTCTCTACCAAGGACAAATAAATTGTCCTGGCTAAAAAAACTGATGGTCTATTTAGAACTGAGGAGATTCTAAAAAAAAAAATTAGAACCGAGAAATAGAAAACAAAGGAATAGGAAAAAAATATAAAAATAGAATGGAAGTGTAAAACAGAGAAAAATTAAAACTATAGGAAACATGTAGGAAGAGATGTTTGGAAATACAAGAGTTGATTATATGAATGATAATAAAGAGTCATTATTAGTGCTCAACAGTAATTTCTTAGTTGTATGTATATTTTTGGCTGACTCCGTTTCACGTGGGACGATTGGTCAATGGAATAGGATTATCCACTTGCACATATACATGTTTCTTCTAAGGGTGGAGCTTTGAAGCCTTTGTGTCCACTCCTCTCCCCATAGGCTTCTCTCCGCTAATCCTCTCAAAGACAAGAAGTACGACCGTAGAGCGACAAGGCGAGGGCGAGGGCTAGGGCAGGGCGGGGCAGCTGACATAGCGGGATCTGAGCTTCAGAATCAGAAAATGATTGGGGTTCCCCAAAACAATGCCCTAGGTGGATTAGATTACTAACCATGCCTTGGACTTGGATATAGTTTTTTAATAAGGAAACAAGTTCCAGCCTCTACCATCTGGCGATGATACACAACTGAGTTTCACGGTAGAAAATAACGTCATAAGGCGAACACACTCAAACAGAAAGTAAAACAAAGTTCTGCCCATCTAGTGAGCCCCGTACACAACGGAAGCACTAAACACCAATGCGATTTGTTAAGTTCCAACCAAACTTCTTAAAAATAGACATGATCAATGTCTCCCATCTAGTGCAACCCTCCTTAAATAATAGACGTTCTTACTCTTTATGCAACATTGACCATTGACGGATCCAATACGTCACCCTAAAAATTGCCTGCATGGAAGTATTAGCTCTTGCCTTGTTAAACACCATATCACCCAACAAAGCGCGCCGGCTCCTAATAAGATTTGGTTACGGAGGCTTAGATCCAAACTAAGAAGCCATGAACCAAATAGATTGGCAAAACTAGTAGGTGGTTAAATTCCAAAAGTGATATGCACAGTTTTCCAAACAAGACTCACAAAGCAGCAACTAAAAAACAAATGTTGGATCGTTTCATTTGAGTTACAGAAACAACATTTGATATCTCCTTACCAGTTCCTTTTTGCAAAATTATCCATCGTCAGGGTTACCCCCTTCTTTAAATACCAAAAAAATCTTAATTCTCAGCGGTACTTTTAGTTTTTAAAGACGACTTTTGTGAGGGTGGACTCCATGTTGAATAAAGGTTGTATACATGGACCGGACGGTAAACAAGCCATTTTTAGTAAGGCCCCATCGAAACACGTCTTGCCCATTTGTGAGGCCAACTTGTACCACTCTTGAGACTAAATCTAACCAAGAAATCAAACCTCGTCAAAAAGATATGTTTAGCGGTACTATCCCAAGGACTTTAGCTACCGTATCATCTTTTGCGCCTCACAATTCTAAACAAGTTAGGGTAAACCTCACTAAGAGGTTTATCACCTAACCACGTGTCCTTTCAAAACCACACATTCTCACCATTATGCACCTTAAATGTACCGTAAGTCAGAAAATCAGACTTGGCCGTCATAAGACCTGCCCAGAAATGGGAGTCCACTGGTCTATGTTGTACCTGAGTTATGGGTTTGTTAGACAAATATTTTCTGCCATACTCCATTCTCATTAATGAGCCTAAACAACCACTTGCTAAGGAGACATATATTTTGGAGGTCTAAATTATGTATTCCTAAGCCACCAAAATCTTTTGGCGTCCAAAGAATGATCCATTTGGAAAGACGGTATTTCTTTTTGTGCTCATTAGCTTGCCAGAAAAAAATGAGAACGGTTGTAATCTAATTTTTGAAGGACTCCTCTAGGGATTTCAGAAAAAGATAACATGAACATAGTTAAGATAGTTAGCACTGAGTTAATGAGGACAAGATGTCCACCAACAAATAACAATTTACCTTTCTAGTTACAGAGTTTTTTCTAGAATCTCCCCTCAATACTGGCCCAATCTTTGTTGTATAATTTAACATGGTTCATAGGAATACCTAGATACCAAAAAGGGTAATCACCTAAGCGACACCTAAATAGGCGTACATACTCATGTTCACACTGCTTGGCCTTACCATATGTAAACAACTCACTTTTGTGGAAGTTAATTTTCAATCCTGATAATTGCTCAAAGGTACTAAGCACAAGCTTTAGTTCCCTAGCTTGTAGCGTATCATGATCCAAAAACAAGATGGTATCATCCCCATATTGCAGGATCGAAAGGCCATCATCAACCAGATGCGGGACCACTCTTCTAATTTTTCCATTGGACCTAGCCCAAAGAATCAAAGTTACTAACATGTTAGCCACCAAGTTGAATAAGATAGGAGACAAGGGATATCCCTGTCTTACTCCTTTCTTGGTTTGGAAGAAATGTCCCACATCAACATTCACTTTGATATTCACACTACCACTCCTCACAATTTGATCAATCCAGTTACACCAAATTGGTGAAAACCCCTTCATTCTCAAGGCTTGTTGTAAAAAAAGGCCATTTGACCTTGTCGTAGGCTTTCTCAAAGTCTAGCTTTAAGATCACCCCATCTAGCTTTTTTTGCATTTCGTGAAAGGTTTCATGTAAAATGACCACCCCATCCAAAATATTCCTCCCCTTGATAAAAGCAGATTGAGATGGTTGAATAACCTTCTGGGCCACTAGGGCTATTCGGTTAGCCAAAACCTTTGTGAAAGTTTTGAAACTAACGTTTAACAAACAAATGGGTCGAAATTGTTGGATCTGTGTTGCCTCTTTTTGCTTTGGTAACAATGTAATTGTGCCAAAGTTGAGGCTAAAATGGGGAAGGGTACCCTTGGGGAAATTAGCGAAGAGGCGAAGGAGACCCCCTTTTATTACTTCCCAAAATACCTGGTAGAACTCTACAGGGAATGCATCAGGCCCCAGAGCTTTATTATGCTCCATTTGAAAAATAGCCTCTTTAACTTCTTGATCAGAACTCTGCCGTTAAGACTTCATTTTCTAGATTTGAGACTTATGGGATATCTGATGTATCAAATTCCATTAATTAATGAGAAATTATTAGTAGTCGGTCCCCCAAAGACACCTTTATAGTAATTGGTAATGAAATTTTTTAGGTTTTCATCACCTTCAATTACTCCCTCCTACTGCTTCAACCGAAAAATCCGTGTTCTTCTATGTTTTTCATTAGCCACTAGGTGGCAATACTTAGTATTGTAGTCACCCGATAACAACTTAGTTGTCTTGGCTCTTTGGTACCATTTGACTTCCTCCTCCTGTAATAGGAGCACCAGTCTCTCTTTGTAGAAATGTTTAAGGTCTATCTCAAGCCTACTTAAAGGCTGCACTTCCGTCTTTTTATCAAGCGTCTCAGCCTTTTCAGTTAGGTCAGCCTTTTCTTTCTTATAGTTTCCACTCAAATTTTTTTGCCCAGCCCCTTAATCTAAGTCTTTGTATCTTACATTGCCAACTTTGCAGAGGAGAGTTACCCCCCCCCCCCCCCCTTCTTTGGCCCGAACTCCAGCAACTAACTCATTGAAGCCATGGCGTTGGATAGATGATGGCCATTGTTCACGACGTTGAGGTAAAAGGTCAATGATGCAGAGACTTATAGCGTGTTTGGTTTGTGTCAACCTATGAACCATTGATCCGATCCAAAAACCGAAGCTAGCTAGCCGTTCGTTTGGTTTGCCTCATCAGACAGATCCATTCGTCACCATCTAGTCCATGCGTAAGTCATTTCCTGTGACCATCCGGACGACCTTGTTCTCCGTCTCCATTGGCGGGCACACTTTAGATCAAGGTTATTCAACTGAATACCCAAAAACATTGGCAAAAATTTATATATATACAGTATATATATGCTAGGTATTAGAAAAAGTAAAGAAAAGAAGGTAAATCCTGTGTCTTGTCAAGCATTTGGCTCCAAAAGTTTCTCATATCTCTTTGTTTGTGCTCCATATATATTCTAGACTTGCATTAGTTCATGTTTGTTTAAAAATATTGCAAAGAAAATTATAGCCTTTGATAGGTTGTATAAATTTTTTTAATGTCCTTCACGATTTTGAATACCCAAGCTTAAAATCCTGGGCCCGCCACTGTCCGTCTCGGTCCGATCCAAGCCAAGGTGGACCCACAAGGGATCAACTCATTCCACATAATACAGTTCTAGATGTAAATGGTGCTTACCTTGCACGTGCACGAAAAAAAGGCTGCATCACCTGTCATCAGTGACAAAGAGAAGCCAAACAGCCTTGAGGGCGATGCAGAGACTTCGTTAGGGTACATAAGTTAGGATTTTTTTGTTATGTGGTGGACACTAGCTAGAGGGCCACCATCCCCATTTCTACGCACCTCACCACCTCGATCATGGAGACTTATATAATAACCTGGATCACTCCCATTGCAATCAAGAACAAGAAACCAGTATCTGTAGAATAATGCGGGGGCAACGCGTCAAACAAGCATGGCGAGCGCGCGGTTTACAAGGATATAAAGCTTACGAACTGTCGTCGAACAAGAAACTGAACAAGAAGTGTCACTAAAAGCACACGCGAGGAAGACGTGTCCGGTGCAGACAAATGATGGCAGGCAGGTCAGTGAGAGAATCTGAAGCCAAAAGATGCCGGCAGTTTATTGGAGCTGCATGCATGCATCTGGCGAACGACCACGAGGAGGTCATCGTCGGATCGTGCACGTTTGTTTATTGTTTGGCCGTCGACATAAAAAGATGCTGACCACGATGCGCATGCGTTTTACTTCCATCGATCCCTCCGCGTCTTATTAGAGACGTACTACAATACAATACATATTTCGTCTTCTGAGTCCAAGGTTGAGGTTTCATCTAGTGAAGCATCAGCTCGGCTGCGTCTCTGTTCTATCGGCATCTATACTATCGATCTAGCAAAGCATCAAATATTTACTTTTCTTTATTCCCGCGCGCCCATCAATATGTCTCTTGCAGACTTAGGGTTTTTTTACCGGGGTAAGACGGGTTTTTTTTACAGAAAAACCGGACCGGTTTACCGGTAAACCGGTTTTTTTACCATACATGTGTCGGTTAGGGTCCGGTTACCGCCTGTTTTTGCTACCGGACCAGACCGGTAAGACCGGTTACCGGACCGGTAAAAAAAACCCTGCTTACAGGACAGCATAGTGGACGGATAACACTTTACAAAGAAGTTTAGCTAGATCCTAGCGGACAAGAACTCTATATGTCAAAGTCAAAAGAATCATACACATTAATATTAGTACCGGTTATAAACTTTTTTTGACACCATACTGAGATCGAGTAGCAGTGGATCATAGGCGGGTAATTAATATCATTATGGAATGTATAATAATCGAGTTCCTAGTACATCATCTACTTGGATCGAGAGAGAAGGAGATGTGAGGAAGGAGGCGGGATGAGTTCATACCGATGCTTTCGGTTGGAGCCGGTGGCGCAGTTGCGAATGCAGAGGTGGATCCTGCCATCGCGTTCGTCGGTGATGCATGCGCACGGGCAGCGGCGTTCGGTGAAGGGGATGACAGTCACGACGTCATTGGCGTGGACGTCGAGGTGGTGCAGTGCCGGCATCGGTGAGGTCTTCCCGTTACTGGCAGCACACCCTCTTAGATCGGACTAGGGTTTAGGAGTGTAGGTGGGGAGACTGGCGGCGCGGTGAACTTAGTGTCGCGTGCCCCGGCCTCCACCCTTTCTTTTATGTTACGTTGGGAGACGGGAGCCCACCAACCATGTAGGGTTGGGCGCCCCCCAATCAGGGCGCGAGACCAAGTCACATATGGCCGTTGGGCCATGTGTGGTGGAGATCAGTCTAACACATACCGGTTATAAACTCTATGTTCGGCGGCGTAGTACTCACACCGGAACTTATGAATATGAATTGATCTATCATCAACAATCGCCATCTACTTTTTATATATCTTCTATTTTTTTTTAATTCAAACACAAAAATCTAATATAATCTTCCTACAATTTAGTGAATTAGCTAGGAGGCGTTCTTTGGTGCACAAAAAGTAAGAGCAGTGGAATCTTTCAGACTTGCATTAGGAATGTGAAATATTTATACAAAGGGGTAGAGATAAATTCCACTTTTGCTGTTCCGGAATTAAAGAGAAGAAAACCATCATGTCCCTCCTCAGGAAAATAACAAATGAGATCGTCCCACCTCTTAAAGTGAGACGAAACCATCCTATTCTTATAGTGTCTTTCAACCAAACGCTACCTTAGAACAACGTCTCCTTCTAAATGTAAATGGTGCTCATCATCTAGCACGAGCACACAACATCCACCACTGGAATCGGCTTCTTTGCCGACGGCTGCCAGCCGTCGGCAAAGCCATGTTTGCCATCGGCGAAGGCTTTGCCGATGGCAAAGTGCCGCGGCCATCGGCAAAAATTTTTACGGCAAAGCAAACTTTACCGATGGCCACGTGTCAGGCCGTCGGCAAACCTTTGCCGATGACCATGTCAGCCATCGGCAAAGGCGCCACGTTAGCCGACGCGCCGTTAAGCTGATGGCGGCTTTGCCGACGGCTGACGTGGCGCGGCCATCGGCAAAGACTTTTTATTTTTTTTCGTATTTTCTTTGCCGATGGCGTCGGCCGTCGGCAAACCTTTTTTGCCGAGGCCAGCCGTCGGCAAAGTTATGGTCAGTTTGCCGACGGCCTGCCTGTCGTCAGCAAACCTGGGGATTTGCTGACACATAATCCCAGGTTTGCCGACGGCTGGCCATCGGCAAATCTGGGAATTTTTTTTCTTTTTTTTCTGTTTTCTTGCATTTCCGCGACATTTCAACACATACATCACATATATAGCATATAACCCACATATATAGCAACAAAATACCATTTTCATCCATACATCACATATATAGCATGTAACCCACATATCCAACTCATCCATACACAAGCAACAAATGTCGATCGTCATCCATACAAATTCATCCATACAAGTCATTCATACAAGGTCCAAAAGCGACAAGTGTAGTACCTAGCTCGAGGCGCCGTCCCTAGGGGTCCCAGAGCCCCCACCACCTTGCTCCCACGAAGACCAACCTGACTGCGGTGCCTGACCGTAGTGCCAGTAGCCCTGCTACTGCGGAGGGAGCACGGCAGGCCCAGAGTGCCCCTGCTGTGGAGGGAACGCGGCAGGCCCGGAGTGCCCCTGCTGCGGCCATGAGTACCCCTGCGGCGGTGGAGGAGCCCAAACGTACGACTGCATGGGGAAGCTCTGGTAAGGTGTCCAGTCGTGCGGTGGAGAAGGATCCGGTGGAGAAGGACCCGGTGGAGAGCTAGCACTTGGAGTCGGGTTCGAACCCACCGACGGTGCCTACACAAAGACCAAGTGATGTAATTAGTACCTGCATGCTGGTCGCACAAGCTAAAGCGATAGGCATTGTACTCACCCGACCAGGTACAGGAAGAGGCAGTGGAACTATCGATGGTGGAGCGAAGATCGAGGCAGGAGGCTCCTCCATTCTCGGGACCTAGGCCCGGAAGTGTAGGGACAGGTCCGCCAACTAACGCTGGTAGTGCTGCGTCAGTGCTACCAGCTGCTCCTGATGGGCCGCATCCCGCTGCGCCTCCCTCGCGGCAAGGGCCACCTCCCTCTGCGCCTGGGCTGCCTCCCTCTCCGCCTGGCTGGCCTGCATCTCTTGGATCGTGGCCTGCAATATTACACCAGCATGGTTGATGGTATTTTAAGGCAAGCTACATCATGCGTGAAAAGATTGAACGACGAATGGAACTCCACTTACATGAAGTGTCGACATCATCTGCGCGATGCTCGGCTGCTGAGGCGCTATGGGGATCTGCGATTCGCCCCCCTTTGCCGGTCTTCTTTGCGGATCTGGCTCAGCGTCTAGACAAAGGATGGGTCGATGGCGTTGTTCGCCATGAACTACCGGCCGTGCTGCTTCCCTCCTCCAATCCTCATTAGGAGGTCAGTGTCCAGGGGCTCGGCGGCGGGGTTGTAGTCAGCGCCATGGCACTCTCGAGCTACGGCGACGTACTTGGTGAGCTTGTCGTAGACGGCCGGGCTGGTGTACTTCTCTGGCCCGAGCGACGAGCTGTACACGGTGGTTGGCGCTTTCGCTTTGCCGATGTGAGCAAGCGCGTACCCCGTGAACTCGTTGATTTGCTCCCCACCATGCGCTGCCGACTGCGAGGAAAACATAAACATGGTTACAAGTAGCGACAATTGAGCGCTATAACAAATGCATCAACCGAAGCATACCCATGTGTCTATGAACTCTGGCAGGATCTGGCTCCCTTGCTGGTGTGAGACCCCTGACTGGTCGACCTCCGCCTTGCGTTTCGCCTGATGTCTTCTGCGCTCCTCGTACGCCGCCGGCGTACGCCACCCTCTAACAATCACATGTAGAGATGTGTGGGTTTTGGCCATCCGACGTCACCACTTGCTCGAAACTTTTTGAAATTTTTATCACCGTGTCCACATGCGATGCCAACACAACTCGTCAAGTTTCGTCAATTTCGGACTTCGTTTGGATTTTATATAATTTAAAAACACTTTTCGTGCACGTGATTCCCCATGTTACGACGCCAATATGGCCGTAATTTCATGCGAGGTCCTGGATACGGCCTCAACATACCCCGCGCATCATGAATACCATGTTTCAAATAAAAAGTTCCATTATTTCATATACCTGCAGTTTAAATTTGGAGTCGCCGGAAAATTGCAAAGAAACAGAAATAATTAACGAAATATAGCAAAAAAACTCAAAATTGTCCCAAGATTTGGAGGTGGGTTGTATTTGGTGTAGGAAGGCACCAGAAAAAAATTGGGAAGAAAAAACAAAAAAAAAATCCAAACTTGTCGGCAAAGAAGGTTTGCCGATGGCCGGCCGTTGGCAAAGCCTGCCCTTTTGCCGACGGCCTGACGGCACGGCCATCGGCAAAGCCCACGGCGTTGGCCGGCGTCTGCCCTGGGCCACATTTGCCGATGGTCGGGCTTTGCCGTTGGCCTGACCGTCGGCAAAGATTGGTGTTTGCCGATGGCTAGTCTTTGCCTATGGCCTGGCCGTCGGCATAGACCGGCTTTGCCCATGGCCTGTCTTTGCCGATGGCTGGGCCGTCGGCAAAATATCTTTGCCGATGGCTCAGCTTTGCCATCGGCAAAGCCTGTGGTTTGCCGATGGCTTATTCCTTAGCCATCGGCAAACCCTGCAGCCGTCGGTAAATAAGCCGATTCCGGTAGTGCCTACGTTCGGATGCATAAGTTAGGATTTCAGTTATGGTGGACTGCTTAGACTTAGATGCACGATTACAGGGCCAACCATCCCCATCTCTACGCACCGCACCGCTTTGTGGAGACGAAAACATCCAATCCACTTTATCTGCATCACTCCCATTGCAATCAACGAACAAGAGATCAGTATTTAGTAATAAATAAAGCTGGTGCAACACGTCAACCAATGAACCAAGCACCGCGAGCGGTTCACAAGATATAAAACTGATGAACTGTCGTCGAACAAGAAGTGGAACCATCTTTGAAAGCACACAAAGAGCACGAGGCGTGATCCTTGTTTGTCACCAAAAGCACGAAGACGCAGGTGCAGGCAAACGCTAGCAGGTAGGTCAGTGAAGGGAATCTGAAGCCAAGGATGCGCACCTAATCGTGCATGTTGGTGGTTTTTTTTTTTTTTTTTGATCTGATCGTGCACGTTGTTGATTGTTCTCTGTCGTAAAGAAGGCTGACGACGACGTGCATGCATAGGGACTAGAAGTATATTTCTTAAGTCTTTACGTTTACAAAAGTTATGTATGTATATAATGTCCTGAGTCCACGGCGGAGGTTTCTTTTTTCTTAAATAGCCGGTATTAGCCGGCTTTTTGAGGAGTGCTCACTACAGCAGCCTAGGCTGCTTAGGGTTGAAATACAATGATGATTAGGGAATGCGACACTACGTGAAAATCTAACTAAGGGAGCGCTTGGCAATTTGTTGTAGGGGCGGCTGCATCAGGCTCGTGATGCAGCCGCCCCTACAGTGGCTGGAGCGGGGAGGAGGCCAGCCAGATCACCAGCCGCCCTGCTAATGCACTGTAGGGGCGACTGGTGATCCAGCCGCCCTTACTACAGGCCACTGTAAGGGCGGCTGGTGATCCAGCCGCCCCTACGATGGTCTGTAGCAATAAGTGGCTTGCCCACCCTTTTCCTCCCCGAGCCACTCACTCCAACTCGCAAAAAAAGGCTTGGGAGGCCTTGGGCACCTCCCTAAAATTACTCTAGGAAGGGGGGGGAGGTTTTCAACTCAATTCCTTTGGTGAAAAGTTTGTTTAAGGTAAGGGAATGCCATTCCCACCCTCTAATTCAAGTTTCATTAATTGATTAGTGAGCAATTTGCATTCTTGTTTTCTCTCTCTTCAATGGTGCTTGAGCCATGTATTGCCCAAATTGAAGCTTATCTTTGATGGTACTAGTGTTGATTAAGTAGAGACATGACCTTGCACCCTCTATTTGATGATATAGCTTAATTTTAGTGGTGATTAATTATAGTTTTGATGTAGTGCATGTTCTAGATCTAAGGTGGTCTTTTTTTTTTATATCATGACATTATTGGAATGTGTGGTTGGCATATGAGTACTTGTTGGTAAACTAATAGTTGTTGCTAATTGTTAGCTAATAATGGTAGATAATAATTATTGCAAAAAATAATTATGGCTAATTAAAATTGTTGCTAATAATAATTATTGTTACTAATAATTGTGCCTAATAATTGTTCCTGCAAATATTTCCCAACACATTTGATGCTAATAATTGTTGCTAATAATAGTAGGTAATAATTGTGTTACTAATAATTATTTGGCACTATTTGGAATTATTTGGCACCATTTGGAATTATTTGGCACTATTTGGAATTATTTGGCACTATTTGGAATTATTGGAATGTTACTAATAAGTGTGTTACTAATAATAGTAGCTAATAATTGTGTTACTAATAATCATTCTCAACTTTACTAATAATAATTTAATCTACGTTTATAATTCTTTTTAAGGATGGAGGACAGGGCTACTTGGATGTATTGTTTGCCAAGGCACTCGAATGGCTTTTCTGATGAGGTGGACAAGTTTGTTGAAGCCGCGGTGAATCATGCAAGGCAATCAGGGGCTAATCGTTCAATTCTTTGTCCCTGCAATTGCAACAACGAAATGGCAACTTATGATGGGGACGTGATCAGATCACATCTGGTTAGGCGAGGATTTGTTCTGAACTACACGGTATGGGTTCACCATGGTGAAGTAATGGTGGATGACGGCAACGAATGGCACGATGCCGCTGGCGGCTAGTTGCCCGCCGCCGACGATCAGTGTGGGTATAACGTGCGGATGCAAGATGATTTGGCCAATGAACAGGCACGTGGTGATGATCGCGGTGGTGTCGACAATGATGATGTTGATGCTTGCGGTGTCGACAATAATGATGGCGGAGCAGGTGATGAGGGTGATGCAGAAAACTTTGACCACTTAGAGCAAATGCTTTGGGACCTTGGACCAGAAATACTACAGCAGAAGAAGGGTCTAGAAACTTATGAGCGGGTGAAAGCGTCGTCGAGGGCGACTGTGTATGGTGTTGATAAGGGCTGCCCAAAGTAGTGGACACTGCTCCGTTTTGTGCTCGAGCTACTACTCCTGAAGGCTAAGTACGGCTGGTCGGACTGCAGTTTCGACGATCTGTTGCATCTTTTGTCATCCGTGCTACCACTGCCAAACCTAGTTCCCTCCAACACATACCATGCGAAGAAGGTCATAAATCCATTGACAATGGGTGTTGAAAAGATCGATGCATGCCCCAACCATTGTATCCTTTTTCGCGGTAAAACGTTCGGAGGCCTGGATAAATGTCCTCGTTGTGGGGCAAGTCGGTACAAGGACAATGATGTTTACAGTGGCGGAGAAGCCGTCACCAGGAACAAGAGGAGTAAGAAGGGTTCCAAAAAGGCGGTACCACAATCTCAACCTCCAGAGGACACCCCATTAGGCAATGATGCAAGGAAGAAGAAAATTCCTGCCTTGGTAATGTGGTACCTGCCGGTGACCGACCGGTTGAGGCGTATCTTCCTAAACCCTAAGGAAGCCGCGCTCATGACATGGTGGTACAATGAGCGCGCGGTCGATGATGATGTGATTGCACACCCGGCCGATGGCAGTCAGTGGCAGGACTTCGATAAAAACAACCCGCGTTTCAGTGATGACCCAAGGAATGTACGGTTCGCCTTGAGCACGGATGGAATGAATCCCTTCAACGAGAGGACTAGCAAACACAGTACCTGGCCAGTGATCCTGACAGTGTACAACATCCCGATGTGGTTGTGTATGAAGAGAAAGTACCTTTTCCTCACCGTTCTTGTTTCTGGCCCACAGCAACCAGGCTTTGATATGGACGTGTTCCTCGAGCCCGTGATGGAAGAATTCGAGAAACTATGGAGGACCGGGGAGCTGATGTATGATGCGTTCCAAAAGGAGACCTTCACATTAAGTGCAATAATATTTGTGACCATCAACGACCACCCTGCGTTGTATGCCTTGTCTGGACAGTTCAAAGGCAAGACAGGATGCCTAGTCTGTTTGGATGATACTAAATGGGTGTTCCTAGATGGATCCAAGAAGGTTGTTTACATCAGGAACCGTCGCTTCCTAAAGCAAGGTCACAAGTACCGTAGCAAGCTGTACTTAAAGTACTTCGGCGACATCGAAGAGAATGAAGACCAGCCTCCGGTGAGACGTCATGATGGAAAATATGTGTTCCAAATGGTGAAAAACATAAGCGTTGTCTATAGAAAGAAGAAAATAGATGGAACGCCCAGAGACAGAAGCAAACCTCCTATCGAAGGCGTGCCTTTTAAGAAAAAGTCAATCTTCTTTCGCATCTTAAATACCGGCCTCGAATTGGAGGTCCCCCATGCCATTGATGCTATGCACGTGCGTAAGAATGTCTTTGAGAGTCTCATCGCTACCTTGATGGACACAACCAAGTCAAAGGATAGTCTCAGAGCACGGAGGGACATGGAGCAGCTAAAGGTTATGCCAGAGCTTCACCCGATACATGACCCAAAAACCGGAAAATACACCATCAATTAGGGTAGCTTCAACCTAGAACGGGAAGAGAGGAGAGGTATATGCACTTCTGTGACGGGGACACACACACATACATAAATGTAATTACGCTTATTATATCTAGTCCTCCCCCGAGACAGTTTTCCACTTGACAGCTTTTCGTTCCACCCATGGCAATATGTTTTTGGGTAGTTTATTTTCCACTTCATTGATCTTTTTCATAAAGCCTGTGAAAAGCGGCATTTCATCGAACTTATTGTAGGCATCAACATCTTCGACGCCATCCACTCCGATAATGTGTTGTTTTCCGGGGATAACCACATGCTTAGGTTTCTTCTTTGGGGGTTGTATACTGAGCAGGTCGGTCATAAAGAAAACTTGCATAACATGTGAAGCGAGCACCCATGGATCATCATTGAAGCCTATGTTTTGGAGGTCCACGACCCTCAATCTAATTTCATTGATTTCAGGTTTATTGAGCCAGCGACATCGAAATAGGGCCACATTTAATTTCTCAATCCCATAGTCAAGTTCCCATATTTCCTCAATTATGCCAAAGTAGTCGACCTTTTTGCCCCTCTCGCCGATAGCCACTACTCGAACACCGCTGTTTTGGTTCACACTTTTGCTATCCTTTGTGTGGGTATAGAATGTGTACCCGTTGATCTCATATGAACTCCAAGATGTCACCTGTCTCGATGGCCCCGCTGCCAGCTTACTGATGGTAATGGAATCTTTGGTTTCTCCAGGCTGTATGTTCTTGTCCTTCAACCATGAAGTTACGCGTTGCCTGTGTTGTTTCATGACCCAGTCACCTCTACGACCATTTGACTCCGACGAGATGATATCCAAGTGTTCACTAATGTATGGATCCATCAGTTTTGAGCCCGCCAAGATAGCGTAGTGCGCCCGACTCACTTCTTGGCAATCTTCATCGATGAAGACTTTCCTACCATTTGTGCCCTTCCCGGCCAGCCTATTCTTGTAGCGAGAATCGGGAATACCAATCCCTCTCTGTACTTTTAGGTACTCTTGACAGCACTCGATGACTTCTTCATTAGTGTAGCCCTCTATCTTGGAGCCCTCTGGGTATGCACGATTATGCACGTATCGGCTTAGAACCGACATGAACCGCTCGTACGCCCACATTTCATGCAAGTAGCAAGGGCCCAACGCCTGTATCTGATGAACCATGTGAATCATGAGATGTACCATTGTGTCGAAGAAAGTGGGAGGTAAACACATCTCTAGTTGGGCCTGGGTCTCCACGACGAAAACATGTAGGCCATTCAGCTCGTTCCTGTTAATCTTCTTCTGCGTTATCCTGGACCAGAAGTAGCACATGCGGGTGATAGCCATCTTTAAGAACTCTGGCTTGATAGCCCTGATTGCGATTGGTAGGAACACCGTCAGCATCATATGACAATCGTGAGCCTTGCAGTTTTTGAATGACAGGTCCTTCATCGACACTAGCTTCTTCGGGTTTGCCGAAAACCTAGTCGGGACTTTGGTCCCCTTCACAGAAGTGCATATACCTCTCCTCTCTTCCCGTTCTAGGTTGAAGCTACCCTAATTGATGGTGTATTTTCCGGTTTTTGGGTCATGTATCGGGTGAAGCTCTGGCATAACCTTTAGCTGCTCCATGTCCCTCCGTGCTCTGAGACTATCCTTTGACTTGGCTGTGTCCATCAAGGTAGCGATGAGACTCTCAAAGACATTCTTCTGCACGTGCATAGCATCAATGGCATGGGGGACCTCCAATTCAGGCCAGTATTTAAGATACTGAAAGAAGATTGACTTTTTCTTAAAAGGCACGCCTTCGATAGGAGGTTTGCTTCTGTCTCTGGGCGTTCCATCTATTTTCTTCTTTCTATAGACAACGCTTATGTTTTTCACCATTTGGAACACATATTTTCCATCATGACGTCTCACCGAGGTCGGTCTTCATTCTCTTCGATGTCGCCGAAGTACTTTAAGTACCGCTTGCTACGGTACTTGTGACCTTGCTTTAGGAAGCGACGGTTCCCGATGTAAACAACCTTCTTGGATCCATCTAGGAACACCCATTTAGTATCATCCAAACAGAGACTAGGCATCTGTCTTGCCTTTGAACTCCCGAGACAAGGCATACAACGCGGGGTGGTCGTTGATGGTCACAAATATTATTGCACTTAATGTGAAGGTCTCCTTTTGGAACGCATCATACATCGCTCCCCCGGTCCTCCATAGTTTCTCGAATTCTTCCATCACGGGCTCGAGGAACACGTCCATATCAAAGCCTGGTTGCTGTGGGACAGAAACAAGAACGGTGAGGAAAAGGTACTTTCTCTTCATACACAACCACATCGGGATGTTGTACACTGTCAGGATCACTGGCCAGGTACCGTGTTTGCTAGTCCTCTCGTTGAAGGGATTCATTCCATCCGTGCTCAAGGCGAACCGTACATTCCTTGGGTCATCACCGAAACGCGGGTTGTTTTTATCGAAGTCCCGCCACCGATCGCCATCGGCCGGGTGTGCAATCACATCATCATCGACCGCGCGCTCATTGTACCACCATGTCATGAGCGCGGCTTCCTTAGGGTTTAGGAAGATACGCCTCAACCGGTCGGTCACCGGCAGTACCACATTACCAAGGCAGGAATTTTCTTCTTCCTTGCATCATTGCCTAATGGGGTGTCCTCTGGAGGTTGAGATTGTGGTACCGCCTTTTTGGAACCCTTCTTACTCCTCTTGTTCCTGGTGACGGCTTCTCCGCCACTGTAAACATCATTGTCCTTGTACCGACTTGCCCCACAACGAGGACATTTATCCGGTATGCGCCGGCCTCTTGCCTACATGTTGTACACGAATGCCGCGTGTTTTCACCTCATGATCCAACAACAGGTAGATGAGGCTTTCGTGGTCTGCATACATGGGCTGAGTCAAAAAAAAAAAAAAAATCGTGCCTAGGTTTGTTTACATCCCCATGTTACAATGGTGAGGTACCAAGCAACAAGGGGCAAACACACTAACACAAATCACCGGCTTTAACTAAGTAACAATTTTGTGACGTAGAGCAGTAACGGCCAAAGCCTGTCGGACGCTAAACCGCAAACGGAGGCGCGAGGCAGCTGAAGCCGCCGCCCACCCACTCTTTCCCCTCCTCTCTGATCTTGGCGAAGACTTGTGCCGTGGAACTGGACACACCATCGAAGGTCCTACGGTTCCGTTCTTTCCAGGTGACCCACGAGATGAGCATCACCAGTGAGTCAAAGTCGCGATGAAGACCGCTTGCGGGAGAGCTGCCACAAGTCAACAAGCTTGGTGTCCGCTGCCGGGCAGAGATGGACGAAGCCGACTCCGGCCAGCATCTGCTACCAAAGTACCCGTGTGAAGACGCGGGATGCTAGAAGATGCTCCACCGTCTCGGCTTCCTGGGAGCATAGCGCACATTCATCGCTTTGTTGAAGGCCATGGCGTCTTCGCCGCTCCGTTGTCCAGAGCCGCATGTGTAGGGCTAACCACAAGAATAGCTTGACCTTGGGAGGTGCAGCTGCAGCCTAGAGTTCTTTGGCGCATAACATTTCCACTCGACCGAGGAAGAACGCTTGATAGGCGGACGGGCTAGAGTATGCGCCATCAGAGGTGAGCATCCACACGATCGTGTCGGCAATATGAGGCTGCAGTTGAATGTTGTCCACCGCATTCCATATCCGTAGGAACTACGCCATAAACGGCGTGGACGGCGCACACACTCGCGTCGCGCGTCCACCTCTTGTCGGCGAGCGCGTCCCGAACCGAGCGTTTACGCCGCCGTCCATGGACCGATCTGAACACCAGCGGCGCAAACTTATTGATCGGCCCTTCCAGCAGCCATTCATCATATGAGCCATCTTGGGCCCTACTTGGCATGACTTCGCTTCACCAATGAAGCAGTTTTTTAGGTTTCGGTTCCATGAACAACTTATCATTGGAGCTGGAGCCGATTTGGTAAATTGTTTGACAAAATAGCTCCACATATAGAGTTTCTTAAAATACGCTCTCACAAAACGTCAAGTAAGATGAGGTGAAGCCCGAAGAAACTACTCCCTCCAGTCCATTTTAACTAATTTAGAGTGACACGTTCCCCTAAGTTACACTTTGACCATTCATTTTGATATATATTATATTATTTATGCTTATAAATTTGTAATCATTAAATAGTATAATTCCTTACAAATCTAACCATAAAAAGTTTGTATTATTATAGTTAAAATTTATTAGCCTAATTATTAGTCAAAGTTTTTAATGTTTGAATTTTGATATACGTATGCACCAGAAAAAATGGACCGGAGGGAGTATTATTTTGGCTCCTTCTCATCTTAAATTTTTGTGAGAGCACGTTTTTAGATCGGTGAAGTCGTTTTATTTTATTTCATTTGGTAGAAAACTGCTCTAAATAACTCTGAAGCTACTGGAGAAGCCTGCTAAACAGGGCTGGACACAGGAAAACGATAGGCGTTGGATTGTTTGTACAGGTGGCAGTAGATCAGGTGCGGTATGCACTAGAGCTCTGGCTACTGCTGTAGTTGACGTGGCTTTTTTTTTCCTCACGATTTTTCTTTTGACGTGTAGAAAGAGCGCAGCGCCGCTCGCCACATGGTGCTAGACTGCTAGTATATATAAATCCCAGCCGGTTTGTCCCCAACCCTGGGCTCGTCTTCTTGGTTCTTGCACGACACGATGATGCTGAAAGCGTCGGCTTCATTCAGTCCGAGCCTCCCTCTGCCTCAGTCTTGTCGCACCAATGGAGGTCGACCGCCCATGTCCATTTCTGCCGGCGCAAGAACTGCAGCATCAGTAGGCACCAGCTCTAAGGTCAATCTATCATCTCAGCATCTCCCTCACTACTCTGCCTTAGCTTACTCCTGATGATTCTTGTGCCTTAGCCTGATGATGTGCTCATCGTGTACTCGTGTTCTTTCTCGTTCAGAAGCCTTTCCTTGGTGACCTCCTGGGTAATCTTTCGTCCAAGATGGACAGAGCATCCAGAGGCCTAAAGGATGTGCCGCAGAGATTTCTCGATGTGCTGGTTGATGCAACCTTCGAGTTTACTGATCAACCTCTGAATCCCTCCGAGGTATATCTTGGGCAGAACTAGTGGCCTCTTATATGCTTTTCTGGCTGACCAAAAATGACAATGACTTTCTTTGGCTGTGTTTGCAGAGCAATTTTGCACCGGTCGATGAAATTGATGAAGCAATAGAGATACACCAGACTCGGATTGAAGGAGCCATACCGGATGATTTCCCCGAGGGGGTGTACATCAGAAATGGTGACAGTTTCAGTCTTTTGTCCTTATTACTCTGTCAGACCATAAGCTGAACCTGAATGCTGAACAATTATGGCATTTTTAGGTTCCAATCCACTGTTTGGTGCCCTCCATTCCACGTCGTCAATCTTTGGGAAATCCAATGAGATATGGGTTGAGGGGGAGGGCATGCTCCATGCCCTCTATTTCACCAAAAACACTTCAGATTCTTTGTCACTCTCCTATGCCAACCGCTATGTGCAGTCCGAGACGCTCAAACTTGAGACAGCCCGGCGGAAACCATGCTTCCTCCCTGCCATCGAGGGCGACTCTGCAGCCGTCATTGCCGCCTACATTTTTAACCATGTAAGCAAAACTTTCAAAACCAGATTATATGCAACCCCCCAGATATTCTGAAATGAGTGATCATGCTGCAACACAGCTGAGATTTGGCAAGGTGAACAAGGACATCAGCAACACCAATGTGTTTGAGCATGCCGGCAGGGTGTTCACTGTCGCTGAGAACCATCTACCTCAGGAGATCAGCATAGATAACCTCGACACTGGCGATACCTGGGACATTGGTGGGGAATGGGATCGGCCCACTTTCACGGCACATCCAAAGGTATGGACACTTGCACAAGTTAAATGAATGAGTTGACACGAATCAGTCATTGAAGCACCAATTGGCAATAGGAAATGAGAATGCACTTGCAATAGAAGTAATGGCACTTTTGTCTCTGTAGCACTAGCACCAGCTATATCAAAGTTTATCTTAATAATTGACAAAAAGAAACAAGACACTGACTCAGCTGCCAATGATGGAAAATATTTCAATACGAACTGTTGCAGCGGTTCCTCCAACGACAAGGATATACATGTTGATCGTTGGTATAAACTCAGCAGGAAAGAGCTTATGTCATTCAGAATATGTTACATCATTTACATCATCTGTCTATTTTTCTGTGAGAGTTATGTTACACCACTCGTTCTTGCTTGCTTTTTTGATACGCGTCTTGCACACTTCAGGATTCTATGAATAGGCAGACTCAAACAAATTTTGTCATCCACTCATGAACTTAGGTAGCTCCTGGATCAGGGGAGCTTGTCATCTTTGGAACGGATGCAAAGAGGCCATTCCTAGTGATTGGTGTTGTCTCAGGTATTTTATTTATACTAGTCGCAGTTTTATACAATCTTCTTTACACCGAGTTCGATATCAAAAATAAGGCTCCAATTTAAGTTCTAACTGACTGCAGCTGATGGAACCAGACTAAAGCACAGAGTTGACCTCAAGCTGGACAGATCTACACTTTGTCATGATTTAGGAGTTACACTGAGGTACGGGTCCGACAAAACATCATTTACTCCCAATGAATTTGAAAGTGAACCACATTCCTAAAATATCAACTTATTGCTGAGCAATACTAGAATAGATGAATTATATTGACAACAAAGCAGTTATGAATTCCACTGTCTTGATGTAGGCACAATGTAATCATGGATATACCACTTACTATCGACATCAGCAGACTCGTAAAAGGTGGCCAGTAAGTAATCATGACAAACTTGTCAGTTGAAGATATTGTTACTCTGCTTTATTAAATCTGCAAAAGATAATATGAAACTCATTGGCTCAGGTTGATTCAGTTTGAGAAGGAAAGTTATGCAAGAATTGGGGTGATGCCCCGTTATGGAGATGCAGATTCAGTTGTCTGGTTTAATGTCGAACCATTCTGCATGTTCCATCTTGTCAACTGTTTTGAAGAGGGCGACGAGGTATGACAATGCTAAGAGTGGTTAGCCTCCACCTTATACTGTAATATTCATCCAACATTTTATTATTTTCGATTTTATCATCACTACCAAGAATATGCCTTTGAGAACTACTCTTCCATGGTGACATATAGGTTGTGGTACAGGGACTTCGTTCACCTGACTCCATAATACCAGGTCCAAGACTTGCGCAGAACAATACATTGTCTGAGCTTACTGAAGATGACAAGCTCATGAATGAAGGAACTACGGAGGAGTTTTTCTTTCGGCTATACCAATGGAGGTTAAACTTGAAAACAAAGAGTGTCTCAGGGGAATATTTAACTGGGACAGAGTTTTCTCTGGAGTTTCCGATTATCAATAACCAGTACACAGGCTTGCAACATAGTTATGCCTATGCACAAGTAGTGGATTCTTTAACCGCCTCCTGTGGCAACTGTGGCAAAGGTACTGCTCAAAAATTGAACTGAATTTATGTATTTAGCAACTCAGAATCTACATAGGAAAATAAACAGTAACATCTAACACAGCAAGATAAAAATAAAGAAACAAATTAAAGCACCAAAGAGGATTGGTATATGTAACATTTCTATTTCTAGTGATTTTTTTGTTTTGAAAAAAATTGTGGTGATGTTATATCTCAGATTGATAGACTACTACCGAATTTTGCAGTCAATCCAACGTATGGAGGTTTTGCAAAATTCTACCTTGATGAGAGAAACAACACAGAGGTACAAAGCCTTACTTGGATTAGTCTTAACTACTGTTGATTCCTTTAGATTCCCTCCCTGAACTATGACCAAAAAACAGATATCAGGTACAAGTCCCATAAAGACAAAGTACCATTGGCTTGGTAAACATGAGTTCTGCTCTGGAGCATCATTTGTACCTAGAGTTGGTGGGTCACATGAAGATGATGGGTGGATAATTTCGTTTGTACATGATGAGAAAGCTAATACATCACAGGCAAGTTTTTCTGCTGCATATACATCAATGATCCCATTCGACATACAGGTGATGGAGGAAATATTTATGTTTTTATGTTACAGGTGCATATTGTTGATGCTAAAAGATTTGAAGATGCTCCCGTTGCAAAAATAACATTGCCACGAAGAGTACCTTATGGCTTTCATGGAACTTTCATCAGTAAAAAATGAATAATGTAATGTGGTTCCATCAAATGTTAAATACAAAAGAATTTTTTGAAAGAATACTTTACAGTAGATGCTAAATCAGGCAAGCAATTTGTAAGTATCATACTTCTGGCTCTTGAGATGTTAGCGCAGAGTTTCATCCATGTAGTTGAATAGTTTATCCATTTTTCTCTCATGTGAAAATTGCATTTGTGGTACCAGTGGCACAATTGTACATTTCCATGGAACCTTGTTCCTCGATAGTGAAATATATTTAGCTAAATCAAGTTGAAAATTTTTATTTTTAATATTTTTAGATCAATATTTTAAAAATAACCTATCTTAGAAATTTTTCTCTTATCTAACACTTTTGGTCATATGAGTTCACATGTGGCAAAATAATGTTGTCGCACCACATGCATTGGCACAATAAATCTGGCATGCTTTGGTGAGGCGTACCTCCGTCATGCCAACCAAAGTAGCCGGAGTGGCATGACAATGACCGAACATCACACTAATCAGATTGGCGGGTCAGGGGGTGCCGCCTGTCCTTTCGACTGCATTTTATCTTATCGAAATAAAATGTTAAACGGACTTGAAATCTCACAAAACTGGACATGTTAGCTCTATGTGATATAAACATTCCATTTTAGTGGTATGCAAATATTGTGATGTAAATAAACCATTTTAAAGGGGGCTATGTGATGTACGTACAACAAAAAAGCACTTGTAGATTTCAGTCTTAAAATAAAAAAACTAATTCAGCTCCTTTTCCTCGCTTAAATTCCGAAAATCCTGAATCGTGAGCGTTCGCTCGGACGAGGAGCGGCGAACCATCCCGCAGCTACACTGTCCGTTGCATACGCAGGCAAGAAAAAAAAGTGAAACATTTATTTCAACTTGCTATATTTTCTAAATCAAGTGTCCGTTTCTAATTCCGTTTGCACCAATGTGTTCTATGTGATGAGACGAATAAAACTAGATCCCACTTGGATATGTTTCGAAGATTTTTTTTTTTACTTACTTTCCCCCTATACTGTTGTTATTCTCTAAGTTTTTTTATGTTCCTGTACCTAAGTTACATGTAAAAATTATGTGTATAAGTTAGATTTTCTAACTTTTACATATTTGTTTTAACGTGATAAGTTAGATGTAAAAGTTAGATTCCTAACTTTGCAACGTGTAAAATCAGTTAAGTTATACGTATAAGTTAGTTTTCTAACTTTGTAACGTGTAAGATCACATAAGTCATACGCATAAGTTAGATTTCTAATTTTACAACGTGTTAGATCATGTAAGTTATGCATTCTAGGTTAGATTTCAATTTTGCATATAAGTTATACTTTCTAAGTTAGATGTATAAGTTAGTGAACGAAACTTATGCGTCTGAATTTGCAACTTTACTTTTCCTTTGTTATAAATAGAAAACTTTCAAAAAAAGAAAGTTGCGGGATTTTTTTTCCAAAAAGGAAAGTTTTGGGCATATAGTGTCCTGTGGGAGTTTTTGTATGCATGATTGCCAAATAAGGAAAGTTGCGGGATTTATTTATTTCCTAAAATAGAAATACTCCATGGTTGTCTTATCGTTCGCTAGTTAGCCTACTAATGAACCTTCGCCAAATAGTCTCCCCCTTAAATTCACTTAGTAAGTGGACCTAGGAAAAAAAATCCAAACTCGATATGCATGTACAACGATATGCCGATGTTATATTTTGACAATAATTCTGTTGTCAATGCATGTGGTGCGACAACCACTACCATAATTCTAATTTACCTTGTGGTACGAAATCAAATATCTAAGGAAATTGCATTTTCCTTAGGAGGTGCAAGCAAACCTCTAAGGTAAGCTTTTATTCTTCTTGATGTTTCAGAATTTTTGTAACCACCAAGTAATGTGAAGATTCCTTGATTGTTACGCTCAATCTCCAAGGAAATCACATATATTGTTGGGTGTTTTTCCAAGCCTCCAAGGAAATAGTTAATGTCCTTGAGTGTTGTTCCAAATATATGCCAAGGAAATTATATTTTTTTATTAGGTGTTCTTGGAAACTTTTGGAGACTTCTCTCATAAAAAATTGAAGCAATCAATTGAAATGGGTTCCAAAAATTCTAAAACTTGGCACACACCTTAAATAACCTGTTATTTAGGATATATCCCGAAGTGATCAATTCAGAAAGCTCAAAGCTTGAATAGAATTTTAAAATCCCTCTCTCAAATTGTGGTTTTGTTACTTTTCCCAAAAATGGAGATTTCTAAGAGCTCATGAGGGACCTGCAGCAACGACTATGTGTATTCTCAAGCCCTTATTGCACATAAAAGATTCAAGTACGTCCCAAAAACTTCAACATAAAGATCTTCACAAAATCACCAAAAATGGACTTGAAAAGAAGAGTTTTGGGGTTTGGAACAATAGAGATTGGTGCTAGGCTCCAAGCCATTTTTGCAAATTTCCATTGACCCCAAAACACTACAAAATCATTGTTGCAATCCAATGTCACAAAACACTACAAAATCAAGATTGCAACCCTGCCAAAACAACATATAAAATCATTCAAATTGGCTCCAAAAATAAACAAAAAGATCAAATATTAGATTTGGGGGAGGAGAAGCACGAATTTAATGTTTTATTTCACCATGTAGCATATTATAATCTTGGACGACAAAAAGTTCAATCAAAGAGCCTCTCCTCCCCCCCCCTCTCTCTAGGCCTGTGCAAAACTCTCAACATAATCCCTAATGACATTCAAAGGCATGGCTTCACATTAATCCATCTAGATATCATATATGTTGGCACATGGCTATTTTTCAAGTTGCCCTTACATGAAGCAATCAACCTAAATACCCTTAGGGGTACAGTCGTCCAAGTTTGCCACCATGCATGTGTCGAGTCGCCACTCCTCGTTTTTGAGGTCAAAACCGGTCAAACCCGTCGGCGATGGTTTTGAGACCTAAACAACAAACCGTTCATCCCTGATTTTGAATATACTTGATGAAAACCCCTATGCACATCTCACAAGTCCAAGGCACTTATCATCTTGGTCTCTCAAACATTTTTGAGAGAATATTATCAATTTAGCACTAGAAAAATCGTGTCTTACCTCTAAGACACTCTCGAAGTCAAAACTCCTTATCTTACACCGAGTTGAAATTTTCTTCTCTATTTGGCACTACCATCCATTGTGTTCACTAACGGTGCTATGTGACCACCAAAACCATCCATCTCCTCTTTGTATCATGTGGTGTCAAATAAGGAAACCATGATTTGTTTGTGGTGTTAAATAAGGAACACAATTGTGCAATAAGGAAGTGATTAATTAGATATTGTTTTAATCAAAGGTGGTTTTCATTATATATGAATTTTATAAAAATTATAAAATACTTTTATGTAGTATGGTTCTTTGTCAATGTGATGTTGCCTATGGTCTTTGTTCCAAAACCATAGTCTCCATTTGTGGATAACTTGTGTATCCTTGACAAGTCATGCAGTGTCCCACTTCCTCCTCATGCACCTAGATTTCTCCCTAGAGCTATGTCCTTTGTACCAACTTTTCCAGTAGACACGGTTCCAATTTTTGACCATTAAGTAATCTTACCCTACATACGCTCTACTTAACATATATTCTATTTCACTCTTACACACTTTTGTAATTTACCTTAGTTGATTGAGCTAATTAGATGGCTCAAAGATATACATAGTCTAGTTTCTCACAATTGCTAAAATTAAGCATTAAACAATCTTGACCCATGGTGGACATGGATTTCATTGTGTTATCGTTTCAACATTGCTTCAAGATGGGATGGGCTTCAAGATTTTTTAGAAATTTGCATTGTGGGAATGAGGGCACTGAATGAAATAGCCATTGAGAGAAGAGTTAAATGCACTGTGGGTACATGAACTTGTGGCCTCGTCTCATTTGGGTCCGCTAACTCAGAAACCGGACATCTATACCCAAAACCTTTAAAACCGGTTCATCTGGATCCAAACCCGAAAAACCAGCCTGGTTTTGGCGCGTGATTTATCAAAAACACCCCTCCTCCATCTCCTATCTCACCCCTGAGTCCCTCTAGGGCGCTCTGCTTGCTGTGCACGCGTGCTCCGCCTCCGCCGGCTGGCTCGTTGTGCTTTGCTGACCGCCTGACCGCAGTCTGTCCGCTCGTGCTCGCCCTTGACCACCTCGCCGTGCGTCCAGCTTCAAGTGCCGACGTCTGCTCATATAGAGAATCGACGTTGAACCACACAAACACACGAGAGGAGGATTGGAACCACAAGAATCAAGCTCGCTGGCGTGTGCACCAAGGTGGCCGGCCTGTTCGACCCATACCCGTGCACCGTGCTCACCATCGCCGGCCTGCCCATCGTGGCTGACGCTAATGCAGGCGTACGGCAGCCCGCTGCTGCGCTCGGCGCCCAGGTGTTCAACGCGGACTCTGTTCGTTGCTGCGTCCCGAGGTGGTCTCGTACCCCTTGGAGAAGAACCACGCGCCGGCGGCTAGCTGTCCAGCCCGGTGCCCGCTACACGCACAGGCAGCACGGGGTGCTAGTCGCAGATGGCCTGCTTGGCACCTTGGCCGGCCGGCTGGCTCGTTGAGGCACTCGGCGGCCGTGGCAGAGCCCGTGTGCAGCAGAGCTCGCGCCCAGCGACCTCGCTCCCGGCGGAGGCGCGTGAGCAGAGCCCAGCACGGCGGCAGACGAGGAGCTATGCCTACCGACGGGAGCAGGGGCGGGCGCGCACGCCGGTGAGGAGCAAGGTCGGGCGCACACGGGAGCAAGGTTGCGGCGGGGCTCGTGCCCGCGGCGGCTGGCGCCCCTGCGCGTGGCGGGGCTCGTGCCCACGGCGGGCGGCGCCCCTGCGCATGGCGGGGCTCACGCCCGCGGCGGGCGGCTTCCCGGCTCGCGGCGGTGCTCGCGCCTGCGACGGGCAGCGCTCGCGCCGGCGGCGTCCCGGCTCGCGGCGGAGCTCGTGCCCGCGGTGGGCGACGTCCCACGCGTGCGGCGGAGCTCTCGCTCGCACGCCGGTCATGGGGCCGCGGCGGAGCTCACTCGCGCGCCCATGGGGACCGCGGCGGAGCTCGCGCTCACACGCCCATGGGGCCGCGGCGGAGCTCGTGCTCGCCGGCCATGGGGGCCGCGGCAGAGCTCGCCCACGCGCCGCCCATGGGGGCCGCTGCGGAGCTCGCGCACGCGCCGGCCATGGTCGAGCTTGAGGTTGAAGATGGGGTCGCTCTGATCAGTGCTCTGAGGAAGAAGAAGGGCTCAGGGGCGAGATGGGAGATTGGAGGGTTGTTTTGATAAATTACGCGGCAAAACCCGACTGATTTACGGTTTTGGATCCAAGTGAACCGGTTTCAAAGGTTTTGGGTATAGATGTCCGGTTTCTGAGTTAACGGACCCAAATGAGACGAGGCCACAAGTTCATGTACCCACAGTGCATTTAACTCTTGAGAGAAATTCTACGAGAATGTATAAGCACGAGTGAAAGATCTAAGATCTTATCTAGGTTTTGGTAAATAATAACAAGACCTATGGACTAACCTTTCTATTTGAGTTTGTGAAGAAAGTTGGTATAGTTCACAAGATGAGATATATATGGATATTGCCATGGACTTGATTGATTGCATGTTGAAAGGCTCCAATCAACAATAACAAGAAGGTGAATAATAAAGGGAGCCTGGGCTAGGATGGACATATTTAAAACATAGTAATTTGAGGGTGCTTGAGTTCCTGGACAATCAAACCCTGGGACCGCGGGTACATTTCATTGGAACAGTGCTAATGTTTGCTCTGCCCGTTGGGCCATTTAGCTAATGATGGAGGCCCTCTAGTGGTGGGGCCACCTCGCCCATGTGACCTGACTGCTGACTAATTCAAAAGTTGGGCTACCTCACACAACCACATGTGCACCTAGCGGTGGGACTGACAAGTACACATTGAGCACAATAAGCCCTCCAATTCAAATGACTAGTTGCTTGCTCCCCTTTATAAGTAGAGGGGTGGTCGATTGTGAGTGCTCTCTTGGCTTTTGGGGAACATGCATCAAGATAGCCTCACGACATCTCTCTTTCTCATATACTTCATGTGAGACAAGTTTAGTGAGATGGGAATTGATCCTAGTGTGATTACTTGAGTGACTAATCAAGTGGCACTAGGTGGTGGTTTTATAAGCGTGTTTCCATGTAACTCTTTGAGATTGTCAGTTCCTACACAACTTGGTGATTGTTGTTGACACCAGATGTGGCAAACGGGATTACCGCAAGCGGACGGGTAGTCAATGTAGCACTTCACCGGGAGTATTCCAGGTATCGTATTTTCCACAGGGAAGGAGAAGTGGACTAACTAGGCCAAGGTATGCCGTCAGGCAATGATCAAGGGTTTAGGATGGGATCGAGAGGTAATTCTAGTATTTGGGTTCTAACCTAGTTATCCTAAGGATATGTGAGAGCTAACTCTATCTTTCTGCTACGGCCGATGGGCGAGACAGGTTGCTAAATAACACCCCCTGAAGCGGCCACCGGTGCGGGCCTACAATCTAACCTAACAACACTCACGGGAGAACTCCAAGGTCCCAACGGAAGGCTGTCACACTTCACTCGGGCGTTCTGGGTGCAGCCCGGACGTTCACACCGCGAGATCTAGTCTAGACACCGCGCCTACACTATCTCTACTACTCTAAACACGGCCAGGGTTTAGAGCACTTCACTCAAGAGCCTAACATACGCTCGCTCAGGAGAGAGCAATGTGCCAGCAGAAAGGATGTATACTTATGATAAACTAAGACAGAAAGTAAATACTAAAAATACTCAGATGAAAACAACTAGAAAGTAAACTTACTAGAAGACAAGCATCCGCTGAGGCGCTCCTGGAAGAAGACTCCCGACAGGCCGGGACTCCTCCGCTGGAACTCCTCACTCTCTTCCCTCTATTCTCACACTATAGCTAATAGAAGCTCTTCCTATGATACATGGTGCACTTTGGACTAAGCTCTAGGGGGGTATTTATAGGGGAGATGGAGTAGCCCCTACTCCAGTGCCACGTCAGCGATCCGCGTGACATCGCTTCTCCACCCTTGGATCAAACCGACTTGAAATGGACGTCTGACAGCAGAGGACACGTGGAGGTCATGCAGGAAGTCGGTGGGAGGCAACCGACCTTCAATGGGCCCACATGTCATGGTCGGCCGACCAGGCATTTGCCCTGGGGTTGACACGTGGCATCTTCTAGAAGGTCCAGTAGGTCGGTGGAGCTGGTTTGACAGGTGGGCCCACCAACCCTTGGTCGGCCGACCAGGGTCTGGTCAGGTGGGCCCACTAGCCTTGTTCCACCGATGTTCCTACGTGTCCTGGAGTGTGTTGCTTGCTCATTTGAAGTTTGGTCAAATTTGCTCCATTCGCGCTTGTTCAGGCTTGATTAGTAGCTGTTTGTACCTGCATCCAAATAGTGACATGTACATGTGGAACCAAGTGAAATGCACCTATATCACTACTTGTTTGCTGGGTGTAACTCTAGAATGTGACTAATGTTGACGGCTTTCATGGGATGAAAACAGGGTATAAATGCCGTCAACAAGATCCCCCACACTTAAGTCTTTGCTTGTCCTCAAGCAAAGTTTAGAGAGAGAAAAGGTATACTACAACATTGTTGAGATATCAGCAAATACTAAGTTTACTCAGGCAGAAATCATTCATGTGGGTTATGTGGTATTGTTTAACATAAATCCTTCAGTTGTTGAAACAAATGGAATAGTTCTCAAGGCACAGTTCTCTACTTATTTTCATACCCTTAGTACTTAGAGTTTTTATAAATTTTTGAAAAGAAAGCACATGTGTCATTCCTACTCCTCATAAGATATCTCTAGTCGCTCAAGTGGTGTATGAACCCTCACCAAGGCACATCATGTACTTGCCTTTAAAAACATCCTATCTCTAATAAGGCTTTATATGGAGCTTGAATAGGTATGTCAAGGAATAGCATACTTGCATTGCATATGTTGTCTTAGTTAAGAAAGCAAAGTCTTGGACCACAGCAAAGACTCATCATACCCCCAGATCAAGATGTAAAGTGGAGTGAAAGAATGTAATGGATGATGAAAAGGAATTATTATCATCAAATTATTATTATTTTTTTTGCTCTATCTCAATAGATGCCTAACCTTTTTGGGATGTGTCTCACCTAACAAATGATAACTTGAGAGAGAATTTCTGACTTTGGAGCATGGAGCAACTCATATGATGGAGATGGTGAAGGTGCGTACTTCCAGTGTAGAAGTAGCACAGGAATGGTGGTATGGATGATGAAGCATACTCCCAGTGTAGGAGGAGCATAATGATGGAGGTAAGATGCGTACTCCCAGGGTAGGAGTAGCATAATGATAGTAGTGAGGTGCATACTCTCAGGGTAAGAGTAGCATGTTTGCGTACTTCCGGATCAGAAGCAGCATATTTTGGTGGTAAGTGCAACTTGATCTTAGGGCCACGACAAACCTCTAACACAGATTCTACAAGTCTTAACCAAACTCACTGCAAGCAAGTAGCTTATGTAGAAAGCTTTTGGATATTTAATGTATATGGCCGTGGTGGGCATTTCAACACTATTGAGGAGTAGTGACACTATGGTTTTATGACATTTTTCAAAGTTAAACCTCTAAGTACTTTAGATAGAAAGGCATGAAGCATAAGCCGAGAATTATATCACATTTATCAACAACCTAGTCAATATGATGATCCTATCATGAATTTTTGGCCCACAAGCATAAATGTCATAGATTAAAGCAATTGTTAAGTTTTAGATGCAACTCTTCATTTTATTTTTATTTAAAGCAATTGAGAAAAAAAAAGAATAAGGAAAAATTGAAAGAAACAGAAAGGAGTTAGGAGGGACATACCAGACAACGAAACAAAACCCTCATGGAGACCGTGGCAGAACTTAGGATTGCCCACATGGATATGTTGGATGCATTTCGTGACTTACGCATTAGCAACAATGCGAAGGTCAAGAGGATTGCAAGGGCAATCGGTAGGGAGGAACTACTAGAGATCCCCTCTCCTTAGAATAAATTAGTTTTTAGAAGACTAGGCACTTTTATTTTAAATTTTCTTAGTTATTTCCCTTTTCGAATTTTAAATTTCCTACAATTTGTAATAGTGCCTAGAAATTTGATTTTATAATATAAAGGAGGAGTTGAAAAATAAAAAGATTGTTTGACCCTGTTGGTGCACTTTGCCACCAGCAGGGTATGTACTTTTTCACTTCGTTTCGCTGTGTCGTTTTCATAGTGCACAAAGGCCAAGTGTGGGGGAGTCTGCCGACTCCCCAGAAACATGAAAAAATTGTGAAACAGGCACGGATTCGAGGTACTGAAGGTCCTGCAAGTTGACACGACGAAGGTCGACCCGGACAACCGGTCGGCCGACCTGGACTTCGTGCCAACTTGGCAAACCAAGTACACCGCACCAATCAGCAGATCGAGTGGAGTCGGAATCCAGGCCACAGAGCCCAGGTTCAGGTCGGCCGACCTGACCTGTTGGCCCCTGGCCCAGTCTCTCCATGTCGCTCCTTCCTTCCTCCCCCTCAAACTGCCCAGGTGGGCCTCTGATGGGAGGTGGAGACATGTGCCTACGAACGGAGGCGCTGGTGGAGTCGTTCGACTCCCTCAGTGCTATGCGCTCGTCGGAGTCCAACGGTGGGATGAGGGTCTTCCCCATCAGCGGTTCCGCTCCCTTGATCCGGCGGAAGTGAGGCGTGTGGGACGGCTCGAAGCTCGAGCTGCCCCCGGTGTTGGCGGAGACGACGATCGAGGCTTCACGAGCCCCTATGGGCGACTTGTCCTTCAACGCCAATTGACCCGTGGTGGGTCGCCTTGGCGTGGTGAATCTCGCGAGGGATTTCCCGAGAGTCCTCTTGGGCGTCAACGAGCGCGACGAGGGTCCCGACTGGGCAGGACGCTGGGGAGTGGTCGGGCGACCACGCCTCGGGTCGGCTGACCCAAAATGTTGGTCGGCCGACCAGGGGTTTTTCCCCAGCAGCCCTCCAGTGGGTGACACCGTGGCTAGAGGCTCTGCCTCGATCACGTGCACTGCCATGGCGCATTCCATTTCGGCAGTGAGTGATCGCGGTGGCATGGGTGAGTCCGGGCGAGGGATGATTTGGTGGTTTCTCGTGGGTGGTGCCATGGCATGGTGGAGAGTGATCAAGGATGGCTCAAATGGGCAATGAAGGTGATGAACTCGGGCTAGAATGCTGTGGGAAGAGAGGAGAGTCCTAGGGGGCTTTTAAAGACAAGGTTGAGGAGGAGGTTTCGGTGATTTTTGAAAGAATTCAAAAGGGAGCGTCCTGGGGGATGTCTCTCCACCGTTCCTGCTCCTTCGCCGAGTTCGAATTGTCGAAAAGCCCGGTCGACCGACCGGCGAAGTTTCGCCGTTCAAGTTCAAATTTGAACTGCAGGCTCCCCTAGCCGTTCCAAACATTTCTGCGAATTCAAATCACGAAAATGCTGGTCGGCCGACCGGACCCTGGTTGGGTCTAGTCGACCAGGCTGAGGTCCTGGTTTGGCTGCACCACCCTGGGTCCGAGTGGGTGCCAATACTCAGGTCGGTCGACCCACACTTGGCTCCTAGGGACTAGCTCCCAAGGGCTCAAGTGTTCCTAAAAATTCCTATACTACCCTTATTTCTAATCAAGCAAGTTGGCATGCAGTTTCAGAAATGTAAAGTATTAAAGCTAGCATGTCAATAAAGTAAACATGTAGATTTTAGTGATTAGGTTGTAAGGTAAAGTCTATCATGTCTAATTCTTCTTGTACGGAATCATGTTCATAAAAGAGTTTAAGGCGATGGCCATTTACCTTGAAGACGTTGCCATCGTCGTCCTGCAGCGTCACGGCTCCATGCGTCGCGGTGTCGACCACCAGGTACGGGCCTTCCCATTTGCTCCTTAATTTTCCGTGGCCAAAGAGTTTGACCCAGGAGTTGAACATGAGTACCTTGTTCCCCGGATGGAACTCTTTTTGCTTGATTCGCTTATCATGCCATCTTTTGGTTTTCTCCTTGTAAATTCTGGCATTGTGATAAGCTCGTTCTCTCCATTCCTCCACCTCTGAGATCTGGATCTTCCGATGTTTGCTGGCTGAGGGCAGATCCAAATTCCACCTTTTTATGGCCCAATGCGCCCTATGCTCTAGCTCGACGGGCAAGTGGCATGTCTTTCCGTATACAAGCTGGTATGGGGTCATACCAATAGGAGTCTTGTATGCGGTCCTGTATGCCCAGAGTGCATCAGAAAGTCTGTATTTCCATGCCGATCCCATCTCATTGACAGTCTTCTGCAGAATATTCTTGATTTGCTTGTTCGAAGTTTCTGCTTGTCCGCTTGTCTGGGGATGGTACGGTGTACCCACATTGTGCCGTATCCCCATTCCTTTCAGAAACTCGCGGAATCTCTTGTCAATGAAGTGGCTGTCTCCGTCACTGATGACTAACCTTGGGGTGCCGAATCTTGGGAGGATGGTGTCATGAAACATTGCCTTGGCGTGCTTTGAGTCTGCTGACTTACACGGCAGTGCTTCGACCCACTTGGATACATAGTCCACTGCCACCAGTATGTATTCATATCCTTGTGATGGTGGGAATGGACCCATGTAATCTATCCTCCAGACATCAAAGAGCTCCACTTGAAGGTTGTTTGTGAGGGGCATGGCGTCACGGGTATTGATATTCCCGTGTCGTTGGCACCTCTCACACCTTCTGATGAAGTCCTTGGTGTCACCGTACATGGTAGGCCAGTAGAATCCACTTTGCCAGATCTTGGCGTGGGTTCTGAATGCACCATAATGGCCCCCATATTCAGCCCCATGGCATTTACTGATAATCTGGATGCCTTCTTCTGTTGGAACACACCGTCTCAGCACCCCATCTTGGCAGACCCTATAGAGGTAAGGGTCATCCCATAGATGTGCCTTGCTTTCCTTGATCAGCTTCTTCTTATCTTCCCCCTGTGGTACATAGCCAGAGACCATGTAGTTGACCATATTTGCGTACCAAGGGTGAGCAGCTGACACCTTGAGAAGTGTATCATCCCGAAGATAATCGTTGATAGGCAAACTCTGTTTGTCTTCAACCTGCATCCTAAAAAGGTGGTCTGCGACCGAGTTTTCTACTCCCTTTTTATCTTTTATTTCTAAGTCAAATTCTTGGAGTAGCAAGATCCACCTTATTAATCTTGGTATAGCGTCTTTCTTAGTGAATAAATATTTCAGAGCAGCGTGATCAATGTAAATGATCACTTTTGCTCCTACCAGATAAGACCTAAACTTGTCTATAGCAAACACTACGACTAACAGCTCTTTTTCAGTGGTTGCATAGTTTAGCTGAGCTCCGGTTAGTGTTTTACTAGCATAACAGATAGCATGATGCTTTTTATCTCTAGTCTGTCCTAAGACAGCTCCTACAGCATAATCACTAGCATCACACATTATCTCAAAGGGGAGCGACCAATCAGGGGGTTGTATGATTGGCGCAGAGACAAGTGCTTTCTTAAGGTAGTAAAACGCATCTAAGCACTCATCATTAAAATTTAAGGGTGCGTCTTTAGCTAGCAGGTTTGTTAAAGGCCTAGCGATTTGCGAAAAATCTTGTATAAACCTTCTATAAAAACCAGCATGACCAAGGAAACTGCGCACTCCTCTAACGTTCGTGGGAGGTGGGAGCTGTTATATGACCTCTATCTTAGCTCTATCTACCTCTATTCCACGCTCGGACACTCTATGTCCTAACACTATCCCTTTCCTAACCATGAAGTGGCATTTTTCCCAGTTTAGGATCAAGTGTTTTTCTTCGCATCTTTGTAAGACGCGTTCCAGGTTCTCAAGACATCCGTCAAAGGTCTTGCCATAGACGGAGAAGTCGTCCATGAAGACTTCCATGATTTCTTCAATCATGTCTGAGAAAATGGACATCATGCACCTTTGAAAGGAGGCTGGAGCATTGCATAGGCCAAAAGACATGCGCCTATATGCATATGTCCCGTAAGGGCATGTAAATGTCGTCTTACTTTGGTCGTTGGGATGGATTAGGATTTGATGATAACCTGAGTACCCGTCAAGGAAACAAAAGAAAGAGTGTTTCGCCTACCGTTCCAGCATCTCATCGATGAATGGTAACGGAAAGTGATCTTTCTTTGTAGCCTTGTTGAGTTTTCAGTAATCTATGCACATCCTCCATCCCGTGACGGTTCGTTGTGGGATTAGTTCGTTATTGTCATTTTTAACGACCGTCATTCCTCCTTTCTTGGGTACTACTTGTACGGGGCTGACCCACTCACTGTTTGGAACAGGGTAGATTATGCCCGCGTGCAAGAGCTTCAAGACCTCCTTCTTTACTACTTCTCTCATCGCATTATTTAGCCTCCTCTGAGGCTCTCTCGAGGGTATAGCTTCGGGTTCTATTGGGATGCGATGCGTGCAAAGAGCGGGGCTAATCCCCTTAAGGTCTTGGAGGGAGTAGCCTAAGACAGAGCGATTTGTCATTAGGAGTTAACGGTTCTTTTTCAGTGGTTGCATAGTTTAGCTGAGGTAACAGTATCTTGAGGAATTTGTCATTAGGAGTTAATGGTTCCTCACCGAGGAGTGTTAATGCTAAGGTTTTTGACATTACGTTTGCTCCTACGGCTGGGTCATAAAGAGATTCAATAGAGATCCTACCTATGGTACAGGCAATGGTCGCGAAACAGGATAGAAGTCTGATGATATCAGATGACACCTCTGATTCTCTCAGCCATTCGCTGCTCATGACAGACATTAGCTCTTGGGCAGTTGCCTTAAGGTAACAAGCCTCTAAGCGTGAAGAGATGTGCCTATTTGGGTCTCTATTAGGTTTCTTTTGCACGAGTTGTTTCGAGACATTGCTAAAATTGGCAAAAAGGTTTGTCTCGATGTTCAAGGGATATTCCAAGGGGTGAATTACTTCTTCCCTTGGAGGTGTTTGTGGTTCAGGCTCGTCAGCTTGGGTTGTGGTATTGGCTGTTGAGGTTTCGTCCCTAGGGGTTTGGTCTTCCTCAGGGGCTTCACTATGATCATCAGTGTAGGGGGTGTTGTCTAGTATGGTTGCTAGGACTACCTTACCCTCACTAATGGGTAAATGAAGGAATGCTCCCTTCGAGGCTAGATCAAGGAATTGTGCGGAACTTTGCCTAAGGCCGAGATAAAAGTGTTGCATTAGTGTTGGCTCGGGTATGGCTAAGTCTGGACCAGAGGACGTTAAGTCCATGATTCGTGTCCATTCCGCATCTAGAGATTCCTTCTCTTCTTGTTTGAAGTTTAGGATATCTCTGTGGAGACGGGCTACACGGAAGATAGGGAAATAGGTAAGGCAAAATTTGGCTTGTAGCTTCTCCCACTCTCCGTCTACACTACCTACGTAACGAGAATACCAGCGTCTAGCTTTTTCCATTAAAGAGAACGGAAAGAGCTTCCACTTAAGGGTGACTCATCTCATCCCTTGGATGTGAATGCAGGAGCAAAGTTGCTCGAAATCACGTAAGTGGGTGTATGGGTTTTCATCTCCTTCTCCCGAAAAGGGATTCTCCTGAACCATCGCTATGAGACTCGGGCGAAGTTCATAGCGGGCACTAAAATAGCCTGAGAAGAACTAGGCGGCTCCAACTCAGCGCCCGTTGGAGCCGTATAATCAAAAAGGGTTGTTTGATCCATTGGATAGGTAAAAAGGATTTTAATCTAACAAGGATAATTTGACGACTATGGCTCTAGCTAACCGGCTGCCGTTCCCGAAGCAACGGCGCCTTTAAAATGCTTGTTGACACCGAGATGTGGCAACGGGATTACCGCAGCGGACGGGTAGTCAATGTAGCACTTCACCGGGAGTATTCCGGGTATCATATTTTCCACAGGAACGAGAAGTGGACTAACTAGGCCAAGGTATGCCGTCGAGGCAATGATCAAGGGCTTAGGATGGGATCGAGAGGTAATTCTAGTATTTGGGTTCTAACCTAGTTATCCTAAGGATACGTGAGAGCTAACTCTATCTTTCTGCTGCGGCCGATGGGCGAGACAGGTTGCTAAATAACACCCCCTGAAGTGGCTTGAAAGGATCAAGATGCCCAAGAGGGGGGGTGAATTGGGCTAATTCTAAAAATTATTGCGGAATTAAACCTACTAGCCCATGATTCACCCCTCGGTGCCTATGTGTGTTCCTAGACAATCGATCAACTAAAGTTTTGCACCCTAAGTTCCAATCCTATTCTAGCATGGCAATTCTATGAAAGTAATTGCGAGAATGTAAGTGCTAGAAAGTAAATGCGGAAAGTAAAGGGACAAGGAACACGGCGATCTTTTTCCCGAGGTATCGGAGAGTCGCCACTCTCCACTAGTCCTCGTTGGAGCACCCGCGCAAGGGTGTGGCTCCCCCTTGATCCTCGCAAGGACCAAGTGCTCTCTAGGGCTGATTCTTCGTCGCTCCGACGCGGTGAATCGCCAAGAACCGCTCACAAGATGAGTTGGGTCATCCACAAGCACCGCCGGATGATCACCAAGCTCCAATCACCACCAAGCCGTCTAGGTGATGGCGATCACCAAGAGTAACAAGCACAAACTCTCACTTGACCTCGCAAAGCCTAGGGAGAAGAGTGGATGCACACTAGCTACTCTCGATTGCTCATGAACTCATGGATTCTCAAATCTCTTCAAGTCATGAGGCTCTTGCAACTCTCTTACTCTCACAAAGTGTTTCTCATTTGAACAAATGAGCAAGAGACTCGAAATGTAGAGGGTGGGGTTGTATTTATAGCCAAGAGCCAAAAACCAACCGTTACCTCGATTTCAGCTCAGACGTGAGCACCGGACGCGTCCGGGCACTCACCGCCGGACGCGTCCGGCGCTTTATGGAATTCAAACGGCAACCTAGCCGTTGGGCTACGATGCGGGCTCGGACGCGTCAGCGCTGCGTCCGGCGCGCGCCCGGCGCCCGATCGCGAGCCCGATTCCAGAAACTCTCTGGTCCGCGTCCGGCGCACGCCGGACGCCAGAGCCACGCGTCCGCCGCTCAAGGCAGACCAAGGACGACTTCACCGTGCGCCGGACGCGTCCGGCGCCTGTTGAAGCTCCCGTTTCCACTTGATACGCGATCCTTTGAAAACGGCGACGACTTCAACAACTCTCAGGGCTTAAACGTAACTTCCTAGCGCTAAGATTTCACCAGTGTGCACCACACCTAAACCCGAGACTCAACTAGGTCAAGCTACCCATTTGCACCCCCCTTAATAGTACGGCCAAAGGAGAAAACAAAGTCCTAACGACTAATCCGATGTCTCTCAACACCTTCGACAATCGGAACTAACCGTCCTTAACCTTGTCGTCCAACCTTTGAAAACCGAAACGATTTCCATCGTTAAGAGGGCATGCCTACCAATTTGCCTGAGATTCCATTACCATGACCTAACTCACATTGTTTCTGCAAAACACACGTTAGTCATAGTAATCTACATTGTCATCAATCATCGAAACCCACATCAAGGGGCCTAGATGCTTTCAATCTCCCCCTTTTTGGTGATTGATGACAACCTCTGGAGTATAAAGAGTTTAGTTGAGGTTTTCAAGCATGCTTGGTTCACATGAGCCTTGGACAATGAAAGCAAAGGTTAGAATGACTCATGTGACACCAAGCCAAAAGATCTGTGCTCATATAATCTGCAAAAACGAGTTAGCACAAGACAAAAGCATAGCTCATATGGAATCAGAGTAAAACGCGGAAGCCAAGCACATATGAGCAAAGAACCAGGTGACATAGAAGGTGATACCAAACCGAAGAGCATATGTCACTGCGAATGAATATCATACAATGCAGAAAGTAAACATGAATGCATGCAAAAGTATCAATCAAAAGAACCAAATCTCTCAAAAGAACCAAATCCCAAGCTGAGAGCTCCCCCTAAGTCTACATACTCCCAACTCTCCCCCTTTGGCATCAAGGACCAAAACCTAAGGCTGAGGGGTAGAAGGAGCAGACGAGCCGGTCTCACGAGCATGAGGAGCAATGACGAACGCTGAAGTGTCATCTGGGCTGTCGTCTGAGCTCTGCTGGGACTGAGTGACAGGAGCCCTTGACCCTCGGGTCGTGACGGCGCGGTGAAGCGGTCTGGGTCTGCTCAACTGACACTGTGACGGTCGCTGTCTCCGTGGTCGGCACTGTGACTGGAGCTATCTCTGGCTGGCCTTGTGGCTCGGTCGGTGTAGCAAGTGGAAGAGTAGGAGCCACCTGTGGTACTGCCTCAGTAGTAGGAAGAGGATCTGTAGAAGCCACTGAGGAAGGTATGGTGCCAGATGTGCCGGTGCCTGTCACTGGAGGAATCTGCTGCTGCTGAGGTTGCGGCTCATGCTGAATAGGCTGTCTCATGTACTCAGGTGTCGCCTCTCCTGTGAGTGCACTGTAGGAAGCCTGATGATGGGCCGCACTCGAGTGCGGAGTGAATAGCGAGATGAGAGCCAACGGGTGAGAAGCCGGTGGAAATCCGTGGAAAGCCGGGGACACCGAGGCCGCCGGAGAAGAAGGTGCTATGCACGAAGGCCGGTAAGCTGCACTCGTGGCGGCATCGAGAAGGTCTTACACCCAAAGTCATCCCGTTGGCTGACTCGGAGCCGGGGGAAGAATTCCCGAGGTTGTGGCTTTTTGTCTCTTTGGAATAGTGAAGCAATCAAAGTCATAGTCTGCGAGTCTTCTTTCTTCTTTGTAGGCGATCCGTGCATCTGGCGAGCTCGTATCTCGGCTAGAGCAATCTCATGCCGCTCCTCGCACGCTCCCGGTTGGCGGCCAACTGTCAAGTGCCTAAGTCGAGCGCTCAATTGCTGCTCTGAACCGCCCGCCTCGCATCATGCGACGAGGGGGAGGACGAACTGGAACGTAGTACTCCTCATCATCCTCGAGTCCGAGGTAGTGATCTCATATCCCGCCTCGGCTTCGCAAGCTCTGCTTCTTCATCTCGTCGCTAGTTGCTCAACTCTAGCATCTGCTCGGCTCTGTCTCAGAATCTGGATCTCCATGGCGAGGAATGACTGGAGGAGTATACGGTGATTCGACAATGGGAAGCATCATAGGAGCCAAACACCTCATAATTCAGCGGATCTTCATATTCCTTTCGATAGAGTCTCGGAAGATCACCATTTCTATAGATGAGCCGGGTGATCCAATGAGCATAGTGCATCGGGCGGTGGTGCTTGAAACTCCCATAGATGACATCTTCCATATCACGAGTATCAAGTCCCGGATATCAAAAGGAATCTTCCTCACAAGATGTGACACTACCCACCGCTTTGGAGCCTAGTGAACCCGTTCGAAACCGGGCCTAGCAAGAATGGTGTATCTCTCGAATCGATCAAGAACTCGAGCAAGGCGTAGCTCATCCTGTGGTGTTCGCTCGACCCGCACCAAAGTTAGGTCCAAAGACCTCTCTCATGATCTCGGAGGTGGCACTACTCCTCCCCGTGCACGGCGGGGTGGCTCAATGCACGGAAAGCACGGCGATGCGGCTTGATGGGCTGCTCGAAATCCCCAAGAAGTTTCGGCTTCCTCATTTGGACAAGTTACGCCTCGACCACGAATGATGTATGAAATCGTGAATGATTTGGAGCAATCCACGGTGTAGCATAGAACTCTAACACCCATTCTGGAATGTATACGCCGAGATCCGCCAATTAGATCAATCATGCCTGGCTATGCACCCAAATACTCTCTGAAGGCCTGGCCCAACACATGGGAGAAAGTGTCAGCTATCACTGTCCTCTGCTTGGTGATCTTTGACTTCTGCCTGTAAGCCTCTACCAAGGACTTGTGCAGAGCTGTGTAATAAGGTGCACCAGCTCTCTCTCTGGAAGAAGGAAACCAGGTGTTGATGTCCACCCGTCTTATAGCCCGTATCTTCTTTGCACCGGCCTTCAATAGCTCCTCGTACTCAATCTAGGTCTGTAGGGCCCCCGCCGGGCTGCCTACGTGGAGTAGAAGAGGGACGACTCCTGTGGACGCCGAGGCTCGCTGGCTGGAGAGTCCCGACACGGGAGGACCGTCGTAAAGGAGAAAGATCCTGCTGCTCAAGAGTGGTCTCCTCGCCTCGGGAGCCTCTGCCTCGCTCTCGTGTCCGCTGCTAATCCGGGCTCTTGTATGACAATGCTCGCACCCCCGCGAGCTCTCCTCTCAAGACACGCTCTGCTGCTGCTTATCGCCTGGGGCTGCACGAGAATCAGGCGGCAACCTTTTTCTTTTCCTCATAGTCACGGTTTTCTTGCCCTTAGCTCTCTCAATCATCTCGGGAAGATTTGGCCTTCGTGTGGATCATCGTCTCCCCCCCGAACCTCGCCCGAGTTCTTGCACACAGGCATGATTTGCCGCTAACACGATCAATCAATCAAAGCGCAAGAGGATGTGCGAGATCTTGTGAGGCTTGGCCTCAATCCATACTCCTAGGCTGGGCCTAGAGTTTCACTGCCCACTGTCAATATGTCACAATCCGACACGGCTCGCTGCAAGAAATGGAATAGAGAGAGAATATATAACCATAAGCATTTGCTAGAGGTGAGAGTCCCTAAGAGAAGCAAAGCGCTAGGTAAGTGATGGAATGGAATAGGATTTGACATTTTACCTAAGACATATCCAAGCTCCTGTGAAAAGATGAGAATGACAATGTAGGGCACCCCTTGAGTCACGAATTGTCAAGGTGTTGAGGCGAGATCCTTTTGCATAAAGAAATTTGATCGAAGGAGGATCAAAACGGTGAAGACAAGTTGGTTGAGGCAAAACATCGAACACCTTGCGGGCAGGAGGATTCCTCACCATGAAGCTGTCTCCCTCTCAATTTGGATGACGCGGCGGCGAACTCCAATACGAGAGCACAAGAGGGAAACGCCACGGACCGATTAGCTAGAACATGCCGGAGAAGATGACAAGCTTCAAGAAGTGCCATCAATGGCGACCATGGCGCGAGCTTTGCCGGCCAAAACTTGGTGGCGCGCGCGGGGATGGCGGCGGGCCGGAATGGCGCGGGCGGGCCGTGGCGGGCGCGGCGCGACGCGGAGAAGCGGGGGCGGCGCGATGGGCGGCGCGGCTGCGCGGTGGAGTTTTAGGGTTAGAGCGACGCGCGGTGTACGGACGCGAGCGGAGGAAGAAGAAGGCCGCGGGCCGTTTCGGAATAGAGAGGAAAAGTAGGGGCCCCACACGTCAGATTTAGTGACTCGCGCACTTCCTCATCGCGCCGTACGCGTCCGCGCTGCGTCTGGCGGGTCGTCGGACGCCGAACAGAGACATTTGAAAAATGCTTGCTCAGGTCGATTCCGCCGGACGCGCTGCAGACACGGTCGCCAGACGCGGGCAAAACACTGTTACGCGTCCGGCGCATCTTGAACAGCTGGCTCCTTTTGCGCTGAATCTTCATAAGGCGCCGGACGCGTCCGCCGGTTCTCCAATGCGCGTCCGGTGCTCTTTAAAGAGCTGATTTGAATCTTCTCTTCGCGGCACCTGCTCCCAATTGATTTCCAAACTTTTTAAGATGCAACTAAACACAGTTTGGAGTCAATATGAGATCCTCACTCTCAAACACTCAATTTTTCAAATAGTTTGCCATAGGCTTATAGTATTTTTTGAAAATAGGCAATAACCACGAGCGAGGAACAACGTATGGCCATGAGCGTGAGTTTTCAAACCAGTAGAAGCATCAAAAGCTTTCTCAGTTCATGGACGAACACAGAGGTTGCTCAAGAGATGAACGAAAAGAAACGAAGAGCAACACATAAGCACATAATATTACTGGAATTTGAATCTAGGCGGCTTGTCAGGTTTGAACCAAGGGTAAGCTTCTTCACACCTCCAGAGAGTGTTATCTTAACCATGTTAGACAAGCCCTATATGCATTACAGAAGATTAAACATGCTCTATAAACAATGCAATGCAACCGACAACACCTTTCATCTCTTCCTTGTGAAGTTGCTTAGGTCAAGGATATTGAGCTCATTCCTTAACCTACAAAAGGTTGATTCATCCAATGGCTTTGTGAAGATATCCGCTAATTGATCCTCACTTCTCACACCTTCTAGAGATATATCCTTTTTAGAGACATGATCCCTAAGAAAGTGGTGGCGGATATCTATATGCTTTGTGCGAGAGTGTTGAACCGGGTTGTTGGCAATCTTTACGCACTCTCATTGTCGCACAATAGAGTCACTTGACCAAGATTCACACCGTAGTCAAGGAGGGTTTGTTTCATGTACAAGATTTGTGCACAACAAGCCCCCGCCGCTATATACTCGCCGGGCTTTGTGGATAGAGCAACACTGTTCTGCTTCTTTGATGACCAAGAGACAAGTGACCTCCCAAGCAAATGGCACCCTCCGGATGTGCTTTTTCTATCAATTTTGCAACCGGCATAATCCGAATCGGAATAGCCAACAAGTTGGAATCTTGCTCCTTTGGGATACCATAGACCAATGCTTGGGGTGAGCTGCAAGTACCTAAGGATCCTTTTGACAGCACTCAGGTGAGCTTCCTTAGGATTGGCTTGGAAACGAGCACACATACACACACTAAACATGATGTCGGGTCTAGATGCAGTGAGGTACAACAAGCTACCGATCATAGAGCGGTAAAGAGTTTGATCCACAGAGTTACCTTCCACATCAAGGTCGAGATGCCCATTAGATGCCATAGGAGTGTTGATTGTCTTGCAATCCTTCATATCAAACCTCTTGAGGAGGTCCTTGATATACTTCTCTTGTGATATGAAGGTCCCTTCCTTCATTTGCTTGATTTGAAAACCAAGAAAGAAGGTGAGCTCACCAATCATAGACATCTCGAACTCTTTTGACATCATGTCACCAAACTTCTTGCATTCTTCTTCATTTGTTGAGCCGAAGATGATATCATCAACATATACTTGACAAATGAAGATCTCCCCATTTAGCTTCTTGGTGAAGAGTGTGGTGTCAACCTTCCCGATGATAAACCCCTTCTCAATGATGAAGTCCCTAAGGCGCTCATACCATGCTCTAGGAGCTTGCTTGAGCCCATAAAGTGCCTTGGACAACCTGAAAACATGATTAGGACAGCTAGGGTCTTCGAACCCGGGAGGTTGATCAACATAAACAAGCTCATTAATGAAACCATTAAGAAATGCACTCTTCACATCCATTTGAAATAGTTTCATTTCATGGTGTGAAGCATATGCAAGGAGAATACGGATGGCTTCAAGTCTTGCAACCGGTGCAAAGGTCTCTCCAAAATCTAGGCCTTCAACTTGAGAGAACCCCTTTGCCACGAGCCTTGCCTTGTTTCTCACAACATTGCCTTGGTCATCTTGCTTGTTGCGGAACACCCACTTGGTACCTATAATTCTTGCATTCTTGGGACGCTCTTCAAGAGTCCAAACCTTGTTGCGGGTGAAGTTGTTCAATTCTTCATGCATGGCATTCACCCAATCCGGATCTTGAAGAGCTTCACCTACATCTTTTGGTTCAACACAAGAAACAAACGAGTGATGTTCAAGCAAAACTAGCAAGTCTTTGAGATCGAGTCATTACACCCCTTGAAGGACTCCCTATGATTTGATCTTGAGGATGATCATGGAGTTTGGGAATTCTCTTTTCAACCACTTGAGGAGTTGGTTGGGGAGCGTCAACATCTTGAGCTTGTGCCTCTCTTTGTTCATGGGAGACATGAGTGTCTTCATGTTCGGTCATCCCATCTTTTTCTTTGTCATCTTGAGGCACACTTGAGGAAGAAGAAGGCTTGTCAATGACTTGCACTTCATCATCATCTTCTTTAGGCTTGACGTCTCCCACCGGCATGCTCTTCATTGCTTCCCTCAATGGTTCATCACCTACATCATCAAGATTCTCAATTGCTCCTTGGGAGCCGTTAGATTCATCAAACTCCACATCATATGTTTCTTCTACCAAACCGGTGGCATGGTTGAATACTCGATATGCTTTGGATTTTGATGAGTAACCAACAAGAAAACCAATATCACAACGTCTTTGAAACTTCCCTAGGTGTTGCCTTTTCTTGTAGATGTAGCATTTGCAACCAAACACCGGAAGTAAGAGACGTCCGGCTTTTTCCCATTGAGAGCTCATAGGGGGTCTTGCCATGGAATTTGTGAAGATATAACCGATTTGATGCATAGCATGCTTTGTGTTGATAGCTTCAGCCCACAAATTCTCGGGGTGTTGTACTCATCAAGCATTGTTCTTGCTAGAGTGATCAAGGTCCGGTTCTTCCTCTCAACTATGCCATTTTTGAGGTGTGTAGGTGGATGAGACTTCATGTTTAATCCCAACTTCATCACAATAAGCTTCAATGTTGGTGTTGTCAAATTCTTTCCCATTGTCACTTCTAATTTTCTTGATCTTGACATCAAATTCATTTTGAGCTCTCTTTGCAAACTTCTTGAAGCAAGGGGTGGCTTCGGATTTGTCATGAAGGAAGAAGGTCCATGTGTATCTTGAGAAGTCATCAACAATCACTAGACAATGGAGTTTCCCACCAAGGCTCTTGTATGTGGTTGGTCCAAATAGATCCATATGCAGCAACTCTAGCACTCTTGAAGTTGATAGAAAAGCTTTGGTTGGATGAGTGTTTGCAACTTGCTTGCCGGCTTGACATGCACTACAAGGTTTGTCCTTTTCAAACTTGACATCTTTCAAGCCTCTCACTAACTCTTTCTTCAAAAGCTTCTTGAGTGTACTCATCCCAACATGTGCTAGCCTCCTATGCCACAACCACCCAAGTGAAGTCTTGGACAATAAACAAACATTCAGATTTGCATCTTCGGAGGTGAAATCCACTAGATAGAGATTGTTGTATCTAAAGCCTTTGAATATCACGGTTGAGTCTTCTTTCTTTGACACTATCACTTCATTCTCATCAAACAAGCATTTGAATCCAAGATCACACAATTGACCCACTTGATAGCAAGTTGAAGCTCAAAGGTTTAACATAAAGCACATTTGACAAAGAGTGATCATTTGATATTGCAACTTTGCCCAAACCCTTGACTTTGCCCTTTGAATTATCACCAAATGTGATCCTATCTTGATTTTGCTCCCCTTCATCTAGTGAGGCAAACATACGAGGCTCACCGGTCATATGTTGAGTGCAGCCACTATCAATAACCCAATGACTTCCACCGGTCCTATAGTTCACCTACACACAAGAGATCAAGCTTGAGGTTTAGGGACCCAAACTTGTTGAGGGCCCTTAACTTTCTCTACTAGAGACTTTGCAACCCAAATTTGCTTAGGCCTATTCTTATTGGGGGACCTAAGAAGGTGACATTCACTTGTCCTTTTGAATCCTTTCTAACAACATAATGAGCATTGTATGCAAAAGGTCTAGCATGCTTGGGCAAGGGTTGTGGTGGTGGAGTTTCACACTCATGAGCAAAGTGACCTTCTTGTCCACACTCAAAACATCTCTTTGGCTTTGGCTTTGGCTTTTGCTTTTGTTGACTTGCTTGCTTTGCTTGATGTTGCTTCTCTTGATGTGACTTGAACCCAATGCCACTTCTATCGGTCTTCATCACGGTGTTCATCAAGAGCTCACTTTGAAGTGACTTTCCTTTTGCAAATTTGCTCAAACCAATCTTGAGGTGTTCTTTCTCTTGCTTGAGTTTCTTGTTCTCTTCTAGAAGTGACTCATTTGTTGATTGCTTCAAGCATGACATCTCAAAGTGGAGTCTTTTGTTCTCTTCTTTGAGCTTTTCATTCTCAAGTGCTAGTCCTTCATCTTCAATAGTGACGGTGTGACTGATTTTTGCTTGTTCAAGATCCTTCTTGAGCTGTTCATTTTCATTCTTTATCTTGACATAGTCATCATAATTCTCAGTCACCACCACTGACTTGCCTTTGCTGCTAGCACCTTGCTCAATGATCTCATCACATGATGTAGCTACATCATTCTTAGCAACATTGTTAGTAGCCTCATGTGTTTCGGCAAGAAGCTCATAAGCCATCGCTAGATTCCCATGATTAACTTTAATAGTTGTGTACTCCTCTTTTAGAGATCTATAACTAGATTTGAGCTCATCATGCTTCTTCTCAAGGTTCTCATTTTCAACTTTAAGCTCTTTTGAAGAAGCTTTGAGTTCCTTGAGTTTAGAAGACATGATTTCATTTTGATCTCTAAGCTCATCATTAGTTTTCTGCATAGCTTCCATCTTTTCTAGAAGAGAAGTATTTTCACTATCAAGCTCATCACATCTTCCTCTAGTCTTAATGATGGTTTTTGAGTACTTTCTAAGCAATTTGACAAGCTCATCATAAGTGGGTGACTCATACTCATCATCACTATCACTTTCACTACCACTATCATCACTATCACCATGTTTGGAATGTACCTTCTTTTCACTTTTAGCCATAAGGCAAAAGTGGGATGGAGTAGATGATGATGGCAAGATTTGTGGAGGTGGTGAAGATCCAATGCCAATAGCAGCCACTCCTTCATCATCACTTTCTTCATCGGATGACCCACAAGAAGATTCAATATCGGTGAGCCAATCACCAACAATATATGCCTTGCCATCCTTCTTCTTGTGATACTCTTTCTTTTCTTCCTTCTTCTTGTGATGCTTGTCTTTCTTCTTCTTTTCTTTTTCTTCATCATCACTTGAGTCATCCTTCTTGTCCTTGCCCTTCTTCTTCTTGTACCTCTTGTCTCTTGGAGGCTCCGGACATTGATGAGCTAGATGTCCAGTCTTGCGGCAATTGAAGCACTCCATTTCGGAGATGGGCTTCCTTTTGCTACTTGTGAAGAACTTCTTCTTCTTGCCATCAAACTTGACACCATTTTTGTTGAGCTTCTTCAACATCTTGGTGGTCTTCTTCACCATGAGAGCAAGACTCACATCATCAATTTCAGCATCACTAGAATCATCATGAGTTGCCTTGGCCTTGCCTTTTCTTGAGTGACTTGCATTGAGGGCCAAATCTTTCTTCTTGGATGATGAGCCATCCTCGGGGTGAGATGCATGTACATCTCATGAGCATTGATCTTTCCCAATATTTGAGTCGGTGTAGCATTGGAAAGATCACCTTGGTGAAGCACGGTGACAATGTGCCCATATTTCTCAATGGGGAGGACACATAGGATCTTTCTTGCAACATCGGATGGCGATATTTGATTAAGTCCAAGCCCATTGAGTTCCTCTACAATAGTGTTCAAACGGGAATACATCTCATTAGCACTTTCATTAGCTTTCATCTCAAAAGAATTTAACTTGCGCATAACAAGATGATAGCGTTCCTCACGCTCACTCTTAGTTCCCTCATGGAGGGCACAAAGGTCGGACCATAGTGCATGGGCGTCCTTGTGGTTCCTAACGCGATTGAACACATCCTTGCAAAGACCGCGGAATATAGCGTTCCTTGCCTTTGCATTCCACTTCTCATAGTTAGCCTCTTCACCGACAAGGCTAGTGGAATCCTTGGGTTTTGGGAGTCCTTGAGAAGCGGCACGGAAGCATCCAACATCTATCGCTTCTAAATGTGCTTCCATGCGAATTTTCCAATAAGGAAAATCGTCTCCCTCGAACATGGGAGGAGGTCCATCCCCATGGGACATCTTTACTCTAGGCGGTTAAGCCTAATTTAGAGCAAACCGGCTCCGATACCACTTGAAAGGATCAAGATGCCCAAGAGGGGGGTGAATTGGGCTAATTCTAAAAATTATTGCGGAATTAAACCTACTAGCCCATGATTCACCCCTCGGTGCCTATGTGTGTTCCTAGACAATCGATCAACTAAAGTTTTGCACCCTAAGTTCCAATCCTATTCTAGCATGGCAATTCTATGAAAGTAATTGCGAGAATGTAAGTGCTAGAAAGTAAATGCGGAAAGTAAAGGGACAAGGAACATGGTGATCTTTTTCCCGAGGTATCGGAGAGTCGCCACTCTCCACTAGTCCTCGTTGGAGCACCCGCGCAAGGGTGTGGCTCCCTTGATCCTCGCAAGGACCAAGTGCTCTCTAGGGCTGATTCTTCGTCGCTCCGACGCGGTGAATCGCCAAGAACCGCTCACAAGATGAGTTGGGTCATCCACAAGCACCGCCGGATGATCACCAAGCTCCAATCACCACCAAGCCGTCTAGGTGATGGCGATCACCAAGAGTAACAAGCACAAACTCTCACTTGACCTCGCAAAGCCTAGGGAGAAGAGTGGATGCACACTAGCTACTCTCGATTGCTCATGAACTCATGGATTCTCAAATCTCTTCAAGTCATGAGGCTCTTGCAACTCTCTTACTCTCACAAAGTGTTTCTCAGCTGAACAAATGAGCAAGAGACTCGAAATGTAGAGGGTGGGGTTGTATTTATAGCCAAGAGCCAAAAACCAACCGTTACCTCGATTTCAGCTCAGACGTGAGCGCCGGACGCGTCCGGGCACTTCCGGCGGTTTATGGAATTCAAACGGCAACCTAGCCGTTGGGCTACAGTGCGGGCTCGAACGCGTCCGGCGCTGCGTCCGGCGCGCGTCCGCGCGCGATCACTTGCGAGCCCGATTCGAAACTCTCGGTCCGCGTCCGGCGCACGCCGACGCAGAGCTCACGCGTCCGCCGCTCAAGGCATACCAAGGACGACTTCACCGTGCGCCGGACGCGTCCGGCGCCCACGGCTGGCGCGTCCGGCGCCTGTTGAAGCTCTCGTTTCCACTTGATACGCGATCCTTTGAAAGCGGCGACGACTTCAACAACTCTCAGGGCTTAAACGTAACTTCCTAGCGCTAAGATTTCACCAGTGTGCACCACACCTAAACCCGAGACTCAACTAGGTCAAGCTACCCATTTGCACCCCCCTTAATAGTACGGCCAAAGGAGAAAACAAAGTCCTAACGACTAATCCGATGTCTCTCAACACCTTCGACAATCGGAACTAACCGTCCTTAACCTTGTCGTCCAACCTTTGAAAACCGAAACGATTTCCATCGTTAAGAGGGCATGCCTACCAATTTGCCTGAGATTCCATTACCATGACCTAACTCACATTGTTTCTGCAAAACACACGTTAGTCATAGTAATCTACATTGTCATCAATCATCGAAACCCACATCAAGGGGCCTAGATGCTTTCAGTGGCCACCAGTGCAGGCCTACAATCTAACCTAACAACACTCATAGGAGAACTCCAAGGTCCCAACGGAAGGCTGTCACACTTCACTCTGGGCGTTCCTGGGTGCAGCCAGACGTTCACACCGGCAGATCTAGTCTAGACACCGCGCCTACACTATCTCTACTACTCTAAACACAGCCAGGGTTTAGAGCACTTCACTCAAGAGCCTAACATACGCTCGCTCAGGAGAGAGCAATGTGCCAGCAGAAAGGATGTATACTTACGATAAACTAAGACAGAAAGTAAATACTAAAAGTACTCAGATGAAAACAACTAGAAAGTAAACTTACTAGAAGACAAGCATCCGCTGAGGCGCTCCTGGAAGAAGACTCCCGACAGGCCGGGACTCCTCCGCTGGAACTCCTCACTGTCTTCCCTCTATTCTCACACTATAGCTAATAGAAGCTCTTCCTATGATACATGGTGCACTTTGGACTAAGCTCTAGGGGGGTATTTTTAGGGGAGATGGAGTAGCCCCTACTCCAGTGCCACGTCAGCGATCCGCGTGACATCGCTTCTCCACCCTTGGATCAAACCGACTTGGAATGGACGTCTGACAGCAGAGGACACGTGGAGGTCATGCAGAAGTCGGTGGGAGGCAACCGACCTTCAATGGGCCCACATGTCATGGTCGGCCGACCGGGCATTTGCCCCGGGGTTGACACGTGGCATCTTCTAGAAGGTCCAAGAGGTCGGTGGAGCCGGGATCGACAGTGGGTCCCACCAACCCTTGGTCGGCCGACCAGGGTCTGGTCAGGTGGGCCCACCAGCCTTGTTCCACCAATGTTCCTACGTGTCCTGGAGTGTGTTGCTTGCTCATTTGAAGTTTGGTCAAATTTGCTCCATTCGCGCTTGTTCAGGCTTGATTAGTAGCTGTTTGTACCTGCATCCAAATAGTGACATGTACATGTGGAACCAAGTGAAATGCACCTATATCACTACTTGTTTGCTGGGTGTAACTCTAGAATGTGACTAATGTTGACGGCTTTCATGGGATAAAAACAGGGTCTAAATGCCGTCAACAATTGTGTCTCTTTGAAGCACGCAAGAAATTTGTGCGGTGCTCTATAGATGGCTTTGTGAGGGGTGATTGAGCTAGTCCCTGCCAAAGAAGGTGAATAGCATCTCTTGTAGAATCAAGGCTTGCATGGGTGTCTAGTTAATTTGTGTCTAGCTTAGAGTGCACGTTAGAGCCTACCTAGAGGGGTAGTTTGAAGCTTGCAGGATTTCAAGAAAATAAGAGGAGTGGCAACTCTAGAACTCACCTCAAGGTGGACTACATGACATGCAAGTCAGTGAACCACGAAAAAGAATTGTGTGTCATCCTCTCCACTGTGGTTTGCATATATCAACACAAGTTTACTTAATTTCTATATATTGTGCTTGCGTTGTTGAGCTTGTGCTTAGTGTGTACCGCTTTCTCACTAGTATGTGTAGGAGCTCCGGTGCACTTGCTTTTGTGCTCTTGTTGTTTAGATTGATCGTTCTTGCCAACTATGATTGTTTCAGTGTGCTCCTAGCTTGGTGCTTTATTTGCTCTGTAGTTCAATATTTTTTAGGGTGCTAGAAAATTTACATAGAGGGTTGTAGTCGAGGTTAGAACATTGGTTCACTTTCATATTTAATTTGGCCAACATTGCAATTAGTTTTTAGAAATGACTATTTACCCCTTTCTAGTCAGTCATCTCGATCCTACATCGAGCTTGGCATCAATGGATACATAATTCCTGACTTCTCATCCACTCAGTATGAAGCTTTACACGAGCACAATGCAGATGTGGCAACAGTTAGGGAGTTGACTACTACGACCAACAACATAGATGTGGTAAAGTGGAAGTGGTGCTCACATGGGTCTATATATTATTTTTCCTTTCAACATTGTGGTTACGGTCAGGATACCCCGGGGTATCTCAAGGGACAGATTTGTAAGCATGCTGAATATGTTAGTCAGATAGGCCTGAGCGATCGAGACCCAATTACACTACGAAGGCCAGGGCAAGGCATGCCATGACATCTCTGACCCTCTGCCTTAACCACACGCCAGGATAGTAGCCCATGACCTCTCGACCACGACCTCCTGGATTGATGGAAATGGACCTATTTCCACCAAGTGTGCCCCTATGGACAAGAGCAGGCATGCCGCACTGACCTCACAAGGACCGAGGGGACAACGGTCAGCTCAGTTTGGTGAGACACCATCCCTACCATGCAAGCTACAAGGCTATTCATAGTACAAGGTCGGCACCAACTCCTGCACCATGCCCTAGGTGGCCAGAAGATAACGACAATGACCATGTTGCACTGGACTGCTGGCGAACCATCAACGTACCAATAGTTCCGCCCTAAACGGCATTGTAGGCGACTTCACACCGTGCCGCGAAATGAACACAAGACCATGAAGACAGCCACACCGGGACATGCACCACAAGGTGGTGTTGCTTGCAAGCCAAGGTAGCTAGGAACTTCTCTGTATGAACCCAGTCATGATCTATATAAGGGCAGCCAGGGCACACAACTTCTTGATCTTGATCATTCTGAGCGAACTCCTAAAGCTATCTATAGGCTCTAGTCTCATACCTCTTTCACCATTCTTGCACCCCTATTGTAAGAATTTCAGAGCATTCTAGCGAGGAACACGCACTTGATCATCTCTGAGACTGGACGCACACAGGGCTCTAGTCTGAACCATTATAAATTCTCATGTCTTTTGGATGCTACCATCGTCTTCATGGAGCAACACAACTTACGCTACTAGCCAGTTTACAAAACGTACATCGACAAATTGCTCACATTCTATTTGGTGACGCCATTTGCCGGTTCTGTTCTAAGTCAAGCGGCAGAGAGAAACTTGGGTACCACCAGTACTATGTAGGTTCAAGGACCATGGTTGAAGGACTGCAGGGTCACATGGATTTTGTTGTAGGTCCTAGACTTGTAGTGCCTGCACTTTGCTCATTCTACGGTAGACCATGTGCTCGTTCTTGCAAGGAAAGAGAGAGTGCAGTAGGCATGCCTTATCATACTTAAATGATGTGCTCCTATACACAATAGGGGACATTCGCTACATGGACTACGTGATTGCACGTGGTGGAAGAGAATAAGAGTAGTGGGTCTGCTCCACACTAGTAGTTTAAGAGTGTTAGAGACTAAGAGTACCGGTTTGTAATGACTTCATTATCTCTCCACCTATTAAGTTGGAGCTTTCTAGTTATACATGATGTATTATATCTTGTGAGAAATGTGACTGCAATGGGAATTCTCTTGTCTGTTGTAATTATAGCAGGCCACAAGTGTGCTATTGGGCTGGCAATAATGGTACACAACAATTCACAGCAAGGTGTGGACTGATATGTTACTGGTGTCATGCATGAGTGCCACTACTTACCGGTTCATGGACTAAACCAGAAGTGACACTCAACATCATATCATAGCCATTTCATAAGCCAACGATAGTCGTGGTAGCAGCCAGGTGATTGTTTGACCTGGCAGTGTTGTGCCTACTATTACTGCATGAGTGCCACTACTTACCGGTTCATGGGCTAATATAGTTTCCCAGACTGGCCAGGCCCGCTGGGCTGGCCCGAGCACGGCACTGAAAACACGGCCCAGGCACGACACGGCCCGGTCCATTTCGTTCCCGTGCCTAGCACGGCTTAGCCATAGTGCCGTGCTTGGGCCGCCATCTCGGCCCGTAGTGCCGGCATGGGCACGGCACGTAAATTGGGCCAGCACGATACGGCCCACTAAATATCTACCATTGGATGAGCGCTGATGAACCACAACCTTTGGATACGAGTATATAAGCACCTCTCCCACCTAAACCCTATCTTCTTCCCTCCCGGCCTCATTCCTCACGCCGCAAACACCAGGCCGCTTCTCACCACTTCCTCTCGCAGCCGCCGCATGCCTACATGCGAATCCTCTAGGCTGCCTTGCCCCATTCCTCCACTCTCTCCAGCGGCCCCTCCTTGCATGCAAGCCTCTTCAACAACAATGGCGTAGTGCACTGCAGCGGCTTTGACTGCAACAACATCGACTCCTCTCCTTCCCAGATCGACGGCGACGACTCCTGTCGTCTCGACGTCCTATTGCGCGACGGCCTCAGCGAGGAAGTGGAGAGATGGTAGCCTCGGCGCGGGAAGCAATGGCAGCGGCCTCGTCGCGTCGGGCCAGCGACGGCACAGGCATGCACAGGCAGCCGTGCCCAGTGGCACGGCACGGCACGCTTAAGCCTCTGTAGTGCCGTGCCTGGCCAGTACCTCAGCACGACAGCACTATCAGGCACCGCCGTGCCTAGCCGTGTCGTGCCTCGTCATGCCCGTGTCATGTCGTGCGGCCTGTCTGGCAAACTATAGTCACCAAATCCATAGTCATAGACCACCCCACCACTGTTGGCTAGCCTCCGCTGGCATAAATTCCGACAGTGATGGGAGGGTTTGATCCTACAGTGATTATCAATTCTGGCGTAGTAAAGTAGGCTCCTTAAGCTAGGAAGGTGAACACCAGAAGCCAAACAAAACTTAACATACGCTCAGTTTGAGAAACGCGCAACGGCGTGGTCTCGAAAAAAAAACATACGCTGGGTTGCTGGATAACAAAGACCACTACTACAATCTTCTTACCAAAAAGACCAGCAATAATATGTCCTACAAAAATAGATAATTGCAAATTTTTTCAATGATCGCACAGGCTATGGATAAACCTCAATCACCGATCGAGCCCCTAGGATGGGCCTAATCTTGTATCGGCTAAAACCTGCATCCTTGAAAATCTTGTTCCACGTCTGCTCCCCTCGCTCCTTTCCCGTGGACAGCACCATCATGCACATATCCATCAGAAGTTGAGCTTCAAATGCCTCTTTGGTCGAGCAAGACCCTCCCACCACCATTTCTATGATCACTACCTTCCCTGCTGTACCAGTAGCAAGGATAGCCTGTCTAGATCTCTCCAAGATTCTCACACAGTCCTCGTCGCTCCAATCATGCAGCACGTTCTGCCATTTGAGTTAGTCATTCAAGTCAATCAACCTAGGCTTCAGCACATTACCTTGAGGATGTATGTGTACGTACCTTAAGGAGCACAGCATCTGCTGGTGGAATGAAATTCATCATATCGCCCGCGACGAACTGAATGGTGTCTTCAGTGTTGTGGACGTTTTGGAGAACGTGCGGAAGCTCGAGCACCGAGCACTTGACGTGCGGGAACGCTGTGGCGACGGCACTTGCCATGGTTCCATTGGCTCCACCGACGTCCACCAGAGACGTGATCCCCTGGAACACGTCGCTGCACTCCCGCACGACTACGTCCGCCACCAGCCGGCTGTCGGACGCCATGAGGTGGTTGAAACGCGCGCTCCGCTCCGCGTCGCTGCCATCGGCGGCCCAGAAGTCTTGGCCGTACGCCATCATGAACGGCGTCTCCACCACCGACGAAGCGTCACCTTCGTCCTCGCTCTTGAGCCACTCGTCCAGCCGCAGGTACGCCTCGAGGTTGGACGACAGCGCGGTGACCGAGGTCACAAACTGCGACAGGCACGCGCCGCCGCCATTGGCTTCGACATCGTCGTGCACGAGGAGGCGAGACACCGGCGTGAGGCGGTAGACGACGACGCCAGCTTCGCCGCCACCATTATTGTCCTGGACGGCATCGTCTTTCGTGAAGATCCCTAGCTCGGTCAGCAAGCGCATGAGGCGGGATAAGTGTGTGTGCTTTGTCTCGGGAAGTGGGACGGCAGCAAGAAGTTGGGTTAGCGTGGCGGCGCCGCCGGAGCGATGGATAGCGCTCGGAATCCCGAGCTTGACAGCGCAACGGAGGGCCATGGATTTTATGTAGCTGTAGGAGAGGCGCCAAATCTCTGCCTGGGCTTGCATAAGCTCCTCGCTAGGGCTCGCCCTGGGCACAAACTGCTTCTGGTCCATTTCTAGCTAGTTTTGTTTGCTCCTGTGGCTACGAGTTGGATGAAGATAGACAGAGATGGTTTTATAGATGGGTTTGCCCTCTGGAGAGAGCTGCTGGGAATGGCCGCCGAAGTTATTTATTAGTCATTAATTGGGGATTTCTTTTGAGGGAACGATGCGCGTGTATCGCGCGGGGGTTGAACATTGAAGGCCAGAGGGGTGTGGCCGGAGGATAAGCACAACGGCAGACTTAACTATTAGCAACAATCCTCCGAGAATCTGTTTTCGCGATTTTAGATAATATTAAACCTTTGTCATCCAACTTGATTTGCTAGAGTATGGACTACATGATTACAAGCTCTACAGAAAAAAATCAAGAAAAGAAACACTAAACTCTATTATTTTATTTCTCAGCAGATGATCGGTGAAATGCATGATCTCTGAACCTCACCCATCTTCCAAAGCTTCACTTACTCTTGGCTATCTGTTTCGACTTGCACTGCATGCATGCAAGCCCAAGACCACGCCATGCCTGCATGCAGCAGCTTCCTCCATCGACGATAGAGCATGGAAGCCATGCCTGTACCACTACGCCGTGCTCCTCCAGATGAATGTGCCTGCATGGCCCAGAGTACCACCCCAGTTCCTCTCTGCACTTCAATAATATATTGCATCTTCATCTACTGTCCTCGTTAGCTCCGACACACGGAGACGGGGCACTTCCTGGCGGACACTGGGAGTGATCAGTCGTGCATCAGAATGCATTGGTATCCAAGGTCGGTCCATATATATTTGTCGAACTGCCATTATTGCCGATCTATGGGATCGGTCCCCTCTCCAATGTTTTTCTTCCAGCAAGGATCGATCTCCACTCCACGTGTGTCTAGCATGCTTCTTCCAAGAGCTCCTCGGGAAATACCCATCCTGGTAATATTGACCCTTGAGCACTTTGGCACAAAGGCTGTTAGGTCGGGTGAGGCCAGTTTCAATAGGAGGTTTCATGTCTGAGCTTCCAACACTATATTTTACAAACAGTGCAGAATAGTTTTATCCCCATGAAACTCTTTTTACTTTCATGAAACTCTCATCATCTCTCTATTTATTAATACAGTGTCATATTAGCTAATTTCTTCAATGGAAAACTTCTTAGTGAGAAAAGCATGATCTTGCAACAAAGTTTCATGAGCAACACTAAGTTCCTCATGGGCCAAGTTTAACACATCATGTGAACAATTAATAATATAAAGTAGATGCTTTTGTTGTTCACATGTTGTCTTTAGAAAAGAGTTTTCATTTTCAAGTTTCATTGTTTTGGCTTTCTCTTTTTTCAAAGATATGGTCATGCTAGCAAGTCTACTAACAAGCTCATCATATGAATCATGATCAATCACATTGCAACTTGATACCTTAGTGTCACCTTGTGACATGAAGCAATATGATGATGTTGGAGAGCTTGTAGTTGCATCATCATTGGAGCATGATCCATCATCGCCGTCAAGTGTGCTTGAGGTAGAATCATCACTTGCATCACTTGAGGCAACATCTTCCATCTTGTCAAGTGAGCTTGAGGTAGATTGATCATCTTCCTCACTTGACCATGAGGTGGAGCAATCCTCCACAACAACCTTGTTATGGTCATACTCAACAACCTCATGTGCCACCAACATGGACTCCTCATCAACAACATCGGAGGCCGCTCCATACTTCTCATTGAGATATACCCAAATCTCATGAGCGGACTCAAAATCCATGATCTCCTCAAATATGCTATCATCCAAAGATCTATAGAAGATGTTAGTAGCTTGGCAATTGAGAGTGAAGCAATTCTTTTGTGCTTGAGTTTTCCTTTCAATTGCACAAGAGAAGCCCACATCTACAATCCACCACATTTGAGGAGAAATAAACTTAAAATTGCATGACATCCAATTTCTCCACCGTGCAAAGTGTGTGCCATCAAAAATGTGTGGACACTCAACATCTAGCCCATAATCCGCCATCCTCTCGGGTCGGTTAAGACCACTAAATGAGAGACCGGGCTCCGATACCACTTGTAAGGTCGAGATGGCGGACTAGAGTGGGGTGAATAGTCCTTTTTAAAACTAATCGCTCCGGCTAACCGATATAAGTGCGGAATTAAATCTATCGGCCTAGCCAAGACTTTCACCCCTCTATCTATGTCTCTAGATGCACCTTGTAAAAGATCCTAAACAAGAAGACAAGGTGCCAATCTAGCTAGTGCACACTAAACAAGTCTAGCTTGCAAGGTCACACAAAACTAAGCAACTAGTACTTTAGCAACCGAGTGTGCACTTACACAATTCTAATGAGCAAAAGCACAAAGCCAATCTAAGCTCACTAGATGCTCATGGACAAAGCTACACAAGCCAAACCCAAGAGCTCAAACTTACTTAACTACACAAGCTAAGCAAGGCAACTTACTCTACTTCTAGCTACACAAGCAAGAAGGTGATTAACAAGCTACTCAAGCTAACTAACCACAAGAGCAACTACACAAGCTAAACAAGAATGTAAGAAAAGTAAATGCAAAGCTTGTGAAAGAGATTGCAAACCACCGCGAAGTGTGGACACAAGATGACTCGGCGATTTTTCACCAGGTTCACTTGGTTGCCCCAAGCTACGCCCTGTTGTGTCGACCAACACCTTCGGTAGTTCCTCCGGTCTTTTCACCTAGATGGTTCTTCGGTGTGACCCTCAAGTCACTTGCCCCTCAAGGCACGCCCCGCAAGGCACCACAAGACACCACTCTCAAGTGAGCCCCTCAAGGCACCGAGCAAACCCACACACTCAAGGGTGGTAACTCAATGACACGCGCAATCCAATAGGGCTACTCTTCGCGATCCCCGCGAGGTGAGTACCGACCTCTCACAATCTCTTCTCCGGAGCACCGTATCTCCACTCGTGCTACCACGGAGCCTCTTGCCACCAAGCCGTCTAGGAGGTGGCAACCTCCAAGAGTAACAAGCTTTCCGGCTTGCAACACAACCACCTAGTGCCACAAATGCAATCTCACAAAGCACTCGCACTAGAATCGCTCTTCTCACACTATCGGATGGTCACTACCAAGCATATGTGAGTTAGAGGGCTTCCAAGCACCACCACACAAGGCAACATAGCCAGGGCGTGCTCAGCAACCGGCCACAGCCGGCCAAACCACGTATATATAGCCCCAAGGGCCGAAACTAGCCGTTGCCACCTCGGGCAACCGAAACACGAGCGCCGGACGCGTCCGGCCTCCACCGCCGGACGCACAGACCCGCGTCCGGCGCTCCTCGTCACGCCACGTGTACCGACCGTTCGAAGTCGACCGTTGATCCCCAACGGCTACCTCACGATCTGCTCAGAAACCCTGCGCCGGACGCGCCTGGTGACCACCGCCGGACGCGTCCGGCCAGTGCATCCACCAGCACCGCCCGCGCGCACAGAGAACCGCCGGACGCCAAACAGTGACTCGCCCGAGTCCGCCGCCTGCGTCCGGCGCGCGTCTGGCGAACGTGCTCGCGCGGCACTCGGCACCAGAAGTTTCTGGTCCGAGTCCGGCGTGCGCCGGACGAATATATTAATATAATCTACAACTTTATAATTAACAAGTATTTTATTTGTAGTCATCCCAAACATTTATTTTCATGTTTTACGACATTGAGATCTAAAAATTTATAATTCCTAATGACATAGGAAGTTGACATGATCCATATCATCAAAGTTGTAGTTAGTAAGGTGCAAGGACGTCATAACTGATAAGGAGGTGCATTGTCCAGATGAGAGAAGAGTATGGTGGCTCGAGGAGCTTGGACTCCACCCAAGTCGCTTGAGGAGGACGAGGATGACACGGGGCTGGAAAAGAATCATGATTGTTCACTATTCTTTAGTTTTAATTTCAATCCCTTTGGAAAAGAAGTGAAGAATGAGCAACCGAATTTTTGACTATTCGTTCACTATTTTTTTTGACCGAATGAGCATCCGAATTCTCTATGAAAATTAAAAACGTGCCATAAACTTTAGTTGTGAATGCTTAAACAGTGTACTATGTTTGGAATCAGAAGTAGCACAGTGTGGATCATGCACTACGCATTTTCGATAGAGCCTTTTCATTGCCTTGTGATAGAAAACTGCCGTGACTATGTGCACTAGCTTTAGGCTACACACTAGTCAATGCTGAGATTAATTAGGTGTCAATTTGCAGAGAAAAATCTGAAGGGTGGGCTCAGCATTGCAATCAATTGATGCTGTGCTGATAGCGGCAATGTGACAAGGACAGCATGGCGTGACTAATGCTTGTGATGCTTTTCATACTGCATTTCCCCGTTTCAAAGGTAAGTGGCCTTTGATCTACTATTCAACGCCGTAAGCTACATGCCAGCTAGTGTGCTTTGCAGGGCACGGCATATATAATCCTGTAAATTTGTGAAAAATTCAACAGCTGATAATATATTCCTTTTCATAGGCTCCATAAATCAACCATGCCTTTATGTTCTACTATAATTCTATTCTATTGACAGTTTTCTGCTGTCCATCTTTTTCTCACCGTACCTAAGCAGTACACGTACACAGTCTAGGTAATTAATTATATATTTCTGAAAAACCAATCGAACTTATGTGAAAGATATTATTGCTCGATAGTGTTTTCTGTGTCACAATATATATATAACCCTGTAGCTTGTCTAATTCAGACAATTAAATTCCTCGTGAAAACTCAACAGCCAAAATTGGATTAAATGTTCCTTTTCCATGAGTTCCACAAATCCATCATATTCCATTCCATGTTTTAATCCGTTTATGTATGTGATTGGCACTTTCTGCTGCTTATTTTTGTCTTGGCTGAGTAAACAATTCTTTATGTGAAACTTTTTTGTTTGGATGCCGAGCCGGTAGCCTATCTAATTCAGACAAATAACTTCCTCATTGAAAATTCAACAACTCAAAATGGATATCTTTATCTTGGCTGAGTATTGGTACAGTCCATAATAATTAATTATTATATATTTCTGAAACACAAATGAATTTATGTGAACATTATTGTTTGGATGCCGTAAGGCACATGCTAGAGAGTGTTTTCCATGGCCAACATATATAAGACGGCAGCCTGTCTAATTCAGACAAATAAATTGCTCGTTGAAAATTCAACAACTAAAACTGGATCACAAGTATATTTTCAAGGGCTGAATGGATGATAACATGTTCCTTTTCACATGGATTCCATAAGTCCATCACACTTCTATCTTCTAAACCATGTAGTGTGTGTGTGGACATTCTCTCTCTGCTGCCTATCTTTATTTATCTTGGCTGAGGACTGGTACAGTCCAGAATAATTAATTATTATATATTTCTGAAACACAAATGAATTTATGTGAACCTTATTGTTTGGATGCCGTAAGGCACATGCTAGAGAGTGTTTTCCATGGCCAACATATATAAGCCGGTAGCCGGTCTAATTCAGACAAATAAATTCCTCGTTGAAAATTCATCAACTAAAATTGGATCACAAGTTTATTTTCAAGGGCTGAATTCGATGATAACATGTTCCTTTTCACATGGATTCCATAGGTCCATCACACTTCTATCTTCTAAACCGTGTAGTGTGTGTGGACACTCTCTCTGCTGCCTATCTTTATTTATCTTGGCTGAGGACTGGTACAGTCCAGAATAATTAATTATTATATATTTCTGAAACACAAATGAATTGATGTGAACATTATTGTTTGGATGCCGTAAGGCACAAGCTAGAGTGTGTTTTTCATGGCCAACGTATATAAGTTGGTAGCCTGTCTAATTCAGACAAATAAATTCCTTATTGAAAATTCAACAACTGAAATTGGATCACAAGTTTATTTTCAAGTGTTGAATTGGATGATAACATGTTCCTTTTCATGGGTTCCATAAGTCCATCACACTTCTATGTTCTAAACCATGTAGTGTGTGTGGACACTCTCTGCTGCCTATCTTTATCTTGGCTGACTACTAGTACAATCCAGAATAATTAATTATATATATTTCTGAAACACAGATGAATTTATGTGAACCTTATTGTTTGGATGCCGTAAGAGCATCTCCAAGGGTTATGCATTTGGACTTGGCATTTACTAATTTGCATAAAACTCCTAAAAAAACCCTCTCCAATGGTTATGCATTTAGCCTTTGCATTTTCATTAACTTGGCATTTGGAGGGGGAGACTTGGCATATATGCCAAGCCCCTCGTGCTTGGCATTTGTCGCATGCTGCCGCTCCGACGTCCCCGCGCGCGACTCTCGCACCACATCCCTCCACCCACGCTGTCTATTTTGGGTAATTGCCAAGTCAAAATTGCAAAACGGTTGGAGATGTCCTCTTTTATTCCTTTGCATTTTGTTTTAAGAGTTGGCAAATGACTACAAATGCCAAAGCAAAAATACAAAACCCTTGGAGATGCTCTAAGACATATTCCATGGCCAACATACATAAGCCGGTAGCCTATCTAATTCAGACAAATAAATTCCTCGTTGAAAATTCAACAACTGAAATTGGATCACAAGTTTATTTTCAACTGCTGAATTGGATGATAACATTCCTTTTCATGGGTTCCATAAGTCCATCACGCTTCTATATTCTTTTTTTTTTCTCGAACATGACTTCACGTGTCATTTTCATTAAGAAGAAGTGGCCGAAAGCACGGCAAGTACAACAACCAAAATACGACACGGACCAAAGGGACGATGGTCAAAACGAACACAACAACAGAAGAAAAGAAAAGGCCCTCCACCACGCCAAACAACACAAGGCACAACGACCCTGGTAGGGGCAGGACTCGGCGTCGGAGGAGCTTCGTGGGTGCGCCAACGGAGCTTTCAGGAAGGAGATGACGCCTGCGGACGCCAACTCCATTGAAACAAGCACCCAGGGGATCTTTCATTCCTGATTTGCTCCGGCAGCAGCAGTCAAGGAAGCCGCCGAGACGGCCTTCAGGAAGGTGATGACGCTATCGCCACCGTCGTCGGTCCTAGGCCCTCGGCCGAGGACGGGGGGTTTTCACCGCGCCGCCCGAGACCGCTGCTGTCGCCATGACGCCGTTGGATGTCTTCGTGGTGTTCGCCTCCCGTGCCAAACAAAGAACGACCGTGGTCGAGAAGGGTGCCGCGCGAGTAGACCGCCATGTTGGTCGTGGCCCACCGCGGGGAGGAGGAGGGTGGACACGGACGCCGGTCACCGCCGAGCGCTCACCCCGAGCGCTGGCGGGAGGGCGCCGCCAGAGCGGCCGAAGCCCACCATCCACTGAAGAGGGGTTGGGGTGGGGGCCAAGGCACGTTGGCGGGAGCATAGGCCCCGGTCAAGGGCGCAGGGAGGCCGTCCTGCTGCCCACCCCGAGGAAGAGGTAAGCCGGAACTGCTGCGGGGGACCCCAGGCCACGAACCCGCCGTCACACGGCAAAGCAAGAAGGAGAACCCGGCATGCGCGAGGCCCACCCCGCCGCCAAGAACTGTCCCGTTGCGCCGGAGTTAAGGTTGGGGGCTTCCCCACCGCAACGACCCAGGCCGAAGCGCATCGCCTCAAGGCTAGGGGTGCGGCGGGATGCAACGGGGGCAGGTGGCCCCGGAGATAGGCCACCGCGCTCCCGGGTCATTCCTCGCCGAGGATGGAGCCGCCACTGCGTCCCGGGGAGGTCAAGCCTCGACCCGCCGCCGCCACGGCGCCCCGATGCACCGTAGGTGTTGGTGGAAGCTCCTCCGCCGCATCGACCAAGACTGAGGTCCCCACCTCGAGGCCTTGGGATGCAGCGGGACCAGTGCATCGGTGAACCGACGGCACGGTGGGGCCAAGGGGCGAGGTCGCCCGGGTCGCGCGGGCGCACGCGGCAGCCACAGGCCACCGCGCCACCCCCATGGCCGCGGTGGGGGCGGGGAGTGGGCCGGTCGGCCGGGGCCGCCGGCCTTAAACCCGCCGCCCGTGTTGCAAGGAGGATGCTCGGGGATCGAGACCCGGCCATGAGACCGGATCCGCCGCTCGGTCTTCGGGGATGTTGGGGGAGTCGGGCAAGGGCCGGCCAACGCCGCCGCCGCCGGCCCCTAAGCCGCGACCTCGACCCCGCCGTCCGCCGCTACGGAGGGCGGCCGCGGGGGCTGGACCGGCCGGGATGGCTGGATCCGCCGCCGCCAGGGCACAGAGGGGTGGCCGCAGGGGGGCTGGACCAGGCCGGGATGGCTGGATCTGCCACCGCCAGGGCACAGGGGAGCCAGGGAAGTGTCGGTCGGCCGCCGCCGTCGGCCCCAATCCCTAGTTCGACCCCGCCGCCGGGCCCCAATCGAAGGTCGGCGAGAGGGAAGGGAGGGGGGACCGGCCGCTAGGGAGCAAGATCCGGCCAAGGCTTGGCCGGATCCACCGGCTAGCCGGTCGGCAGTCGCCGGCGCCGCGAGGAGGGGGGGAGGACGGTACGAGACGGGAACGGGAGGAGCTGCGGGGGTAGCCGGCGGCGGCCCGGCCGGGGGCCGGGGGGGGGAACGGCGCGGGGGGCGAGTCGCCCCTCGGGGGAGGCGACGCGAGGGGGGCTACAAGGCTACTTACACTTCTATATTCTAAACCGTATAGTGTGTGTATGGACACTCTCTGCTGCCTATCTTTATCTTAGATGAGTACTGGTACAGTCCAGAATAATTATTAATTATATTATATATTTCTAAAATACAAATGAATTTATGTGAACCTTGTTAATGTTTGGATGCCGTAAGGCACATGCTAGATAGTTTTTTTCATGGCCAACATATATAAGCCGGTAGCCTGTCTAATTCAGACAAATAAATTCCTTTATTTTTTGATGAATCAATAAATTCCTTTGTTGAAAATTCAACAACTCGAATTGGGTAACAAGTTTATTTTTAACGGCTGAATTCGATGATAATGCGTTGCTTTCCATGGGTTCCATAAGTCCATCGCGCTTCTATGTTGTAAACTTTGTGGGGGGGGGGGGGGGGGGATGCTCTCTGCTGCCTACCTTTATCTTGCCTGGGTACTGGTACAGTCCAGAATAATTATTTATATATTTTTGAAATACTAATGAATTTATGTGAAACTTATTGTTCGGATGCCGTAAGGCACATTCCATGGCCAACATATATAAGCAGGTAGCCTGTCTAATTCAGACAAATAAATTCCTTGTTAAAAATTTAACAACTAAAATTGGATCACAAGTTTATTTTTAAGGGACGAATTGGATGATATACGTTCCATGGGTTCGGTAAGTCCATTGCACCTCTAGTAGATCTTGTGTGGACACTTTCTGCTGCCTATCTTTATCTTGGCTAGTTAATTATATATTTATAGAACACGAATCAATTTTTGTGGAGTTTTTTTTTTTTTATCCCGCAAGGCACATGATAGATAATGTTTTCCATGGCCAACATATGTAAGCCGGTAGCCTCTCTAATTCAAACAAATATATTCCTTGGTTAAAATTACACAAATGAAATTGGATCAGAAGTTCATTTTTAGAGCCAAATTGGATGATAATATGCTCCTTTCCATGGGTTCCATAAATCCATTATACTTCTATGTTCTAAACCGTCAAGAATAACAAATTATGCATTGCTAAAACACAAATGATATTTTGGGAAACTTATTATGGTTTAGTATTTGTGAAGTCTACATGACCTTTTCATTACGTGAATTTTCTACCTTTCCAGTTAGCTTAACCTTTTGGGATCAACTGATCACTGCTTACAACTCAATGGTTATTCATTATAAATAGGGGCAATTTGCAGAATGGTGGACATTTGCTTATGGACATCGTTTAAAACGGTTTTGCTAAGAGACACTGTATTTTGGTGTCAATTTGTCGATTAAAATAATATTATTTGATAGGGAAGGAGAGAGAAGGATGATGAATTGTCTAAAATGCCCTTGGCGGTCAGCCCATTCTTCTTCCTTCTCTCCTATGCACATGCCGCTCACGTGGCCGGCCCACACACCGCGCCGCCGGCCCGCGCGGCGAAAGGGACGCGCGCCCCGGCCCATGCCCTCGCGCCGCGCCAGCCGCCTGCTTCGTGCCCACCGCTGGGGCCACCGCCCACGTGCCCCGCGGTACGTCGACCGCCCACACGCCCTGCGGTATGCCCCACACACGCCGCCTCTGCAGAGCAGCACACTACGCCGCCGGTGTGCCCCTGCGCTGGCCGACAGGAGTGTCGCCACCCCGCCATGCGCGGCCACGGAGGAGCACATGTCCCGTGACGACGCCATTAGCGGCAGTAGCACCACACATGCGTGCTCGGTGGTGGCGGACACGCCGCCAGAGTCGGCGGACTCCAGCGTGAAGCATAGGTGGGGCACCACACCAGCGCTGCCACGGTGCGCTTGTGGAGGTCCCCGCCCATGCGATGTCGGCGGAGCCGAGCGGCGCCGGGAGCGACGGCACGGTGATCGCCATCTCTTCCAGCCGCGCGGCGGCGCGGTAGGCCATGGACCCCATCCGGAGCCGGAAGACAAGCGCGATGTTCGCGCGGAGGTCGGGTCGGAGGTGGCGGTGGACCCGGAGGAGGGGTCGATGCGGGTGTGCGCGAGGAGGCGGGCATCGGCGACTAGGTGGGAGAGTGAGACGGCGGTGGAGGAGAGAAGCCGGACATTGTGGATGGGACCAATCATGGGAGCGTGCGTGTCGGCGGAGGGCAGCGGCGAGCGGGGCCAACACGCTGTGGACGTCGGGTCGGAGGTGGCGGCGGACCTGGAGGAGGGGGTCGATGCGGGTGCGCTGAGGGGGCGGGCATCGATGACTAGGTGGGAGAGAGAGAGAGAGAGAGAGAGAGAGAGAGAGAGAGAGAGAGAGAGAGACGACAGTGGAGAAGAGAAGTCAGACGTTGTGGATGGGACCCATCCTGGGAGCGTGCGCGTCGGCAGAGGGCAGTGGTGAGTGGGGCCAACAACGGGACGACACGCAGGAAGGCTGGGCTGGCGAGGGTGCTCGCGGCCATGCGCGTGCCGATCGTGTTGTGCAACCGCACGTTTAGTGAGATAGGGAGAGAGAGGGGAGAGGGAAGACGAAGAAGGCAGGGGCAAAATGATATTTACCCTCTCTTCTCTCTCCTCCAAAGTGAAAAATAATATTTTAATAGGTGCAATGTCCACCAGGCGCCAGCAAATTTGAAAAAAACCATAGTGCCTTTCAGCAATCTGATATCTCCTGGTGTCCACCAGGTTTACGTCAGGTAGAGGACATCCCTATTCTGTGTTCATTTTGATACTAACTTTGGTTCATAAGTCCATGTACTAGAGTGTCTATTTTTTTAGATTTTTGAAAAAGTGAGGATTTTATTAATTCAGAATCATTCCATCGAGTTGATACAATAATTACAAACCCACTCCCGGCTCTGTAAAAGCACACAGCCTGAACCAAACAAATAAAATAAAAATAAAAATATCCCGGCATTCTAATTTCTAATGACTATCAATTCTGAGACTATATCATCACCCATGTGCACCAATTGTTGTGATGCCACCACAACCAAAGTTTGAGGAATATGCTTCTAGAGGATAGCCCATATATGAAACTAATGGATAACTAAAGATACATATAGTATATATGAACGGGGTTGAAAGACTTTACTAACCGGTGCACGCACAGGATTTGAGCATCCAGCATGCACACTTTCTCCCAACACATTTGTACAGTCGCAAAAAAATAAAAAAAAATACATAAAAACTAGGCAAGTCTTATTCACCCACTCCGGCGACCTCGCCCCACCGCCGGTCACAGCCCGTCGCTGCGAGCTAGGGTACGGCCGGAGCTCCGGCGAGCTAGGGCCCTAGCTCCGACCAAACCCTAGCTCACCACGCTGCCACCTTCTTCCCCACCCCCGCCGCGTTCTTCTCCATCTTCGACAAGGCTCCCCCACCCTAGACCTAGCCCGACCACCCCCCGCACCACTAGGGCCCCACTAATCCACCCGTCTACTATCCCCACCGCCTAACTTCCCTCCCCCCCCCCCGCCTTGCCGGCCGGCATCTATACCCCACCGAATTGATGGAGAAGAAAAGAGTTCGCTGGAAACCTAGATCGCGGGAGTGGAGGAGAGGGGAGGAAGAGGAGACCTAGCCCGGCCTCGATCTAGCCGGATCCGCGGCCACCACCGCCGGCGATGCTAGATCTGTCATGGTCTCGGCACCGGTATCGATCTCAGGCCGGTGTGCTTTGGCGAAGCCGCTTGAGCCTGCACGCTCTTCTATAAGCATTTACTCCTTCCGTTCCAAAAAGAATGACGCTATGGGAAGCGTGGAAGTCAAATTTTCTCGACTTTGACTAGGTTTGCCAGGAAAGAAAATACGCGCAACATTTAAATCTCCAAATAAATTTATTAAAAAAACTAGATTGCGATATCTTTCCGATGATACTATGTTTTAATATATAATTACCAAATAGTTTAAAAAGGTTGACTTCTCCGGGAAGCGAGAATGACATCTATTTTAAGACGGAGGGGGTAGGATTATCTTTTTCCTTTCTCTACCTGTATGGTCTAGGAATAACTAGCAACTAAGAACCACAAGATGTCGTAGACGAATCAGGTATATCCGTATATGCACGTCATATTCAGCGTTACTATATTGACTATCCACCTTGCTTATCTATAAGTCTTTAAAAGGTGCAAACAGAAAAAAAAAAAAAAAAAAAAAAAAAAAAAGATATAGGCAGCAACCCCTGTCAGCCATGATTTATGAAGCGCTGTTCTTATCTGCTACTTCCAGAGATTGAGTAAGAGAGGGGAGAGGAAAAAAGGGAGAAACACACACACACCTAGAGTGAGAAAAAGAGAGATCGAGTAAGAGAGGAAAAGGAAAGAGGGAGATACACATACACCCCAAGATTTCACGCTAGCTCTACTTTAACTCTTCAATCTTTGCCCATCGGCCAAGCCAAGCTTCTCGGATCATCAGATATGCATCAGATGAAGCATAGGTCCTTCTTGTTCTTGTGCTTCGTCATCTCCCTTGTCTTTGCCGTTTCAGATCTTGCAGCTAGTGATGACCAGTTTGTCTACAATGGCTTTGCCGGAGTTAACCTCACCCTTGATGGCAATGCCTTAGTCACACCAGACGGCCTCCTTGAGCTCACCAATGATACAATCAATCTGGGCCACGCATTTTACCCTACTCCATTGAGCTTCAGCCAGCAGCTCAACGGCACTGTGCAATCCTTCTCCGTCTCCTTTGTGTTCGCAATCCTCTCTGTCCATGCTGACATTAGTGCCGACGGCATGGCCTTCTTTGTTGCCCCAACCAATAACCTCTCAAACACATGGGCTCAGTACATAGGCCTCCTTAACAGCGGCAATGATGGCAACACGAGCAACCACATGTTCGCTGTGGAGCTTGATACTACCCAGAACGATGAATTCAAGGACATCGACAACAACCACGTTGGCATCAACATCAATAGTCTCACTTCTTTGCAAGCCCATCACACTGGATACTATGAAGACAATAGTGATTCCCTCAATAACTTGACTCTGATTAGTGGGAAGGCAATGCAGGTGTGGGCTGACTACGATGGAGAGACCACACAGATTGAAGTGAAATTAGCACCTGTGGGAGCAGCCAAACCTGTAAGACCTCTTCTTTCAGCTGTCTATAATCTCTCATTGATTCTCAAAGATAAATCCTATATCGGTTTCTCAGCAACAACTGGTGCAATAAGCACACGACACTGTGTTCTTGGCTGGAGCTTTGCTATGAATGCACCAGCCCCAGCCATAGATATATCCAAGCTGCCAGAGCTACCACGACTTGGCCCCAAACCCCGTTCCAAGGTCCTAGAGATCAACCCTGCCTATAGCCACTGGATTATTTGTCCTTGCTGTTGGGCTTGTCATTGTCCTACTAGTTTATAGAAGATTAAAGTATAAGGAGGTAAAGGAAGATTGGGAAGTTGATTTCGGGCCACACCGATTCTCATTCAAGGATTTATTCCATGCCACAGCTGGGTTCAGGAAAAAGAATCTACTTGGTGTGGGTGGTTTTGGAAAAGTCTACAGAGGGGTCCTTCCAAAGTCCAAAGTTGAGGTTGCTGTGAAGAGGGTGTCCCATGAGTCTAGGCAAGGGATGAAGGAGTTCATTGCTGAGGTTGTTAGTATTGGTCGGCTTCGACACCGCAACATTGTCCCCCTTCTCGGCTATTGTAGGCGAGAACATGAACTTCTTTTGGTGTATGACTACATGTCAAATGGTAGTCTCAATAAGTATTTGTACTCAGAAGGTGACCAACCAACATTGAGTTGGGCCCAGAGGTTCCACATCATCAAGGGTGTTGCATTTGGGTTGTTCTACCTCCATGAGAAGTGGGAGAAAGTTGTCATCCACCGAGACATTAAGCCAAGCAATATACTCCTTGATAGTGAAATGAATGGAAGAATAGGCGACTTTGGTCTTTCAAGGTTGTATGATCATGGCACCGATCCACAGACCACACATATGGTTGGAACCATGGGCTACCTAGCCCCAGAGTTGGTACGCTCAGGTAAAGCATCCCCATCGACAGATGTGTTCGCCTTTGGAATACTTCTTCTCGAGATTACTTGTGCCCAACAGCCTGTTAAGCAAAATGCAAAAGGTGCCCAATATACATTGATGGACTGGGTTTTAGAGCACTGGAATAATGGATTGTTAACTGAGACAGTAGACCCAAGACTCAGAAATGATTATAACTTTGATGAGGCATGCCTTGTTCTGAATTTGGGACTTTTGTGCTCGCATCCATTTATTAGTGCAAGACCCACCATGCACCAAGTGATGCAGTACCTGGAAGGTGATACACCAATACCAGAGCTGACATCAACACATTTCAGCTTCACTATGCAGGCCTTAACTCAAGTCGAAGGATTCAAATCACCTAACATGTTGCATACACCATTAACTACAAGTATTGGCACATTTTCAAGTCTCTCAGGAGGAAGATGATAGTTGTGGTATTCAAATTGGTGAGACCACTTTAAAGAAAGTTACTAGATCACAAGATCTAGTAACTTTATTTGTTAATAAATATTGTAAAATGTCACTAGATCACAAGGGGTTACTGGGAAAATCTGTTTTATGTACAAGCATTGTGCTCTAGCTTGTTGTTTGTGAAGTTAGTTAATCGTGTTTATCAGTGGATAGGGTAGTTTTGCATGTAAATGAGTATATTGGTAAATTATTGTAATATGTTACCACAATCTTTCAGGTTTCAATCATATCATTTACATATTGATCAGAAATTATGTTGCTTATTGGAAATTATGGTGGCAACCTAATGATATATTTAAAATATGGCTATAGTTGACACACCATACATGTGACAAAACTGTCCAGCTTAAACTGACCCAAATGAACTTGTCACTATTACGACACTAAGCGCTCTTGAAACCAATCAAATTCCATAGTCTGTCGATCCCACCTGAATGATGAACCCCATCCACCCATGTTTCCATCACATCTAGGACGATAATACATAAGTCATTATGTACAATAAACATGAGCCTGAGAGGGGGTGTTGAACTGGGTCACATAAAATTAAACCTAGGCTCAAATCCAAGAGGCACAACTCTCAGTTTCCCTATAAAGTATAAATATGGCAATTTGTTTTCTATTTGAACTGAATGGTCCTCGAGGCCTGAAAGGCTGAAACTCTCAAACTCAGAGGGCTCTGCTCAGGCCCTGAGTGACCAACAACGGTGATCAGGTGACAGCTGTAAATTTCCTATTACAACAACCATATAGAAAAGGGCCATACATTGCTAGAAAAAGAATGAAAACATTACATGGCAGATTATTGAACCTTAAACAATCATGCCATGAGACAGCATAGCAACATCATGGTTTAGATTAAGATTGCACATAGCAGCATGATCCGTCCTAATGGATCGAATGAGCAGGGCACAAATGTAATGAACAGGACAAATAGTAGTGCAATGTAGATATGGAAATAGCAGTAAACTCTGAATCACCATTTCTCAATCCCAAACAGAAATGATGGACATAATTTGACAGTGGAAGTATAGAGCTGCATCAATCAATAAACTTATCCAGAAAATTCTGAATTATGGTTCACAGAACATCGCAGCCAAAAACTGTGCACATGTTCAACTAGACAACAATATAAGAAATAATTATAACTCTGTTAGCTCAAAACGATCCATTATTATTTACTAGGCACAAAAAATAATACATTGACAGGGACACAATTGCAAATTAAATTTCTTTCTATGATCCTTGCTAAGTGGTTTGAATCATGATGTTGAGTAATACAATACGAGTTCTTCAGTGCAGATGATTAGCATGCAACATTTCTGTTTTTATCTGAAGGTACTAGATACTTCTACATTACATTAATTTATTCAAGATATTTCTGTTTGAAATTTTAACAATCTTATGATTCACTACTCATACATAGGCCTGAAAAAATAGACTGATGTTGCTATGCTAATCTTCTGCCCTGAAGAAATAGAGAATGATGAACCATGTTTCCCTATAAATATGGGGTACTATACTGAAGAAATAGAGAATGATGAACCATGTTTCTTATCTTGACAATTTGTTTTCTGTTTGAACTGAATGGTCCTCGAGGTGAACTGAATGGTCCTCGAGGCCTGCAACACTCAAACTCGGAGGGCTCTACTCAGGCCTAGAGTGACCAACAGCCATGCTCAATTTTTTTTTAACTATCACCATGGGGAGATAATCCCCACCTGAATAGTACTGATATATCATCAACAGCCTCAATTTTAGGGAACGAGGCAAAACCCCCTGTCCTTAATTTTGGAAAACCGGACTAAAACCTACACCAGCCCCAACACAAGGGCGACATTGTGGCGAATCCACAAATAAGAAAAAACAACAAGCCCTAGCACAAGGGTGACACTGTGCCAAATCCACGGATAAAAAAAACAACAAAGAAGGGTCAGTGCTCAGGTAGTCAGGCAACAGCTGTAAATTTTGCAGCATCACAATAAAATTATATCAAAGAAGGGCCCCACATTTCTAGAACACATGGAAACATTACAAGGCAGATCATTGAACCTTAAACAAATAAGCAACACCATGGTGTAGATAGCAGCATCGTCCAAATGGAATGAGCCGGACACAAATGTAAAGAACAGGATGCATAATGCTCGTGCAGAGAAGATATCAAAATACCAAAGACATTAAACTTTGAATCACCATTTCTCAAACACAAACAGAAATAACATAGTTTGACCCTGGCAGTTTTAGACTAAATCAATCAATAAATTAATCCAAAAATCATACATTATGGTTGACAAAACATCACTGCCAAAAACTCTCAAACTCGAAGGGCTCCACTCAGGCCCAGACCCCAGAGCCATGCTCAGGTAGTTTTTTTTTTAACTATCACCAGGGGCAGATAATCCCCGCCTGAATAGTGCTGATATATCAACAGCCTCAATTTTGGAAAACCAGACTAAAACCTACACCAGCCCCAGCCCAAGGTTGACATTGCGGCAAATCCACAAATAAGAAAAAACAACAAGCCCTAGCTCAAGGGCGACATGTGGCCAATCCACAGATACAAAAACAACAAAGAAGGGTCAGTGCTCAGGTAGTCACACAACAGCTGTAAATTTTGCAGCATCACAGTAAAATTATATCAAAGAAGGGCCCCACACTGCTAGAACACATGGAAACATTACAAGGCAGATTATTGAACCTTAAACAAATAATGCCAGAGAGGATAGCAACACCATGGTGTAGATAGCAGCATCGTTCAAATGGAATGAGCAGGACACAAATGTAAAGAACAGGATGCATAATGCTCGTGCAGAGAAGATATCAAAATACCAAAGAAAGTAAACTTTGATTCACCATTTCTCAAACAGAAACAGAAATAACATAGTTTGACCCTGGCAGTATTAGAGCTCAATCAATCAATAAATTAATCCAAAAATCATACATTATGGTTGACAAAACATCACTGCCAAAAACTGTGCACATGCTCAACAAATGACAGTTAGCTCAAAAATGATCCATTACTTGGTAGAAAATTTTATACGTTGAAAGAACGCAATTGTAGATTTCAAGTTTGTTTCTCTGATCCTTGATAAGTGGTTTCAATCATGATGTCCAAGACCCCATTTTGTAATTTAGTTACAGAATACTAGCTTTATAGTGAAGACAATTACCGTGCAACACTTCTGTTTGATCCAAAGCTAAAGATATTTCTAAATTGGCCTTAATTTATTCCAATTATATTCATCTAACATTTTAACAATCTTATAATTCACTATTCATGCATAGGCAACATCAGAAGATATGTTGAGCGATTATAATAAAAAACAAGTTTTACTTTTCTCCAAACTTTTAATCTTCTGTCAATAAGGTCAATGTAATCTCATTAACTAAAAGTGCTGAGTCTGACAAGGTAAAGTTTTGTGTCCACAAAAAAAGGGAAGCAACAGAAAAATGAAAACCAACACTAGAATTTCACATATGCTTTTATAGGTAAACTGCCAAGGCAAGAATTGAGGTTATTATCACATAAAAACAGTACATATGTTTCTCCAAAAGATTGACTTCTTAAACAGGCATGTAAAGTTACCTGTTGCAATGAATTTGCACCCATACTGATACTGTTCACAACCTCAACAGAGCACAGATTTGAAGTAACTTTAGTAAGAGTACAGAACTTGCAAAGCAACAAACCAAAAGTTATCAATAAGAGCAGAAAAACTAAATTTGGGCATAAGAGAAAAAGACAAGATAATCTTCTGCATGGGCATTGGATCTTCATGCAGTTGACTCTAGACGTCTGCAGAATTCCCTGTCAAAGGGATCATCCACCCACAAATCGTGTGTGTGTCTGTTGCGTACAAATGTATCAGAAATGGCAGTTCTGAACTTAAATTGAGCACCTTGAGAAGCTTTGTTGTCCAGTTGAAGCCTTCTGTGCTGATTAGCCACCCACTTATCCTTGCAGCTGTTAAGGCATCCAAATACCATTTTCTTTAGGACTTTTGCATTCAAAACAAAGAACTTGGCAAAGTCAACATCAGGTCTCATGCCCCAATAATTCATCAGCACCACTTGTCGAAGATGAGACTCAAGGCATTCAATTGGATCCTTTGGGTTATACTAGCTCCATTTATTTTTCCAACCGTTCTTTAGATGAGACTACATAATAAAAGAAAGAAAAAAAAAATATGTAAGCAGTTACTATGCTATCGGCAATGACACACAGTAGCTCACTAAACTATATTATGTATCAATTGTTCAAATTGGTACATGAAGAGAAGGCAAATACTCACGCAGATATAAAGCTTCTGCAAGCAGGGGAAACACTTGAGTAAGTCAACAACTGAGTCCAGATTAGGCCCCCAAGTGTCAAGGGCCAACACCTTTACACAGCGCATCGTGGTTGTCAAGCTTTGGGCAATCATTTTCTGGACAAGAGTCAGGAGACAGCAAAATTAGTCAATATCACATATAAATCCAGAATACAAGATGGAAGAATTGAAGGCTGCTGCTACCTGAAAAACAGTGGCTCCAAGATCAAGTCTAGCGATGCCATCGGACAGTGGTCCCAATACCTCTAGTTTCGGCGCCCGCACGACCCGGATTGTGATCGGATCATAGTCAAGTGGTATCAATCGTTCAAGGCAAGGGGCATCTTCTATAACAAGATCTTGGAACTCGATAGGATTTTCTACTCTCCCCCCACAGTCAGAAACACTGAAACCAACACTCCTCAGAGCAGGCGAGTTGATGCGGACGCAAGCAAAGCCGAAGCTCCCATCCAGCAAGAGGCTCTCAAGAGCAGGGCAACCAGAGAGCAGGCTGCGAAGACTATCTTCCAGCACCATGACGTGAAACAGGGTGAGCTTCTTGAGGCAGGGAAACTCCAACTGCAGTGCCGCCATGTCCCTGGGAAAGTCACAGTAGCCAAAGTCTGCAACACGGAGTGTGCGCGCGAAGCGGAACGCGGACCGTGGCAGCGGGTAGCCCCCCAGGCGCGGGTCCTCGACGTCGTAACTGAAGTGGATCCTCTCGAGGCCATCGAGGGCCCCGGACCGCAGCCACCCGTCGACCTTGGCGTAGCGGTCGCGGAGGCGCATGGCGCTGAGGGAGAAGCGGCGGGCGGGGCCCGGGTGGACGGAGAGGACCTTGGAGGCGAAGACGATTTGCTTCCGCTCCTGGCTGCTGAGGTCGTAGTCAACAACTAAGTTGAGAGGCGCGGCGCGCCAGAGCGGGCGCCACCGGCGGGAGAGGATCTGGGTGCGGGCGCCGGCCTTGGTGGGGAGGAGGGAGATGATGCTGCCAAGAACCTCGTCCGGGAGGCGTTCGATGGAGTCGAGGCTTTGCAGGGCGCCGGCGGGGCTGCCAGTCTCATCCGATTTGATCTTCTTGGCGGCGGTGGCGGTGCCGGCCGCGTCCTCCTCCATGGACGGCGGCTGGCAGAGTGGGGGAGGGTTTGGTGTTCGCCGTGGGTTGTGGTGTGGGGTGGAAGGATTGGGGAACCAGGGATTCAGGGTCCGGCGGTACTTCAGAAATGCCACCACCGTGCTATTGGGTCAGAGGAGGAGGATAAGCCAGAGCGGAGCATCCATGGCGGCAAACGAGAAACGAGGAAGAGGCGGGAAGGGAGCCGTCAATGGCGCCAAACGAAATGCGAGGAAGAGCTTGAGCAGCGGCCGGCGTTGTGGGCCGTGCCAACCTGAAAGGCTCGACAAGGCAGCGCGAGCAGAAAGCTGGAGGTGGCGGCCGGCGCCGGCGAGCTCGGCCCCGGGGCCGTTGACACCGGATCTGAGTATCTGACAATGTGGAGCTCGGAGCGGGGTGGGGTGGAGAAGGTGTCGGCGCAGAGCTCGGGGCCGGAGCGCTCAGTCCGGCGGCGGCGTCCGCGCTCGCGCGAGGGGAGGAGGCTCGCGCTCGCGTCCGTCCGCCGGCGAGGAGCAGAGAATGCAGAGGCCAGGGCACGGAGTTGCGATGCGTGGAGAAGGAAAAAAATGCGGGCTTTGTGCTGGGCCGGTGGGTCACGGGCCGCATGGGCAAGTATATGTCTGTTGGGTACAGGCGTTGGAACATTTTTGTTTTTTTTGTGCTCTAATAACAGCAACTCTGTTAGTGTATAGCTCACTAGTCACTAGTGAAACAAACTTTTTAACTATAAAGGCAACTCTGTCGGTGGGGTTGCATTTAGTAGAATAGCTTCAGAGTGAAACATTCATAATTTCTTTATTTTTCTTCTTTTTTCCATTTTTTTTCTTTATTCCCTTCTTCTCCTACCTTATATAATCACTCTCGATCCAACCGCATCACATCGCAACGTCTACACATCTCCTCTTCCGCCAACCGCAGTCGCGCTCGAGCGTGCCCAACGACGTGGGTTGGCAGCACCGCACCTCCACGCCGGCTCTCTCCTCTGCGCATGTGTCGTCACCTTCCCATCGGCTCCCTCTTCACCCTATGTGGCTCTCACCTCTGTGCATGTGTCGTCACCCCATGTGGCTTCCACCACTCGCATCTAAGCAAAAGGCCCCGGCTTGCAAACTCTACATGGGTTCGTTAGGTGGCTCCCTTGGTTCCGACTCCATGTTAGAGTGAATTTTAGTTTGTAAGAGCTCTGGTTCACAGTCTTCCTTTTAAGAAGGGTCGAAGCCCTATGTCAGACAAGGATTGGGAAGCGGCTTTTTTTCAACTTCACCCAGTGCCACCAGCTAGTGAGAGTTTACCGTTTGGTAGAAAAAGGCTCTCAACAGCTTTCAAAGTGTTACCATTACAAAATAGCAAGACATGAACTAAACAAACTAAACAGGTACAACTGCTTTTTCAAGCAGCTTTCACGTAGTACAATTGTCACAATAACTTAGTCCCTAATTTCAGCTCGCTTTTCTTAAATGGTTGGAAATAGAGACATTTTACAACTGTCTCAAGCGAGATAAAAGGGTGGATATGTTTCATGGTTGTTTTAGCCCAAGACATAGTTCTTCAGCTTTTCAACAAGTCATAACTCATGGTAAGTTTTTTCATGGCTCATGGCTATAACCAAACAACTTGAGCAGACACAGCAGGCCCACCCAAGGCGAGGCGACCATCGTGTCGTTGATACTCAGTGTCGATGAGTGCGGGTGCAATAGCGTTAGAGGAGGGTGGTCAATTGGTCAAAGTAATTGGTACATACATGGGCTTAATAGTTGATTGCTTAAACTTTGGGTCCCAAGGAACACCCATGGGGAGAATTAAACCTGACCCTACCCTGCTCTGTATCATGTCTCCGAAACCTTAACCACCCGAGGGGCAAAAACTAGATCCACCCTAAGCCCCGCAGTGTCTAAAACCCACAAGTTTCATATCCAGGCCTGCTCGAAGTAAATTTGTCACCCTCTTTTGTAATGTCACATCGGTAGATCGACGACACACATGTCTGAGTTCTGTCTAAAACTCTCTTGCAGTTTCCGATTTCCGTTTCTGTTAATGTCTCTTTTGCTGTCTGTCTATGTTCGAAGGCTGGCTTCTAGGTTCATTCAAGTATCCCATAGATTCTGCTGTTGTTCTGACTTCTGAGCACAGCGTTTGATACTCTGTTTAGTTGTCTTTGGTTGCTGGCGTTAAATGATCATGTAAAAGACCATTTTGTTTTCTGTTTGTCCTTACAAACGCTGTATTTCCATTAAACTGATAATGGAAATGGGAATGTTCTCGGTTGGAAAAAAACAGCTTCAGCCAGACTAATAAAGTTGCTCGCAGAGCTGACAAACTGTCAAACAGAGAGCCAAAGTTACTTGTAGCCTGCTTTCAAAAAAAAAAGGGTCACTTGTAGCCACTCACATTGCGACTAAATTGCAATAATTAACCACAGCAAAAAATACGTTAGTCAAACTACTTGTGCAAATGATTCACTAAAACCCATAATCACCATACTAGGGCCTCCGATCAACGATGACAAGAGTTGTTGACATATAACAATGACCTACATTCATCTAAGACACTATATAAAAGATGCGCTGAAACCATACAGCAAACATGGTGTTCACAACTTCAAGCCGAGATACCTCAAAAACATGTTGATGGTATCCCAATAACTCTGAACAAGAAACATAGTACTACAAATGAAACAGTCAAACAGACATGCGTCAAATTTTAGCTCTAGAAACATAAAAGGCAATCATTTGAACGGGCATCTATGCCCAGACTTTGTCAAAGGGATCAGACATCCACAAATCATGGGTATGCTCATTTCCTGTGAATGTAAAACAACCCGCACATTGGAATTCAAACTCAGCACCTTGGGAAGCTCTACTGTCCAGTTGAAGCCGTCTGTGTTGATTAGCGAGCCACTTGTCATTGCAGTTGTTAAGAGCTCCAAATTCCATTTTCTTTAGCACTTTTGCATTCAGAACAAAGAATTTGGCAAAGTCAACATCAGGCCTCTTGCCATGATAGTTCTTGAGGACTATTATTTTCAGATGGCGCTCAAGGCATTCGACAGGATCTAGTGAATCGTACCTCAGCACATTTCTCACATCCTTGTCTGGGTGAGACTGTATACAGAGGGAAGAAAAGAACAATTTATAAGAGATGGTAGGTACATGACGATGTATCGATCGAGATGACAAGATAATATTTATTGTTTATCACTTAAACAATAGAGGCAAACAAGGAGAACAGCTCACAATGATATACAGCTTCTCCAAGCAGGGAAAACATTTGATGAAGCCAACAACTGAGTCCAGATTAGGACCAATGGAGTCAAGAGCCAAAACCTTCACCGAAGGCATGGAGGTTGTCGACCTGACAGCAATCATTTCCTGAGCAGAAACCAGGAGTTGATAATTAATAAGCTGCACATAGAAATACCAGATGTAAGATTCAGAAGGCAGCAGGTACCTGAAAAACTGAGTTCCCAAGCTCCAGCCTGCAAATGCCTTTTGAGAGCAAGCCCAATACCTGCAACCTAGGTGCCTGCATTACCCGGATGGTTGGTGGTCCACAATTCGGATCAAGTGGTAACAATCTTTCAAGCTGGGGAGCATTGATGAGCAGCTCCTGGAACTCGACCGTAGTTCGGTTACTCCAATGAGCACTGAAGCCAAAGCTCCTAAGAGTCTTTGAGACAATGCAGAGGCGACCAATACCGGAATTGCCCGCCAGCAAGAGGCTCTCGAGAACAGGGCAGCCCGAGAGCAGGCTATGAAGGGTGTGCTCCGACATGGTGACCAAGGACAGGGTAAGCTGCTTGAGGCAGGGAAAATTCAGCGACGACAGGGCAATCTCGTTGGGAAAGTCGCAGCAGCAGATGGTGGCAACGCAGAGGGTGGGCGCGAAGCGGAAGATGGACGGCGGCAGCGGTTGGGGCAGCCGCTGGTTCAGGCTGAACTCGATCATGCAGCGAAACTCGACCTCCTGGAGGCCGGTGAGGGCCGGGGAGCGCAACCAGCCGTCGATCTTGGCGCCGTGGTCGCGGATGCGTACGCCGCGGAAGGCGAAGCGGCGGGCAGGGCCCGGGTGGTCGGAGAGGATCTTGGAGACGAAGGCCACTTGCTTCCGGTCCTGTCCTCTGGGGCACCAGTCGACCTGCAGGTTGAGAGGCGCGGTGCGCCAGAGAGGGCGCCACCGGCGGGAGAGGATCTGCGTGCGCGCGCCGGCCATGGTGGGGAGGAGCGAGATGATGCTGCCAAGAACCTCGTCGGGGAGGCGGTCGATGGAGTCGAGGCTTGGGTCGCCGCCGGGGCTGCCGGGCTTCGGATGGCCTTGGCCGTGGACTCCATCCGGTTTGCTCTTCTTGGCGATTGTGGCGGCAGCATCCTCCTCCATGGCCGGCGGTGTGTGGGATAGAAGGATTGGGTACTTTGGAAATGCTACCTCCGTGCTATTGAAATTGGGTAAGGAGGAGGATAAGCGGGAATGGAGGTGCCAAACCAAAAAAACGACCGACGAGGCCGGCGCTTGAGACCGGGCGGTGGAGGACGCGCGCTCGACGGTGCGAGGCCGGTGCCCGGTGCCTGCGGTGCGCTCGCGTGGGGGGGAGCGGAGGAAGCGGCAGCCGCTTGATGCCGCAGATCCGGCGAAGTACCTGGCGGGGGAGGGGAGGACGTGAGGGCGTGGAGGAGTGTGGCCGCCGGCACACTCGAGGCCGGTGCTGGGGGCGTCGAGGAGGTGGCCTCCGGCGGCCGGCGCGGAGGAGGAGCGGGGGGACCGAGGGAGGAGCGACCAAGCGTGTCGCAGCGGAGGGGGTAGGGTTCGGGGGTGGGCCGTGGTGGCGTGGGCCTTTTTACTCTTAGAAGGCCGGGCCGGGCCGCCACCGGGCCATAAGCTGTGTGCACCGGACCTTTTTTTTTGTTTTGCTTGCCACGCAGCATCATGCTATCTACAGTGCAGACCTTCCACAAATCGAGGCTCCCAACTCCGCCGGCAACATTGCCAACACATTGGGGCAGCATGCCGATTCTACTGCCCAGACTGATTCGGTGTTTCTGCAGTGAAAATGAGTGACGACCTGATGCGCAAGATTGATGAGTTCGGTGACCGCGTGAATATGACCAGGGCAGAGGTTACCAACACGATCACTGCTGCAATGATCTCAATGGAACGCATATTAATGAAGGTTACAAATGCTGACTGATCTAAAATTTGGTTCAATTCATGTGCGTTTACATTTGTATCTGCTGCACAGCTCAAGACAGTCAAAGTTCCCAATTTCCTTCAGCCATGGTCACCAAGAAACTTGCAAACTAAGCTTTGGAAAAAGCAGGTACAATAGATCAATTTTGTCCGGCTCTTTCAAATGACACGGTTCATGCATGTCAGTGTGCGGCCAATATCTCTGAAATAAATTGCCTTATAATGATCACTAGTAGAAAGGGCGCGCTCTGCGCGCCTAGCTGAAATTTACATTGTTTGGCGTGGTTATAGAGCACATCACAGTTCACTGGATGTCTGAGCAGTGAAGGAAACAAACTACAGTACGTTGAGGTCTTAGCAGGTGCCGTGTGTTGGTATCTTCTTTCAGTCCAGGTGGCGGTAAGGATAAGATTCCGCTGAGTCCTCGTCGCAAAAGAATAACTGTAGCCATGTTAGGAAAAGCAATTCAGAGGTTTTACAAGACAATATATATATGTCATTCAATTTAGGTAAGCATGAGAGTGGTTTGTTCATACGGATGTGAATGACTGAATGTCATACATCTAAACCATTTGGCATTTGGCATCTTCATTATTAGTGAATGACTGTATAATTGCCTTGGTAAGTCTCCATCAATGTCCTAAAAAGAATAAGAAACTAATCAGCAATATTATAGAAGGCTCAAGCATTGTGTAACAACCTAACAGGTACGATGTATATGAAAGTTCCACCATGACACAGGACAGAAGATGAAGAACATCAAGTGGATAGTAATACGGTCTGGAAACTATACTGAACCCGTCGGTAAATGGAGCAAAGCAGTTTACCAATATACTAAGGCGTTGACGCTATGATCTAAACAACCCCATCCTAAAAGAGTAGCCTAATGTCCAGAGATGAGGTCATTTCATTTTCTCATGTGCACACACTGCAAAGTAAAGAGAGAAAAAGGGCAAGATAAGTAGGAGAGGAAAGCAAAGGAATAATGAGAACTGAAAAACCAACATGAAATAAAATGAGCACCCGGGCACATATGAGATTCACAGCGCTAATAAGGAACAGATCACATCAAAATTGATGCAAGGCAATGGGGAAAAATAAAAAATACTTATGTATCAAAGGCATTGGTAGTTTGACATCAGAAGTAAAATTAGGAGACCTAAAATGTGCAGACATGTTTTTCCCCTAAAAACAGTAAGTTTAGTGATGTGGTTCGGCTCAAATAGTAAGAAAAAGGGGCATCTAAGAAAAATTATATTATATTGGCATTTCTTTTGTAATGACTTTCAATGGCATGTTAGAAAACACCTTTTTGACAGGAAACTACATATCATTGTAGGCAATTTAGATTTGTATTTATGTACATGGAAATTTATGTATGCACAGACTGGAGTCAAAGTAGGCACACAACCAGGAAAAATCAGAGCAAGGCTGATACAATAATTGCAACAACACACATAACATGGACTGAAGAACCTGATTCTAGATCAATTCAGTCGCTACATTTCCTAAACAACTGATAAAGATCTGTGCATGAGACAAGCAATGTGTCTGTAGATAGCAGAAAAAAGAGACCAGTCGGTATTCTAGCAGTTAGAAAATAACGGCATAAATTAGATCCCTACTAAACCATTGAGTACTGACCAAGTCATTGATCACTATAGGACCTGGAGCTTTGAGGTCCATAAGAAAGCTCCAGACCAAAATGAGGTAAATCTGCAAGGGACAACCGAATATATAAGCAACTCCCCAAGTTGTGCATGCTATGAAGAAACAACATATCCATTGAACAAAGAAGCGACGGATCGAACAATATGTCATTCCTTTTTCCCCCCAAAGATTTCTCACTATACAAAGTTAATGTGGAAGCACCAAAAGAGCAGATCACACATCAAGGGTCAATGCACATTCGTGTAACCCTCACCATATGGATCTCTAATGGTCTGTTAGTAGACAAAAAAAAATGAAAATAACTTTTGGAGAATCACAGAACCACAGTACATAACCCAAAAAAACTTATGCTTCTGTAATTATTCACATTTAAAAAAAATTCCCACAGCCTGTACATCCCTGCCTTCAGTTAACAGAGCTTAGATAGCACTGAAATTAGCTTTCAGCACAACACCAATCCCACACACCATTGGTGCAAAGGATGGAGACCAAGTTAATATAACTGAAATAAACACCATAGGAATTCAGAAATGAAATCATTACGATATATAGAGCAGAACCAGGTATCTGATTCCAATTCGTCGATCAATTACCAATGTAGGCTTTCAGAACTAAGAGACACATGACACTCTTCCCACAATATTGCCATTTCAAAGAATGTATAAAACCATAAAGTGTTGGATCTAACCACTTTCATACGTAAAACCTAGCAACCTAGCGTTCTTTTATTATAAAATTAAGATCTTAAAATTTCAATTTCACACAAGGGCATCACCGATCATTCATTTACCTATAGACTGATGCAATATATCAGAATCACCATTAGCTACCGATACTAATCTGAATAAACTCTATATAGTTTCCCTTCGATGCATAGTGTATCCATATATATTCCAAGGACCAAACCAGAGTGGCATCCCCAGCTTCGTTGGTGTTGTGGCCATTCCGCCAAACGCATCATATGCAATTGACAAAAAAATACTCTTGATAAATGCATATGTGGTGGATCCTTTTCAACCACTCTACAATTCTATATGGACACACATTTCCTGCTACGCCCACATGGCAAATAAAGGCAGTAATAATTTGAGAAAAACAGGAAGAATTTAGGAATTGTACCAGCTGACTATGTAAACACTAAAATTAAGTAAAAAAATGTTTAGATCATAGTAGAAGGCCTGTTACGTACCTTTCTACCCAATCTCACACTTCATACCATTTTCAGTTAGAGCCACTTTGTAATTTGCGAAATCTGATAAAATAGCAAAGCCATTTGAACACATATGAAACCCCATATGAACACATGACACAAAGGAAAGGACATACATGTGGGTACATAAGTAGGCACCATTCAGATCTATTCTGAAATAATCCATCTAGGGAGGGATAGAGGAAGAGGGTAACTCACCAAAACGATGAACTGAACTCGAGAAGGTGTCGTACCCAGAATTCTATTTTGTCTGTGATAGTGTATGTATAACCCCAAAAATTAGGTGGAGTAACAGATGGATAATTTATTTATTTTTGGAAACATAGAAGGAAGCCAAAAATCAATGCATCATGCTCTTGCGATACCTTTATCTCTCATCATGGCATGGAACAAATATTTAGTCTCTACTCGGTGCACCTGTGCATTATTTGTTTCAATTCTACAAAATAGTAGATATAAGTGGATTCAGTCCATGACAGAGAATTTGACAACATTGATCTAAAGAGAGGCCTAATGCCTATGAGTTTCCCAACAATCCTCCTGCAGTCCTAAGCTGAAAGAGGACTCAAAAATTAATGCGTCTACAACAATAAAGCAAATTGTCCAAGGGCAGCGTCTGCGCTAGATGTTTTTTTTTTTGGCTAATGATGAAGACATAGAACATTGCTCATGTATTATAGGCATAGAAAGTATACAGAAAGGTGGGCAATATTTAGCTGCATAAGGGAGCACATAAGTAAGATGAAATCGGACATACCCGATCAGTTGGTCTTGATTGGAGAAGTGAATCCACAATACTAAATTTGCAATGGGACCAAATTTGATAGAAACAACAGAAGGTTGGCTCCAGACCTTCCCTGTCCTGCAGAATTGCAAACTAAATCAAATAACAGGTATGACATGGTTTGGAGATCAGGTAAAAGCGGCACCTAGACATATACATAGATATAGTCTGTATGACATACATATCGCAGGTAATGTTTCAGCAATATTTTACATATTAGATGACATTTCATTTTGTGCCTAGTTTTAGTATATTGGCTCCCTATCAGAAAGGCCATTGCTTATGGATGTCGTGGTTTGTTCATTAGATAAATCTGCACATATGTTGCATTATGTTATATTCACAATGGGTTGCTGGGTATGAGGATGAGCGTGGTGCACCTGAAATTTGAGGGCGACACATGGATTCCACCAGGGTGGCCACCGTTATCTGCAAGTCATTATTGCAAGTCTGCAGGCATTAAAAACAACATATGGTAGCTGCACTATGAGAGCCAATATTGAAGTCGGTTGAAAAAGTAAATTCAGGAACTATGGCAGCACAACACTAAATTCAGGGCCACTGTACAGCATATGTAGCTATATTGCAGGCACTATAACCGAACGTGTGGAGACCTCAAAACTCGAATTTTTATAGAGATTCTCTATTGAGCCACTAAATGAACAAAATTTCCTCTTCTCCTAATATATATAATATATATATAACTACTCGTAGGAGTAAAATGGAAAGTAGGAAACAATGGTAAACTGTGTAGCCTAAATCTAAGACTTGTACCTGAGAGAAGCACATTGCAGACTGTATGTATCTTGGCTCTCATTTACAGTTTTATTCTAGAGTTACACAAATAGCAGCATACATAGAAGTAGTGAAGTACCATTCAGTGTTGTCTAGAGATGTGTGGACATTATGCAACACACTTTGGCGAGAGTGAAGAAACTAAAAGATCTGCATATAACTACAAACAGCAGCAAGAAGAGGCCAAATAACCTGTGTTTTAATCGTTGCAAGCATGTACCCAAGCAGCTCCTCTTCATCCATTTTGACCTGGAAGCAGGGACAACAATAAATAAAGCATATCAATTAAGGAGAACAATTTGTGTAGAAAAACTAAACCTAGCTTAATGACCACCTAAATCAGCTAAAATCTATTATCGATATGGAAGAGTGAGATAAACATCAGGGCACATATAACTAATTATGTAGGTAGGCCAATCTAAATGCAACTAAAAAGCAGAATACATTATTACCAAGCACTGAAACAGGTTAGTATTTTAAATATGCCATGATAGCGTCATATGAAGAACATGAGCCCTTTTACCGGGTTTATTAGCAACTGGGAATACATATGAAATCTAGCAGAGTTAACCCAACAGGAATGCATTTATCACAGTGAAATGCTCATAATTTGAAAAGGCGACATATTTTCTTGTATCTGAATTGTGTGCCCCTGCTCTTTGAACTGGATGGTATTTGTGTTCCAGTCAAATTGTCTTGGACTATGTTTCTTGAACCGATCACAGCCCGAGAATGGAATCATAAGGTTCCATGTCCAATACCAACATATCCACTTTGAAGCTTTTCCCTTGGCAATAGCAGTGCAGGTTGGGTACCATGCTAGAGGTCCCGATCTCCCGTCCATTTGCTAAGTGAACTTGCCGAGGGGAAGAGGAACTGTTTTCAGCTTAGCCATCTTCACAAATCTCTCACCGATGAAGCTGTGAGTACTGCCACTTGTCCACCGAATCAACATCACCTTGCCTTTGACGGTGGTTTTCGGTTTCAGGCAGTGCCTTGTCCAAAGTAGACAATGCATTGATGGACAATTGAGCTAATTGTTCTGCGGGGCATCCTCGTAGCCAACTCATTCAAAGAATCATCGAAATTTCTCTGTCAAGGTCATTGATTGCCAATGCATTTACCCTAGGTTTGTTTCGACTTTGCATATCTCCATGTGGCCGGAACAAACTTTTCCCCACAATTCATACATAACCCATTTGCCTTTCTATGGTCTCGAGTGTGCGTCGGACCAAGGTGGTGTAGCCACAGGGTCTTGGCTGCTCTGTTTGGGATATAAGGCCTTGGCTGGTAGTTGTATCTGCCATATCTTGGCTTTTCCTTGTCTACAATTTCTTGCTGCATTTTTGCCAATTGAGAGGCCTTCAGAACAGAAGTGGGCATCTGAGCTTGCACCATCCCCTTGATTTCATTCTTGAGTCCATTCACATAGTGTTGTGTGAAGAACTCTTCATCATATCCTCCTTTGTGCATTGTGATTCCAAATTTGAGATGCTCAAATTTGTCTGTGTACTCTTCCACAGTAGTTGTGTGTTTGAGAGCTAACAAGTCATGCATGAAAGCCCTAGAATCATCTGCCCCAAAGCTGAAGAATTTCATGACGAAGTGGGTCCAGCTCCTGAAGGTATTGTGTTGCTTGAATGCTTGGTACCATCTAGCAGCTTTTTCCTTCAAATGCATTCTGGCAGCTGTGATCCACATCCCTTCAGGGATCTTGTATAGCTCAAAGTAATCTGTGCAGTTGTCTAACCAGACTTTGGGATCTTCCCCTGTGAAATCAGGAAAGTCCATCTTTGGCATGATGTTTCTTGGCATTCTGTGATCCCTGTCATCATCACCATCTCTCCCCTGTTCTCTAACTGTATGTATGGGTGGTGGTCTCTGCTGTTGCCTGATGGAGAATGGTTGGTCTGATCTCAGCTGATGAGAGGTGGTAGCCTGTTCTGTCTTCTTGTCTTTTGCAAAAAGGTTCTCAAATGGGGGTTCCTGAATCAAGGAGTCTAGGTCCTCCTCATCAAAGACTGGTGGTTCATCAAAAGTTGGCCTTGCTGGCTGTTTATTAGCTGGCTCTCTCAGCTTGAGGTTGATCTTGGCAATCTCATCTCCATTAGCTAGAACATGGCGTCCTATGGTTTGCTGCTCCTTGGAGTATTCATCCATAACTGATCCATACAAATCCATTTGAGCTTTCATCTCTTTCTGCAAAGTATTGGTTTCAGCGACTTGGCTAAACAACAGATCAAAGTTCTTCTGTAGTTGCTCCCATTTGGAATTCTCCTCATCTGATCTGCGCGTCATGGCGTCCAAAATCAACTGTGTCTGTGGAGATGGGTCAACTCGCTTGCCACGCTTTGGAGCCAGTAGGAACGAGGCTGCTTGTCGAGCTGCTTGTCCCGGATCCCCGCCGCCTGGGAACGAGGCACCGCCGAGGGATTTTACGCTGGGATACGGGCAGTGCAAGCACAGGCACGCGCACCCAGCAACCCAAGCTAGTGGACGTTCCCCCGCCTTACGCCACCGCACTGAATTTCACAGATCGACTCCCGGAATTTTACGCACAAACAACTGCTGTGCAACCCTCGTCTACTGCGAAATCGGGCCAAATCGGGTAGAAAAGAGTAAGCTTGAGGACGCTCACCCAAAACTGGAGTCGCGGAAGTGGAAGAACTTGACGCCGACAACCGGTCGAACACCTGGTGTGCGTCTTTCACGCCGAGCTTGGTGTCGCCGATTCGCCGTCGCTGGTGTGTTGCTTGCGTGGTCGTGAGGATCCACGGCAAGCTGAGGTGGTACTGGTGGTGGTGGTGGTGGTGGGGGTGGTGGTGGTGGAGGTGGTGGTGGAGGTGGTGGTGGTGGCCGCCGCGGTTGATGCCCCGCCGCGAACCGATAAACCAAGGAACGGTAGCTCCGATAACCAACTGTAAGCCCGTGGCAACGCCGGATCAAGCGCAACGTGAGCAAGCAGCGGAGACAATCGGATTTGACCCTGACGCCGGCGAGGCAAGCCCCTCAGCCTTGGCGATATGTTTTTACTGAATGAAGAAGATGATCCTCCCTTACAGGTTCCTAGCACTTAAGTGCTTATTACAACTGGCCAGTGGGCCCGAATTGTCATAGACATGTATGAAAACGTAAACTATGAAATACGCCTTCTTTGCTGGTTTGTCACTCCTGGACTGCGGCCGCATCAGGTGTGACACAGGCTGACTACATTCTGCTACAAGTTCCTGTCTACCTAATAAAGGTACCTCACACTTAGATGTTTACAAGCATTCCCCTGTGAGAAGCGCAGTTGTCATGGTTGCACTTTGCCACATTCAAGATGCTTGAAAGATTTTGCTGCTTCTGTGGTTTCCAATGTGTTTACGCTTCAGATCATAGACACCTATCTATGATGTAAACCAAAGTCCATTAATTTGTATCCTCTTTGTTTCTCATCAGGCAGAGCACAAGACCCACTACGTCCTACGGTCCAAGGAATCAAATCTACATTTCAGCCTCATATCCACTTCCTGGGGCTACTTCTATGCTATGGCGTCCTCCATTCTTGCTTCTGAATTTGCTTGCACCTGCACAGCAACAGTTCAAAATAAAATACAAAAAATTGGAACAGCGCCTTCATATTTTGAACATTGTACATATTGATTGAATCCCCATGCCTTAGCATTTACAAATTCTAATATAATTAACTATTTTACGGTTTCAATCAGCACACTCTACCCCACGCGAACGCGCGGGGGTTTCTGCTAGTTTATTTCTATTTGCTCGACTTGAGAACAAATCGACTCTTAATTCTTCAGAAAAATAGGATTTCCATAACCTGATATTTTAAAGTGACGACTAAGTTGTCGGAACAAGGTCATATATGTATATTTGCAGTAATAATGCACTCTATTGAAATTTTAAGAGATTTGGTGATAACGACTGACGATCGTTGTTGGGGGGCCAGAGGAATGCTGCCCCTTCTCGTGACAAGTTGAGTTTCAAGCCTATTTTAATATCACCAAAACCTAAGAAAGTCCAAAGAGCCATCCTAGAACAGAGGAACATAGAAGTGTCAGGCGAGATTTTCAAGGACTCCAAGATTGTCGGTCCGTTGTACTTTTAGCGACGCTTTGTATCAAGATGCAGAGAAGTGGCACACCTTCAAAGAATAGAGAATGATAACCATGATTCATGCCTTCAAAAAAAAAAAAAAGTGTGAACTGAATGATCCTCAAGGCCTGAAACTCTCCAACTCAGAGCTCCAGTCAAGGCTAGAGTGACCAACAGCTGTTTTTTTAGGAAACCGACAGGGAAGCCCCCTACCTATATTTTTTCTTTATCGATATATGAACAAAAAAACGAGTACAAAGCCTTCAAGGCCAAAGGGAAAAAAGAGCACCAATACACTAAAGCCTATTCTCACACTGGGTTTTAAGTGGTTCTGCAATCCTCCTCAGCTTTGATACACACCAAGCTAAGATTTTCTTTCAGTAAGATTTTCCATTCAGCTAGGGAGGTTGCTCGATTGTCAAAAATGAGAGCATTTCTTTTTTTTTGAATTTAAATGAGAGCATTTCTGGCCAGTTGTGCTCAGGTAGTCAGGCAATAGCTGTAAATTTTGCAGCATCTCCGTAAAATTATATCAAAGAAGGGTCCTACACTGCCAGAACACATGGAAACATTACATGGCAGATTTTTGAACCTTAAAGAAATTCATGCCAGAGATAGCATAGCGACATCATAGTGATTGGTGTAGATAGCAGGCAGCATAGTCCCAATAGATTGGGCAAGATACAAATGTAAAGAACATGATGAATAATGAGCAGATATCAAAGTACACAAGGTAGTAAACTTTGGGTCACCATTTCTCAATCACAGATAAAAATAATGGACATAGTTTGGCCCTGGCAGTATTAGAGCTCAATCAAGAAATAAACTTATCCAAAAAAAAATTATGCATTATGGTTGACATGTTGAAAGGTCACAATGGCTAGAGGGCGGGGTGAATAGCCTAATAAAATTTCTAGCAAGAACACTAGACAACAAATTAGCTAGCAAGGCGGCAAATGTGCAAAGCTAAAGCTTTGACTACTCTATGCAAGCCGTCCTAAACAATGCAAGGCTACTCAATCCAATTGCACAACAACTACGGTGATCAAGCTACACAATGTCGGTTCACCGAAACCGAACAAGCAATTCTACCCACGGGATTTAAACTACACAATGAGTGGTTCCCGACCGACCACAACAAGCAATTCTAATCCACGTGGTTTTAGTCTACACAAGTAGAGGTACGCGGCCAACCTCACAAGCAATTCTACTTTGCGGAATGTAAAGAGTGGATGAAGGTTTATACCGCCGCGAAGAGTAGAAGATGACCAATCACCGGTGTAGAAACCAATCACCTAGAGATGCTCAATCACAATCACAATGGAGGTCGAAGCCTCGGCAATCACAAATCAACACAATGATTTTTTACCGAGGTTCACTTGGTTCCCGGCAAGCTACTCCTCGTTGTGGCGATGCACTTGCTTGGTGAGTTGCCCGCTCAATTGGCTCGGTGCCAAAGACCCCAATGGGGAGCCGCAATCTCCACACAAGACAAGGATCCACAAGCCACGAGCAATCCACTAGAGTATCCTTTCGTGAACTCCCGCGGGAAGGATCAAGAACCCCTCACAAGAACCCGGTGTGGCCTCGAACAATCACCAAGTCGAGCTCAACCACCACCCGCTGCTCCAAACCGTCTACGATGACGGGAATCACCGAAGAGTAACAAGAATCCACAGCCCACTCGATGAACAAGTGCCTCTAGATGCAACTCTCAATGCAAAGCACTTAATTTCTCACTCAAATCTCACAAGAGATGCTCAAGAATGAAAGAGATGAGTGGGGGAGTGTCTCTCTAGCTCAAAAGATGAACAAGTGTGTGTCAAATGGCCAAGAGACCTCCCACAACCGGCCATCCAAGTATTTATAGACCCCATGTCCAAAAAGAGCCGTTGGTCTTCGCGAAGCCCTCAGTCACCTGCGCCGGACGCGTCACCCAGCCACCGCCGGACGCGTCCGGCGCTGTTGTGCCGCCCGTCGCGCTCGACCGTTGGTTCTTCGGTTCAAACAGCACCACTTCGCCGGACGCCAAGTCGCCTCCACGCCGCGTCCGCCGCGCCCCCGCCGGCCGCGTCCTGCGCCGTGGAGAAGGGCCGGTCCGCGCGCGCGCCACCCCCGCCGGACGTTGGGCGCTGCGCGTCCGGCGCGCGTCCGGCGCCGCGGTGGCCGAGCGTCCAGCGCGACTCCCCTCCGAGAGGGTTACTGGACTGGGTCCGGCGCGGCACCCAGCGTCCGGCGCAGGCCTCCAGCCGCGTCTGGCGCTGTGGTCTGGCTGGCCCAGTCCACCACCACCACGCCCGGTCGCCTGCGGCGGACGCTCGCCAGCGTCCGGCGCCCGTCTTGCCAGAGTTCGGCGCTTGTTTTCGTCATTTCATGCGCCAAACTTGCTCCAAATTGATCCAACCCAATTCTCTTGCCTTGTACACTAACTTCACCATGCGTAGATCAAATCTCAAGCCTCGGAGTTAGCATTTCACACATGAAATGTCGCGCAAGAGTTAGCACTCAAGTTAGCCTCTCATGCATCATGCAAAGTCACAACTAGAGGCACTTAGGACCACGAATGAACCGAGGAAACCCCTCTTGATAGTCGGTTATCGATCCTAAATGTGGTCACACTCGCTAAGTGTCTTGACCACCAAACCGGAAAGCCCTATCAAGTATACCTTCGCCTTGATCTCCATGGGGCCTCCGTCAGAGCTCGATCATGCCACAAGTCCACCTTGTCCAACATCATGATCACCATGCTCCATCATCCATCGTCACGTTGCTATGTGTCTAATCACACTTAGAGCAAAGCATTAGCAACGTTTGAGCGTCATTAATTATCAAAACTAAACCGGAGCTTTCACATGTCACTGCCAAAAACTGCGCATATGTTCAACTGGTGACAAATATAAGTAGTAATAACAATTGTTTTTTTTTTGACCTTAGTAGTAATAACAATTCTGTTAGCTCAAAAATGATCCGTTATTTGGTACAAAATAGTATACATTTAAAGGACATAATTGCAGAATTTTTAAGTTTATTTCTCTGATCCTTGATAAGTGGTTTGATTGTTTGAACCGTGATATCCAAGAGACCAAGACCCCATTTTTTTAATTTAATTATACAATACCAGATTTTCAGCGCAGACGATTAGCATGCAACACTTCTGTTTCATCCCAAGAGATTCTACCATCAAGCTCTAAACCCTGTATCTTCTTAGCTCCGGCTAGGCACCAGAGACTCTGTTCATCTTTGAATTCTCTTATGATTGATGTTACCGAAGGTGCAGTGGTTTAAACCACTTATTCCGTGAATTCGCTTCGAGAAAATCCAAGCGCCCAAGACGACAGTGGTATAAAAATACTAGAGCTGACCATCCGTGAACTGATTTGGAGCGCCCCTGCCTGGACAAGTTTCAATACATATTTCTAAATTGACATTAGTTTATTCCGATTATATTCATTTAAAAATTTAACAATCTTATATTTCACTTTTCATACATAGGCAACATCTGAAGATGTATCTTTTGTCAAAAAGGTCATAACCAAAATAGTTGAAAGTGCTGAGAAGGTAAACTTGTGTGTACAAAAAAAAAGGAAGCAATAGATAAATGAAAACCAACACCAAAATTTCACATATTCTTTTATAAGCAAACAGCTGACAAGGCAAGAGTTGAGGTTGTTACCACATAAAAACAGTACATATGTTTCTCCAAAAGATTGACTTCAAAACCGTACAATGACCTACATTAATCTATTACACTTGCACATAAAGATGCACTGAATCGATACAACAAACATGGTGTTCACAACTTCAAACCGAGATACCTCAAAAGCATGTTGAAGGTATCACAATAGCTCTGAAAAAGAAACATAGTTCTACAAATGAAACAGGCACATCAAATTTTTGCTCTAGACATAAAAGGCAATATTTTGAACGGGCATCAAATCCCCGTGCTGCATCTACCAACGGACTTTGTCAAAGGGATCAGACATCCACAAATCATGGGTATGCTCATTTCCTGTGAATGTAAAACAACCCGCACATTGGAATTCAAACTCAGCACCTTGGGAAGCTCTACTGTCCAGTTGAAGCCGTCTGTGTTGATTAGCAAGCCACTTGTCATTGCAGTTGTTAAGAGCTCCAAATTCCATTTTCTTTAGCACTTTTGCATTCAGAACAAAGAATTTGGCAAAGTCAACATCAGGCCTCTTGCCATAATAGTTCTTGAGGACCACTGTTTTCAGATGGCGTTCAAGGCATTCTACAGGATCTAGTGAATCATACCTCAGCACATTTCTCACATCCTTGTCTAGGTGAGACTGTATACAGAGAGAAGAAAAGAACAATTTATAAGAGTTGGTAGGTACATGACAATGTGAGATGACAAGATAATATTTATTGTTTATCATTTAAACTATAGAGGCAAACAAGGAGAACAGCTCACAATGATATACAGCTTCTCCAAGCAGGGAAAACATTTGATGAAGCCAACAACTGAGTCCAGATTAGGACCAATGGAGTCAAGAGCCAAAACCTTCACCAAAGGCATGGAGATTGTCGACCTGACAGCAATCATTTCCTGAGCAGAAATCAGGAGTTGATAATTAATAAGCTGCACATAGAAATACCAGATGCAAGATTCAGAAGGCAGCAGGTACCTGAAAAACTGAGTTCCCAAGCTCCAGCCTGGAAATGCCTTTTGAGAGCAAGCCTAATACCTGCAACCTAGGTGCCTGCATTACCCGGATGGTTGGTGGTCCACAATTCGGATCAAGCGGTAACAATCTTTCAAGCTGGGGAGCATCGATGAGCAGCTCCTGGAACTCGACCATAGTTCGGTTACCCCAATCAGCACAGAAGCCAATGCTCCTAAGAGTCTTTGAGACAATGCAGAGGCGACCAATGCCAGAATTGCGCTGAAGCAAGAGGCTCTCGAGAACAGGGCAGCCCGAGAGCAGGCTATGAAGGGTGTCCTCTGACATGGTGACCGAGGACAGGGTAAGCTGCTTGAGGCAGGGAAAATTCAGGGATGACGGGGCTATCTCGTTGGGAAAATTGCAGGAACCGATGGCGGCAACGCAGAGGGTGGGCGCGAAGCGGAACACGGATGGTGGCAGCGGGTGGCGCAGCTGCGGGATCTGGCCCGGGAAGTCGATCTCGTAGCGGAACTCGATCTCCCGGAGGCCGGTGAGGGACGGGGAGCGCAACCAGCCGTCAATCTTGGCGTACCGGCCGCGGTCGCGGAGGTGGATGCCGAAGAGGACGAAGCGGCGGGCGGGGCCCGGGTGGTCGGAGAGGATCTTGGAGACGATGGCGACTCGCTTCCCTTCCTCCCCGCTGAGGCCGCGTCGACAGCAAGGTTGAGAGGCGCGGCGCGCCAGAGAGGGCGCCACCGGCGGGAGACTGCTGCGTGTGGGCGCCGTCCTTGGTGGGGAGGAGCGAGATGACGGTGCCAAGAACCTCATCGGGGAGCCGGCTGATGAGGTCGATGCTGCTCTCCCCACGCCGGTGCCACTCTCCGGTGCTTCTTGGTCCCCGATTAGAGCGGATCTGTGCTTCTTGACGAAGGCCGCAGCGGCCTCCATGGCCGGCGGCGGCGGGTGGCGGCTGCTGTCGAGGACGAGTGTTTGGGTTGGGAACGGGGAGGAAGACTCGCTTTTCTTTCGTTTCTTTTCCCCCGCGGGAAGAAATGAACGGCCCACACTCCTCTTTTCCTCGTTGTTGGGTGGGCCCAAAAAAATTGACAAGCATTTTCTACTATTTGTTATGTATTCTTTCTTTCTTTAGGTTTTCTAAAAAAAATGTTGTATTCTTTCTTTGGAATAGGAAAAAAATGCCAATAAGAGCAACTCCAAGAGACTTGTTGTTTGCTTCCGCATTTCCCGATTTACATATTTTACAAACATGTCTTTAACAGATTGTCCACTCCATTCGTAAAAATATAGGCGCATGTTATCCCTGGTTTTTCGCTCGGCAAGAAAGCCAGCGGGCTCGCTCGCCAAACCTTGGGCGAATTGCGCGACAACGGCCTCTTCCGTATGTATTCTCTCTTTCCCACGACGTTGAGCTTCTCGACCACGAGCATCGGTCGGCACCCACAACCCTGAATAGCAATTTTTACCTAGATTGTTGGAATACTCTAGTTTTTTTGGTAGCCTTTTGTTTTACAAAATAGCTAAATCATCAAATTCACAATATATTTTAGCTCATCTCTTGGAGATGCTCTTGTTACTAAGCTAGTATCCCAACTTGTTATAACCACCAAAATACACTCCGCTATTGTATTTCTCCTGTCTTGACAGCCAAAATTGTTAAAAGGATAATAGACTCCACCATTACATTTCATTTGGAGTTCAAGCAACATAAAAAACTTTGGAGATGCAAATGCAAAAAAAATGTCGATTTTCAAATTCGGCTAAGCTGTTTTTTCAAAAAAAAAAAGGTCGGTTTTGTTAGAAAAATGGCTATTTGCCATTTCGGTACTTGGTAACTTTTCTATTTCAAACAATGAATTCACAAAACTGTGCAGAAGATGTTTGCTTTCATTTCTTTACCATAGTCCTTATTTGGCTCTTTTCTTTGTCTCCTAATAATCTCAATCATTCCTTGCAAAAAAAAATTCTCAATCATGACAAAGGGCCCTTTACCAAAATGAAGACCGCACATCCTCCGCTAGGGCCCCACTGGCCGGTTGCGTTGACTAGCACAACCAAAGGTGCAACATCACACACCACAATTCTTAGAGCAACCACAATGTGTTCCCAAACCAGTCCATAAGCATTTAAACATTTACTATGGGAGTAGTCCATAGCATCAACTACCCATATGCTTATGGGCTAGCCATAGGAACAGAAAAACAATATTTTCGCTCTCCCTCATCTCCTACCATCGACACCTTCCTACACCCGTCGACTGGCCGGGCAACGCCATGATCCGAGCGCTTCCATGTTGCACTGGCCAGCAGCTCCTGCCGGCCGTGCAGCTCGCGACGCCGCCATTCATGGGGCTCGCAAGGTCGACGTTGTTGCTGCGTGTGAAGTCACAGCGTTGACTATCTATGCTTCCCGCGATGTCACTATGCCAGCCATCCGTGTTTCCTGCGATACGGAGAGACCAATGGCACCATGGAGAGGCCTAGATCTGGTCATCGGGGGCGGGAGGGGGGCCTTCCCGCCGGCAGAGTAGAAGAGGAGTTGGGTGCCGGCCTTCCACGGGCTGAGGAGAAGAGGAGCGTGGTGTTGATGCGAACGTCGGAGGAGAGGATCGTGGGCACGACGCCAGTGCGGAGAAGAAGCACATGAGCGGTTGGGCTTGTGTATTTTTCATGCGATGGTGGACTCCATCTTATCGGCTCATATGGACTTCAACATTGTGGCACAAACCATAACTATAGCCTACTGACGTAGGTCCCACTCATATGAACCAAGTATTCCATATACATTGTGGTTACTCTTAGTTCTCACTAGCACTGTGCCAGGCAGAAGTTAGGACGACAGGTTGCAGCAATGTCACATCAGGTGGTGAGGCCATACTGGGGAGGCGGTGGCTCGTAGTCCATATACAATGTGGTACTCTTAGTTCTCACTTGCACTATACCAGGCAGAAGTTGGGAGGAATAGGTTGCAGCGATATCACATCACGTGGTGAGGCCATACTAGGGAGGTAGTGGCTTGTTGACTACGTGGGCTTTTACTGGCGTGTCGAGTGTGCCTGGCAAAGGAGGCTCACTGAGCGTGCAACCACTCTAGGTGGTAGGGCCACACCGCCACACCCCAGCCAGGGAGCCCGAGCACCCGAGCACGACAGCCATCGTCCATTAAGCTTCTAGGGCAATCGCGTGTTGACCGGTTCATATTGCATGATTCATATATGAACATGTCCAAATCGAAGATTTGGCTTCCATATTCATTTTGGCAAAAGGGCAGGTTAGTCATTTTGCATGGCTAAGACGGAAAGAAAATAAAAAACGGGCTAAATAGGGATTATGCAAAGAAATCAAGAATTACATTGTTTAAAATGGCGAAGTTTTGAAGACCACTCTTTAGAATGGCAATTTTACAGTCAATTTTCACGTGTTTGATTGAGCTTCTGCTAAAAGAAAGAAGAAAACCAACTAAACAGGTGAAGCCTAAAGCTTTATTTTTCAAAAATTGCTGCTTTCGTATAGTACAATTCTTTTTTTGAACTCGTATAGTACAATTCTTTTTTCGTATAGTACAATTCTGTAAACACTTTGGACCCGCTTTGGCTTTCTGCTAATTAGTGAAATGAAGATAGATAGTTGTTTCACAGCAGTTTCAAGGGAGATAGAGAGAGAGAGAGAGGGGTAGTTTTTGTACTTGTTCTAGCCAAACAGTACATAACTCAGATTAGTTTCTTCACAAGCTAAGCTTGTTTTAATCTTTCTCTAAGCAAGAGCTAATGTGACTCCAAAGAAGAGTGTTATACCTACTAAAGATGAAACTCATTATCAAGGTTAGGAATACGAAAAGAGAAAGAGGTCTAGCTAGAAGAAAAATCCCCACGCAGCAACCATTGTTGCAGCGTGTATAAGGGCAAAAATAGGAGTGGGTCATTCCATAGCATCAGCTAACCATAGTCCATAGGTGAACAGAAAATTGTGCAGATTTTGTAATTACACAAAGGAACAATAAAAAAACACACAAAAATACTGAAGATTTAATCCATAGTTCATAGCAGTTTTCCCATGGCTCACAGCTAAACAAAACAAAGGAAATCCTAGTATTATGACCAACTAAACAGCTGACAAGGTGCTGCAATTCCTAGTATTATGACCCCAAACATATAGGGTAATTGTTAGTTTAGGAGCATTTTGTAATTGCAAGCACAACCCCTCAGTTTCCGCATAAATATGGGGTTCTGTAACTGAAGTAGAGTGATGAAACACATTTGAACTGAATGGTCCTTGAGTCCTGAAACTCGAACTCGGAAGGCTCCACTCAGGCCTAGAGAAGAGTGACCAGTTTGTGCTGAGTAACAGATGTAAATTTTGCAGCATCACGCTAAAATCATACCATATAAGGGTTGTACTACATTGCTATTACACAATACACGGCAGATTATGAGATAATAAATAACATGGTCCGAATACACAAATGTAACAATCAGGACAAATACAACGAAAAGGACGAATAATTCTCGTGCAGAGCAGATATCAAAATACAAGGCAGTAAACTTTTTGAATCACCATTTCTCATTCACAAACCACAAACATAAAGAATGGGCATAGTATGACCCTGGCAGTAGCTGAATCAATCAACAAACTTATCCACAAAAATCTGCATTATGGTTGACATAAAACCACTTCAAAAAACTGTGCACATGTCCAACTAGATGACAATTATTATAAGTAATAATTATAACTCTGTTAGCTCAAGAACGACCCACTACTAGGGGTGCAATTGCAGATTTTAAGATTCATTCTCTGATCCTTGATAAGTGGTTTGAATCGTGATGTCCAGGATCCAATGTTAAAATTTAGTTAAACAATACCAGTTGTTCAGTGCAGACGATTAGCATGCAACACTTCTGCTTGATCTGAAGGTAACTGATACTTCTAGATTGACATTAATTTATTCCAGTTATGTTCATCTGAAAATTTAACAAACTTATAATTCGCTATTCATACATAGGTAACATCTGAACATATGTTGGGGTCATTTAATAAAAAACAACTCTTACTTTTCCCGAACTTCTATATTCTGTCAATAAGGTCAATGAAATCTAATCTAATTAATTAAAAGTGCAGACATGGTAAACTTTTGTGTAGACAAAAAAGAGAGGCAACAGATAAATGAAAATGAACACCAGAATTTTACATTGAGGTTGTTACCGCAAAACAATATATATGCTCTAAAGGATTGACTTCCATAAACGAGCATGCAAAGTTAGCTGGTGCAACAAATTTGGACATATATGGTTACTGTTTGCAACTTCAATAGAGTGATCATAGATTTGAACTAACATTAGTAAGAGTATGTCAAAAATGAGAAAGCTACACATGAAAGACTATGAATAAGACACTCTTCCGAATGCGCATCGAATCTTCATGCATCATCATTAGAATTGATGTCGAAGGGATCATCCATCCACAAATCATGTGTGTGCTCGTTGTTGACGAGTGTACAAGAACGACTTATGAATGTAAATTGAGCACCTTGAGAACCTCTGTTGTCCAGTTGAAGCCGTTTGTGTTGATAAGCCATCCACTTTTCATTGCGATCGTCATCATCATCAATTCCAAATACCATTTTCTTTAGGACTTTTGCATTCAAAACAAAGAACTTGGCGAAGTCAACATAAGCTCTCGAACCCCCATAATATTCCATGACAACTTGTCTAAGATGAGACTCAAGGCATTCAATTGGATCCAGTGGATTATAGCTCCGCTTATTTTTCCTACTCTTTCGTGGTTCGGGCTAGATAAAAAAGAAAGAAAACAACATCAAAGCAGTCACTATGCAGCCCGCAATGTCAAACAGTAGCTCATTAGATTATACTATGTCTCAACTGTTCATATTGGCACATGAAGCAAGCAAAGACAAATCTCACCATGATATACAGCTTCTGCACGCAGGGGAAACACTTGAGGAAGTCAACAACTGAGTCCAGATTTGGCCCCAGAGTGTAAAGAGCCAAAACCTTTACAGTATGCATCAAGGTTGTCAAGCTTACGACAATCATTTTCTGGACAAGAATCAGGAGACATCACAATTAGTCACTAGCAAATATAAATCCAGAATACAAGGCAGAAGAACTGATCAATTGAATACTGCTACTACCTCAAAAACAGTGGTTCCAATATGTAGTGTAGTGATGCCATCTGACAGCAAGCCCAATACCTCCAATTTTGGCGCCCGCACGACCCGTATTGTTGACGGACCATCGATCGGGAAAAGTGGAAGCAATCTTTCAAGGCAAGGGGCATCTTCAATGATAAGAACTTCGAGCAAGATAGGGTTTTCTACTCTCCTATAGTAAGAAACACTGATGCCAATGCTCCTTAGAGTGGGTGAGTTAATGCGGAGGCAACCAACGCCGACAATCCCCGACAGCAAGAGGCTCTCAAGAACAGGACAAGCACAAAGCAGACTGTGAAGAGCATCTTCCGAAATGACGACTGAACAGAGGGAGAGCTGCTTTGTAATCCCCCGTTGCCGCTGGCGATCGCCGGGACATGAGCAGATCGGCAATGGACCTAAACACCGGCGAGCGGCGGTCGCTGCGCTTGCTTTTCGATTAGCAAATTTCAACTTGTACTGTTACACACGAGGGCGATGGCCTATATGCGCATCCCGTGCGGCACGAAGGCCCCACATGTCATCGACTCAAAGTTTACGGCAATAATCAGTAATACATGTGGCTTTACGCCATCCACTTCATAATACGCCTTCTTCTTCTCGGGCCTTGATCCGTGTCATGGTTGGGCCGCCGTAGTCGTAGTGGGCCGAGCCATGACAGTCCCCCGCCGAAGACGTTGCTTGTCCCCAAGCAAGTGCGAGATGGAAAGCGCACCCGCAAAACATCATAATCTTCCCAGGTAGCCAATGACGAAGCGGACCCGACCAAGTCACCAACACTTGAGTGATAGCTCGTTACCTTTCTTCACCAGCGACGCCGAAGGATGTGCTCTGGTTCGGCTTCGACGCCCGCATCCGGTGACGAAGGAAGCTCCGAGAAAACCGGTGTATAATCAGCGGTATAGGGCTTGAGCGAGACACATGAAAGACGGGATGGATCTCACGTGTGGAGGAAGGGCGAGCTTATATGCAACTTGACCCACTTTCTCCGAACCGTATAGGGACCGAAGAATTTGTATGCCGGTTTGGGGTAAGGCCTATTTGCCACAGAAGACTGTGTGTAAGGTTGAAGCCAAAGCAATACTTGATCACCCACTGCAAAAGATCTATCAACACGATTTTTATCTGCCTGCAGCTTCATCCTGTTCTGTGCTTGAGCCAACCGACCTTTCAATGCTTGCAGGTGCTGCTCCCAAAGCTGAGCTAAAGGTAGCCATTTCTTCCATTCCTTTGGTGAATCTTGAACGTAACATCTCAAATACATCTCCAGGCATTGGTTGATTCTTCATGTCCATAATCTGGGATGATATGCTGTGGACAGGTTAAGTTTGGACTGATAAGACTTGAGCAGATGCTGCCAGAAATGACTGATGAAGATCTTATCTCTGTCACTGACAATGCTCTTAGGTAGACCATGCATAGTTACCACTCTGTCCATAAACACTTGAGCCACAGTTGTTGCAGTATAAGGATGCTTCAATGGGATGAAATGTGCAAACTTAGTTAGTCTGTCCACCACCACAAATATGACTGTATAGCCTTCAGATGATGGCAGACCCTCAACAAAATCCATGGAAATGTCCTGCCAAATGCCTTCTGGAATTGGCAAGGGCTGTAGTAACCCAGCAGGATGATCATGAGAGTGCTTAGCATGTTGACAGATGTCACATTGCTTAACAAAGTTATCCACATCTTGTTTCAATCCTTTCCATTGAGAATAGTTTCTTAAGCCCTGATAAGTAGCATTTGCTCCGAATGCCCCCAATTCTTTGAGGAATGAAAGGCCGCAATGAGTTTGGTCTGAAGAGTTGATTGGTGCCAATCCAAACTGTACACCCTTTCTTGATGAGTCCTTGGTCCAGATGATATCCTTGAGGATCGGGATCGTGAAGCAGCTAGCTTGGCCGAAATTCCGGGCTTGTGAGTCGATGGCATAAGAGTTGAGCACCTCTTGGATCCACTGGGGTTGTAACTGAGACACCATTTGTAAGGCCAATAGATGAGGCACCCTTGATAGAGCATCAGCAGCTAGGTTTTCCTTCCTTTTTCTATACACAATCTTGAATTGCATTCCCATTAACCTGGTCATTACTTTTCTCTGCATGTCAGAGTGTAGATTTTGCTCATTGAGATAAGTGAGGGATTTGTGGTCAGTCAATATCACAAATTCTTGCCTCTGTAAATAAGTTCTCCACTTCTCAATTGCCATCACCAAAGCCAAGAACTCTTTTTCATAGATAGATAAATGTTTATGCTGAATCCCCAAGGCTCGCTCAAATATGCAATGGGTCTCGCTTTGCTGCATTAACACAGCTCCCACCCTCTCGCACATGCATCGTTTCTACACGAAAAGATTGTGTGAAGTCGGCAATTTAAGAACAGGAGTACTAGTCATTGCCACTTTGAGATTGCTGAAGGCCTCTTGGGCTCGAGAGTCCCCTTCAGGAATGTTTTTCGCTCAACACTTAAGTTAATGGTTTAGCTATCACTTGAGTTAATGGTTTAGCTATAATACCATAACCCCCGACAAATTTCATATAGTAGCTGTTAAAACCAAGGAAACCCCTCAACTCAGTCATATTAGTAGGATGGCCATTGTTGCATGTCCCGAGTCTTGGAAGGATCAAGAGAAACCCCTTATCCGATATGATATGCCCCCCAAATATTCAACGTCAAGTTGCGGCAAATGTGCATTTCTTGGCTTTCGATAGAATTGATGCTTTCGAGGGTGTCTAAGACTTGCTAGATGTGATCTAAATGTTGTTCCAATGAGTTACTGTAAATAAGAATGTCATCCAGAAAAACCAGAACAAATTGCCTCAAGAAAGGTTGCAAGATCTGATTCATAACACACTGGAATGTAGCTGGGGCATTAGTTAGACCAAAGGGCATAACCTTGTACTCACAGTGGCCCTGATGTGTTTTAAATGCTGTTTTAAACTCATCCTCTGGAAGCATCCTGATCTGATGGTACCCAGATTTCATATCAAGCTTGGTAAAATATTTAGAACCAGCTAGCTCATCCAAAATTTCATCCACTATGGGTAGAGGGAACTTATTTTTGATTGTCATAGCATTAACCTTCCTATAGTCCACACACATTCTCCACGGCCATCCTTCTTCTTCACTAAGAGGACAGAGAAGCAAATGGGTGACTATGAGTAATGAGTCCACCGCCAATAACTCTTTGACTCGATTCTCAATCTCGGTTTGTGTTGTGGGGAATAGTGATATGGTCGAGCATTGATCGGCACCGCATCCTGGTGTCAAAGGAATGGCATGATCATAGCTTCGATGTGGAGGTAAGCCTTTGGGATCCTGAAAGACATCAAGATACCGAATCAACAGATCTTGGACTCTGCAGATTAGAGTCTTTGAACGGTAATAGGTGATGGAGGGCTTTGTGGGGTCCACAATAGCAAAATGCCCATACATCATTTCCTTTGATAGATTTGAACACTTCTGTGCGGTGATTGCATTCAGGGAACAAGTATCATCTTGCAACCCCTAAGATGTATCTCGCTTCCCTTGATAGAGAAAAGAAATTTTACGGTAACCCAATCACAAGCCATAGGACTAACAGGTTTGCGGCCAGTCATAACCCAAGATAGCATCATAAGGTAGAGTGTCCGAACAATCATATCATTTGGAAAGTGTGGCCACTGAATATACCATTTCAGATTCTTAACTTGATGAGAGAAATGCATAACAGAGCTGTTTGCAAGCTTCACCTTCTGCTTAGGTATAGGAACAACAGGCAACTGAGCTAACCGAGCAAATTGTGCATCGACAAAAGCGTGAGTACTTCCGAGTCCAACAAAATGAGCATAGTCTTATTGTGAACAGTTGCCTTCAATCTCGATGCAATTAGGAGCTTTAGTTGTACCGGATTGCATTAATAGATAGTTCCCCAAAATCATTTGACAGTGAGCATCTTCAATTGCCATTTCATTGAGCACCTCATCACCCAATGGCCTATCCAAGTCATTCACAACAAGAGCATTGACTTGAGGTTTGACATTCTTGGAGCAGCTTTGCATGACCAGGTTCATACTTATCCCCACATTTGTAACATAAGTTGTTGGCTTTCGTAATCCCTCAATCGCCTATCCTCCAGCTTGACAGTTGTGTAGGTGGCTTCCCATCAGGTTTGTTTGGCACATTCTTGCCCTTAGTCCGATACTTGAGCTTGGTTCTTTCCACTATTTTGTACTAAATCTTAGCAATGATCATTGCTTCTTCCCATGATAGCCGGCCTTTGTGGTTCAACTCTTTGCCACGATGTCATCTCTCAATCCCCGATGTACGCTTTGCAAAAATCTATCATCATGAGGAGTGCCATTCGGGACAGATATCATCTTTAAGGATCGATATTTCTCAGTATATTCTTCAATAGTAGCAGTTTGCTTCAAATCCAGCAGATCATTCAAGGCAGTGTCATAATCATCCTTACCAAACTTAGTGAGCACAGCCTGTTGGAATTGAGTCCAAAGCAGATTGGGATGTTGCAATTGGTACACTTGCCACCACTTAGCAGCATTATCCTGCAGGTGCATGGCTGCAGCCTCAAGCCACAAGTTCTCAGGAACCCTGTAGATCTTGAAATAGTTCAGACACTTGGCAAACCACACTTTAGGATGATGGCCATCAAAAGTAGGAAAGAACAGCTTGGGTAAGAACTGATACTGATTGTTATCAGGACGTCCATGATGATTCCTGTGATGATGAGAGGGCTCTACCCTGGTTCTGTTGTTGGAAGGAGCAAAGACATTTTCCATCTCATGTTCACTTTCTGGATGCAGAGATTCATCAGTATCAGAAGAGCGTTCCCTGTCAAATTGCCTCAATGTCATTTTTGCAATTGCATCCCCATTGGCCAATACAGATTTAGACAGCTGATACACATTGGTTGTACATAAATCCACTTTCCCATTGGTAGCAGCTATTTGATCCTTCATCTCTTGCTGAGCCTTGCCAATGTCATTCATACGCTGGGACATAAGAGTCGAGTTTCCTGACATTTCATCCCAAGTAGCCCGAGCATTCTCCTTGAGACGATGCCATACGGTCCAAAATGAACTGGTTACGGCGAAGGTATGACAGGTCTAACGGTTCTACGAGGAGCCGTTGTGACTACTTGTATATGACCCAATCGAGAGAATAGTGATGCAACAGGTTCGCCCAAGCCTCCCTATCGCGTGCAATCACTCCAACAACCCAACACCCGGAAGGCGGGATGTGATCACGGTATTTTACACGAAACATGTTCTACAACCCAAATCACAATGCAGTTCCGCCTCACAGCGCCACCGGGACAGCGAGATCTACTTGTAGCTTACGGAATTTTACACGCAGACTTCGCTACGCAACCCCAGGGGCTGCATCAATGCTGCCGAACAAGAGTAAAGTGAGCGGGAGAATTAGCTCACAATGGTTCCGCTCCGAACCCTAGATGTTGATGCCGACCCCGGTCGATGTAGTCGGCGTCGTCGGCGGCGCATGGAGGTGGACGCGCCGGCCCCTGTAGAAGCCGTCGGCCGCGCGAACTCGCGAGCAATTCGTCCCCAAATGCGTCGCGGTGGTCGAACCCCTTCCCCGATCTGGTGGTTTTGTGGCCATAGTTCAAGCGGCCGGAATTTCCCCGAGGATAGACCGAGCAGGACTCGCCGCGCCGAAACACCACGAGAGCTCGGCCGCCGCCGGCGGAAAACGCCGCTATGAATGGAGCTCGAACTGGGAGGGCGGGTGGGTAAAAGGGCCAAGGATAGACTGGAGCTAGATACCTTGTAATCCCCGTTACCGCCGGTGATCGCGGGACGTGAGCAGATCGGCAATGGACCTAAACACCGGCGACGGCGTCGCTGCGCTTGCTTTTCGATTAGCAAATTTCAACTTGTCTGTTACACACACGAGGGCGATGGCCTATATGCGCATCCCCGTGCGGGCACGAAGGCCCCACACATCATCGACTCAAAGTTTACAATAAGTGTAATACATGTGGCTTTACGCCATCCACTTCATAATACGCCTTCTCGCTTCTTCTAGGCCATGATCCGTGTCATGGTTGGGCCGTAGTCGTAGTGGGCTGAGCCATGACATGCTTGAGGCGGGGAAACTTGAGCAATGGCGCCATCTCTTCGGGGAATGTCACAAAGAATTGATGCCGGCGACGCAGAGGGTGGGCGCGAAGTGGAACACGACGGTAAGCGGGTAGGGCAGCTGCCGGTCCTCAATCCGTAGCCAAACTCAATCTCGCGGAGGCCGGTGAGGGCCGGGAGCTTAAGCCAGCGATCGACCTTGGTGCGGCGGTCACGAAGGCGGATGTCGGGGAAGGCAAAGCGGCAAGGTGGCCCGGGTGGTCGAGAGGATCTTGGAGACGATGGCGTCTCGCTTCCCTTCCGCCCGCGGAGGTCCCGGTCCGCGGCGAGGTTGAGAGGCGCGGCGCGCCAGAGAGGACGCCGCCGGCGGGGAGACGGCCTGCGTGCGGCGCCGTCCTTGGTGGGAGGAGCGAGATGACGGTGCCAAGAACCTCATCGGGGAGCGCCGATGAGGTCGATGCTGCTCTCCCCCACGCCATTGCCACTCCTACGTGGTTCTTGGCCCTCGATTAGAGTGGATCTACGCTTCTTGGCGGCGGCCGAGGCCGCGGCCTCCATGGGCGCGGCGACGGCGGCGGTGGCGGCGAGGGTTTGGGTGAGCCGGAGAGGGAGCGAGAGAGGGTTGAGGAATGGGGACAAACGGCCCGAGACTCGTTCCTTTCCTTCCTGCATTTTCTACGAGAACTATTTTTTTACGTATTTCTTTCTTTGGATTTGGATAAAATTACGGGATAGTCTTCACAACGTAAATTGTTAAAAGAATTATAGACTCCACTGTTGTATTTTTCGTCAAGATGATAAAAAATATAATTATCATTCATTTGGATTTCAGTTGAAAAAGTACACTTCTGGAGATGCTAATGTAGAAAAATATATAGTCATCATTTCATTTGGATTTCTGTTAAAAAAAGAGTGAAATGCACCGTAGGTCCGTTAACTTGCCGCCTTGTCTCATTTGGGTCCATAAACTTAGAAACCGTGCAATCAGCCCAGCGAACTTGTGAGTCGGTTCAATTTTGGTCCAAGGCTGTTTTCGGGCGGTTTTGCCTACGTGGCAGGTCCACGTGGACTTTGCCATTTGTGCAATTTATAAAAAACACCCTCCCACTATTTCCCATCTCACATGCATGCTCTCCTCTCTCTCTGTGCGAACGAGCACGCGGCGGCGGGGGCACGGCAGGAACGGCTCCATGCAACGGCGCCGATGCGGAGCCGTGCTGGCCCGCGCTGCCCCACCACTCCGACGCTCCGAGCTCCGCGCGCCCTTGAGGCCCGACCGCTGCTCCTCCGCCGGCCGGGAGCACGCGGCTCGAGCACGGCGCGCCTCGCGGCTCCGCCGTTGTATGCTGCTCTCCCGCCCCATCCCCGCGTTCCACCGCCGCGTCGCCGCTGGAGTCCACCCAGGCGCTCCCTCCTCCCATCGCCACCCGCTGCTCCCCTGCCTCCTACACGAAGAAGCACGCCATCGTGCCCACCATGTGCGACGGGGCCGACCCAACCCCGCGGCCTTCTTCGGCGACGGGGCCAACACCGACCTCATGAGCTCCGCCTTCCTCAAGGGCACGGACGAGCCCGCCGACGACCCCAAGAGGTTCGTCCTCCCCACCTACGCCGAGGACAACCCCGCGCCGCCGCCACCGTCCTCCGCCGGCCGGAGCACGACGCCGTCGCTGCTCGCCTACGCCGGACGCGAGGCCCGCCGTGGCGCGCTCCGCCCGCGCCGCGAGCCTGGTGGGTGCGTTCCTTCTACGCGGAGCGACGGCGGCGGCGGAGCGCTTGTCGAGACCGCCGCGCCGCCCGGGGACGCCCTTGCCGAGACGGCGGGAGGTGGTGGCGCTTGGAGGTCGTCCGCGCGGCCGCCGTGCATGCCGACGCCGAGGACGCGCGAGCGCTCGTGATGGCGGCCGCCGGGGACTCGAGGAAGTGGACGGCCGGGGAGGAGGACACCGCCGGCGAGTGCCGGCCTGGATGGGCGCGGTGGAGGTGCCCTCGCGGCCGGTGGACACAACCGCGGCCGGATTCGGCGCCTTGTCGTGGTCGGATCCGAGCCCGATTGACCGCGCCCGCCAAGAACAGGATGGGGAGGGCCTTTTTGAAAAAGGGCACGGGGCCCGGTCACGGTTGACTTGCCACGTAGGCAAAACCGCCCAGGAAAACAGCCTTTGGACCAAAATTGAACCGACTCACAAGTTCGTGGGCCGATTGCACGGTTTCTTAGTTTATGGCCCAAATGCATGCGCAACGCAAGTTAACGGATGTGACAACGGCATTTCACTCTTAAAAAATACAATTTTGGAGATGCTAATGCATAAAAACTATATAGTCTTTTTTTAGGGAAAAAAATACACTTTTAGAGATGCTGATGGAGAAAAACAGGTTTGGCCGATTTTTCAAACCGGCTTGACCAATTTTTCATAAAAAAAGGTGGCGAAGCCTTTTTCTAGAAATTTGGCCATTTGCCATTTCAAAGAGCGGACTTAGTAACTTTTTTATTTCAAACAATAACTTCGTGAAGATGTCATACAAAGATGTGTACCTTCATTTCTTTACCATAATCCCTATTTTGGCTTATTTTTATGTCTCCCAATCTTAATCATGACAAAGGACGAATTTGCCATTGTACCAAAATGAAGACCGCACTTCCTCTACTAGACACCCACTGGCCGGTTGCATGCACCACCGGTCTCAGTTCTCACCTGGGCCTCATTGGGCATTGTGTCGAGCAATGTCACATCTGGTTGTGAGGCCATGCTAATTGCGTGGGGCGATGGTGACATATCGAATGCATGACTGCCAACGGCGTGTTGAGCATGCCTGGTGGAGGGGGCTCATTAAGTGTGCTGACGAAGAAGGATTAGGTGGACGAGCCATGCTGGGCGGCGCGGCGAGCGCTAGAGCCCGACAACCATCGTCCGTTCAGCTTTGAGATTGGTTCATATTGCAGGAACATATCCAATTGACGATTTAGCTTCCATGTTCATTTTGGCAAAAGGGCAAGTTTGCCATTTTAGCTTCTAATAAGACAATCGCGTGTTGATTGGTTCATATTGCAGGAACATAGCTTCCATGCTCATTTTGGCAAAAGGGCAAGTTTGCCATTTTGCATGGCTAAGGTTTAGAAGACATCAAAGGGGCTAAGTAAGGATTATGGCAAAGAAATCAAGATACGCATATTCTATATAGCAGTTTTGTGAAGTCATTTTCTAAAACGGCAAAGTTGCGAATACCTTTGAATGGCAAATAGTCATTTTTCTCTTGTTTGATTGAAAATGTGCTTCTGATGCTAAGAGAGCGAACTAAACTGGTGAGCCTAAGTCCAGTTTTCCAAAAAAATGTTGCTTTTGTGTAGTACACAGTTTTGTAAGCACTTTGGACCTTGCTGTTTTTTTTTTGATTTTTTGGACCTTCTTTTGGTTTTCTGCTAATTGGTGAAAATAGTTTGTTTCATGGTTTCAAGAGAGAGAGAGGGGCTATTTTTTATACTTGATCTAGCCAAATAGTACATATCTCGCAACAATTTTTTTACATTCTAAGCTTTCTCTTTGTGAGCAACAGCTGAAGTTCAGGAGCATTTTGTAATTGCACTGCACAATCCCTCAGTTTCTGCATAAATATGGAGTACTGAAGCAGAGAGTTATGGAACACATTTGAACTGAATGGCCCTCAAGTCCTGAAACTCACCAACTCGGAAGGCTCTACCAGGGCCTAGAGTGACCAACAGCTAGCTGTGCTCAGCTAACATTACACTCAAATCATACCAGATAAGGGCCTACATTGAATTACAGAGAAACATTACATGGCAGATTATAAGATAACATGATCCAGATGGAATGAGTTGGACAAAAATGTAATGAACAGGACGATTTAGTGCTCGTGCAAAGCAGATATCAAAATACCCAAGCTAGGCAGTAAACTTTGAATCACCATTTCACATTCACAAATAGAAAGAATGGGCATAGTTTGACCATAGAGCTGAATCAATCAATAATCTTATCTAGAAAAATCTGCATTATGGTTGACATAATGTCAATGCCAAAAATTATGCACATGTTCAACTGGATGACAGTTGTAAATAACTCCGTAAGCTCAAAAACGACCGGTGCAATTGCAGATTTTAGGTATCTTTCTATGATCCTTGATAAGTGGTTTGAATCATCATGTCCAGATCCAATATTATAATTTAGTTACACGATAACAGTTGTTCAGTGCAGACGATTAGCATGCAACACTTCGTAACAGACATCTTTAGATTGGCATTAATTTATTCCAGTGATATTTTTTAGAGTTCTAGAGAAATTCGCCTCGGTCAAAAGACCAAATCCGGTTTACAACATCGAATGTCTCCAAAAGCCCCAGCTCCAACCGGCAGCAGGAACACCACAAGACTCACTAGAGTTTACCAGCACTAAGAAACAGAAAGAAAACAGTATGCTGAAGATGAACAGCAAAAGCCTACAAAAAACTTAAACGATTACATATCTCACATATCTTCTTCCAGTGGCCCCCCAAGAGAGCGGACAGGTCTTCATCACCATAGCCAGATTGTCTTCTCAGGAGTTCCATTCCTTTTATTCCAGTTATGTTAATCTGAAATTTTAACAAGCTTATAATTCACTATTCATACATAGGCAACATCTGAAGATATGTTGGCGTCAATTAATAAAAAAACAACTCTTACTTTTCCACAAACTTCTATTTTCAGTCAATAAGGTCAATGAAATCTAATCTAATTAATTTGAAGTGCTGACATGGTAAACTTTTGTGTAGACAAAAAAGGGGAAGCAATAGAAAAATGAAAACCAACACCAGAATTTCATATATGGTTTTGTAAGCAAGCAACTGCTAAGACAAGAATTGAGATTGTTACCAAATAAAAATATTATATATCCTCCAAAACATTGACTTCTATAAACGAGCATGCAAAGTTAGATGTTGAAATGAACTTGCACATATACTGATACTGTTCCCAACTTCAATTGAGTGATCACAGATTAGAAGACCTCAAGTATGTAAAGAATTGCAAAACAACAAATTGAAGGCTATGAATAAGAGCAGGAAAACTAAAATTTGGGCATTGACATAAAAGCAATACCATTTTTGAATGGGCACCGAATCCTCATGCATCATCTGCAGACGTGGCTGTCAAAGGGATCATCCATCCACAAATCATGTGTGCGCCTGGGTGTCTGTGAACCAAGTCAAACGGGAACCTCTTATGAATTTAAATTGAGCATCTTGAGAAGCTTTGTTGTCCAGTTGAAGCCGTCTGTGTTGATTAGCCATCCACTTATCACTGCAGTTGTTTACGGATGCAAAGTACCATTTTCTTTAGGACTTTTGCATTCAAAACAGAACTTGGCAAAGTCAACATCAGGTCTCATGCCCCAATAACTCGTGATGACCACTTGTCTAAGATGAGACTCAAGGCATTCAATTGGATCTGGTGAATTATAGCTCCGCTTATTTTTCCTACTCTTCTGTAGGTCAGCCTGAATAATAAAAGAGAAATATATATGAGAGCAGTTACTAGGCAGTTGGCAATGTCAGACAGTAGCTCACTAGATTATAATATGTCTCAATTGTTCATATTTTTTTTTTTTGAGCGAACAGGCTGGCGTAAGAGCCCCTACCTGATTTTATTAAAGAAAGTAGTAACCAAGACGATTACAGGGTAAAGAAGAAAACAAGCTAAAGCAAAGACAGAGCTAACCTCAATTGGTCATATTGGCACATGAAGCAAGTAAAGACAAATACTCACCATGATATACAGTTTCTGCAAGCAGGGGAAACACTTGAGGAAGTCAACAACTGAGTCAGATTAGGTCCAAAGTGTGAAGGGCCAAAATCTTTACCGTAGGCATCGAGGTTGTCAAGCTTTGGGCAATCATTTCCTGGATAAGAATCAAGAGACATCAAAATTAGTCACTAGCAAATGTAAATCAGAATACAAGATGGAAGGATATATTGAAAGCTACCTATACCTGAAAAAAAGTGGTTCCAACATGGGTTTAGTGATGCTATCAGTCAGCAAGCCCAATATCTTTAATTTTGGCGCCCCGCACGACCCGTATTCTAGAGGACCATGGACGGCAAAGTGGTAGCAATCTTTCAAGGCAAGGGGCATTTTCTATAATAAGATCTTGGAGCACGATTGATTTTTTACTCATTGCATAGTAAGAAACATCGATGCCACGTCTTTAGAGTGGGTGGCTTAACAAAGTGAGGCAAATCAACACCGATATTCCCCAGCAAGAGGCTCTCAAGAACAGGGCAACCACAGAAGGTTGTGAAGTGCATCTTCCCACACGATGACCCTACATAGGGAGAGTTGCTTGAGGCAAAAGGGAAACTTGAGCAATGGTGCCATCTCTATAGGGAAGTCGCAGAGCCAAAGCTCATGAATTCGGGAGGGCGGGCGCAAAAGCGTGCGCGATGGTGGCGCGGGTAGCGACGCCGCCGATCTTATAACTTAACCGGATTTCCTCGGAGAATGGTGGAGGGCTTGGGAGTGCAACCAACCGTCGATCTTGGCGTACCGGTCGCGGAGGCGCATGTCGGGGAGGGAGAAGTGGCGGGCAGGGCGGGGTGGTTGGAGAGGATCTTGGAGATGAAGACAAGTCGCTTTGGTCCCCCAGCGAGGTCCTTGCCAGCACCAAGGTTGAGAGGTGATGCGCGCCGCAGAGGACCCCAT